>JAZHRO010000018.1:45722500-46222500 GCA_037157565.1 Thalassia testudinum | reverse complement strand
AACATTCATCATATAATTTGAACTGCAGGTAAAGAAAAGTACAGCGGAAACAAGAACTACTCACTATAACGTAACAAAAGAGGTACAAGAGACAGTGGTAATTCTACTAGACCCTACTCGGCCCAGCGTCCTCTGCAGCCGCTGACCCTGGCTGCTCAACACCTGGTCCTGAAAAAGGTAACGAGTGTAACACATCAGCAAAACGCTGAGTAGAGTGGCAACTAAAACTAAAGACAACAGTAGAGTGTACAGTAGCTGTTATGTTCCATTACTTTCTTTATTCACATCTTTCAATTGTCTCACTATTTCATTGTGGGTTCAGGTGATATAGGATACCTCAACTCGATTGGAGATCGATTTGAGGCCTCCTTTTCCCGTCATCTCCTATCCAGGGTATGGCACCCTGGGAGATGGCTATGCTCTAATAGTAGGGTTAGGGCTATCTGTCTATGGTATAACCACTTCACCCCAAGGGGTGGTGGTTAACTCTACTAAAATGAAACCTAACCCTACTATGCTTGTTCGCATGCTGAGGCATGCTAGTTGAAGGACGCATGCTGAGGCATGCTAGTCGTTTCACTCGTGCTACCCGACTAGGGTAGCACTCAATCCACTCCTTTATTGGCCCTTAACTCATCTAAGGAATCTGGGGGGAAAACCCCCCATGCCCCCCTTATTTTTTAAAGGAATCTGGGGGGAAAACCCCCCATGCCCCCCTTTGGAGGGTGAGGTCTCTTTATTATGGTAGAACCACTTCACCCCAAGGGGTGGTGGTTCTTGATCTCGAATGTTCCTCGTGGGAACGATCTTGATTGTAGTCTTTTCCAAAAAGTAGAAGTAGCACGTGGTGCTCTCCTGGCCGGGAGAGTCCCCCATGGTCAGTCAACCACCCCAAGGTCACTGACAGACGTAACGGTGACTACGGCACGCGCGATAAATGCACAGGTAGCTAACCCGTACTGGCACGCGGTCAGTCGTTTCCGTTAACGGGTGAGCCCAAAGCACAGCACGGAACCAGTCCAGGGCATAGCCCTCTCAGTAACAGGGGTCCAACCCCTCCACAGTAACCAAACCGGGGCCTTGCCCCTCCACAGTCCACGCACCCCCACCTGACTACCCTGGTTTGCCCCAGTGGGCCTAAACAAGTCGGTGTAGGAGGCTAGCAGAACCTCAGGGCCCATGGGGTAGCTAGTACCTCCCTACACTAGTAGCTCTCCTCGGTACTACGTACGCGAGGGCCAGCAAGTCGGTACAGAGTCGCCAGTCCTAACCCCGGGTCCCTGGGGCGGCTGGCTCCGCTCTGCACTAAACAGGTACAGGTACTTCCCATGGTACTACGTACCCAAGAGACAGTACACAACTACATCTCAGCTCCATTCCTTTCTCTTTCCAGGAGTTCCACTCCTAATTCCCCCGTAGGGTTCCATCCTTTTTACTCAAACATCCAGGTTTCACTTTCCAGTTTCACATTCTTACAATCCATGTTCTCAACCACGTTATTTATTCACAACAGGCAGCTGTTAATTCAAATTAAAGGCAGCTTTATATCTCTTTCCATTTTCCAAGACTGCAGTATTATACATTCCACTAGTTTTCCCATCCTAGGATTCATGCCATATCCTAGGATCTATCATACAATCTAGTTTTCCAGCCCTAGGATTCATGCAACACCTAGGAGCTATCATTCCATCTATTTCTCATTCCTAGGATCCATGCAATGTCCTAGGTTCTATTTATGGTTCCATAATTTAACAGATTTTATTAAGAACTTAAAGCCACTCTACCAGGTACAACGGGAGTAATGGGGGCGTGGTCGGGAATCCCGCGTGCCTCCGCGACCCCCGAGACTGCAACGGAACGAGGTCCTATCACAAGGATCAAACACAAGGAGTGTCTCAAAACAGTGTATAGCTACTGTAGACGGATAGAGGATTTAATTCTGGAAAGAACGCGACTCTAAACGGGGAAAACGGAACCCGAACGGGCCCTCAACGGGTCGAAAATGACGACACTGTGCAAAATCAGATGTCTGGAACTTCTTCCAGACGTCTTAAAAAGTGGATCAGAGAATTACCTTGTTTTGTGTGGTTTCTCAGACGTCCAGAAGCCTGTGGGGACGTCTGCCTAGTTTCCAGTCGTCCGGTGGTCACCCTGGACGTCTGGAGGTCACTCCCGCCGTCTGGTACTACAGCCAGACGTCTGATTCGTGTTGGATGGCGAATCACCGAGCCTGCACACACCCATCTCCCTCCCTCAGTACGATCAATCGACAAGAAGGAAGAAGAAGACGGAAAACTCACCTTTCAGACGTCTGGAAAGTCTTCCAGACGTCGACCTCGCCGTCTGGCTATCAGCACAGACGTCTGATTCTGGAAATTTTTCCAGAACCAGGGCGCGACTCGCCCTCCGCTCGCGACGCCGCCCGCGTCGCACCTTGTGCGCCTGTTGCTCGAGCCGTAGCAGGCCTCCCGTGTCGTTCCACGCCGGCTGCGCTCCCCGCCGGCCGGCCCTGGCAGCCCCGGCGAGCTCGCCCTCACGGCTGAGCACCGCTCTCGCACGCAGCACCCACTCCGCGCTCACTGTGGCCATCGCCGCCGCAGCAACCCCACTCCCGCTCTCGCTCTCGCTCACTAGAAGAAGAAGAGGAAAGGGGTGGAGGAGACGGAAACGAGGGGAGGCGTGGTCTTTTTAAGGCCGCGCAAGGAGGACAGAGAGGGAGCACGGCAGCGGCGTCTACAGCCGCAGAGAGAAGAATAAGCAAATATGCGGTCTGCGCGCTCTGGTGCGCAAACAACCCGCACGTGTCGAAAATAACCGATTTCCAGACGTCTGCAAATGATCCCAGACGTCTGGTCAGACGTCTTAAAAGATGTCTGGTCCAACGTCTGGGCCACCTCCCAGACGTCTTAAAAGATGTCTGGGGCACGCGTTCGTAACAATATAACAAACTCAAAGGAAGTTTCGCCCCCGAAACTTGCGCCAACTAGGGTGCGGGAAAAGATGTTCAATTAACCATAACAAACTCAAAGAGGACCGAAGCCGGCCCGAAAAGACGTACCCGTGAAAAGCTCCAGGTACCGCTCCCACATTGTCGCCTCAGGCTCCCAGGTAGCCTCCTCGTACCGTTGGCTCCTCCACAAAACCTTTACCAGGGGTACTTGCTTTCGTCTCAAACTGCGGACGGCTCAGTCTAGGATCTGCACTGGCCGCTCGGGGTAGGTCAGGTCATCGCCCACCTCGACGCTCTCGTGACTCAGTACGTGACTGGGATCGGCTACGTACTTCCTGAGGTTGGACACGTGGAACATGCCGTGCACACCAGAAAGCTGTGGGGGGAGGGCAAGCCGGTAAGCAACGGGTCCAACCCGCTCCAGGACCTCAAAGGGCCCCACGAACCTCGGCGCGAGCTTCCCTCTCACCCCAAACCACTGTAAGCCCTTCATGGGCGAGACACGAAGGAAGACGTGGTCCCCAACCTCAAACTGCACCTCTCTGCGTCTCCGATCCGCGTAGCTCTTCTGTCTGCTCCTGATAGTGCGGAGTCGTCTGTGGATCTGCTCAACTACCTGCTGACTCTGCTGGATCAACCTGGGGCCAACCTCCCACTTGGTCCCCACCTCAACCCAACTCAAGGGTGCCGTACACCTCCCTCCATACAGAGCCTCGTAGGGAGCCATGCCGATACTCGAGTGATAACTGTTGTTGTATGCAAGCTCCGCCAGGGGCAGGTGCTCCTCCCAAGAGCCCCTCCAGTCCAGTACACAGGCACGCAAAAGGTCCTCAAGTGTCTATATCATGCGCTCAGACTGTCCGTCCATCTGGGGGTGATAAGCTGTACTAAACCTCAATTGCGTCCCCAAGGCCTATTGAAACTCAGCCCAAAACTGGGACGTAAAGCGGGTATCCCGGTCGGATACGATTTCCCATGGAACTCCGTGTAGTCGTAACACATCACGGATATACCTCTCTGCCAACTGTGCTGGTCCCAAAGTGACTCGGATCGGCAAGAATCACGCTGTCTTCGTCAGTCTATCCACTATTACCCAGACTGTGTCGTGTCCCCGCTGGGTAACAGGTAAGCCCACCACCAAGTCCATGGTGATGCTCTCCCACTTCCACTCTGGCACTGGAAGCGGCTGGAGCGGCCCTGCAGGCCTCTGATGCTCGGCTTTCACCTACTGGCACACTAAGCACTGCTGCACGAACTCACCCACATCCCGCTTCATCCGTCTCTACCAAAACTCGCGTCTCAAGTCGTGGTACATTTTCGTGTTTCCAGGATGTATGGTGAATCTGGAACCGTGTGCCTCAGTCAGGAGCTCTCTCAACAGCTCCTCGTCTATGGGAACGCACAACCGTCCCCTCAAGCGTAGCACCTGGTCTGTGAAAGAGAAATCCCCTGGGTCTCCTGACAGTACTCTGTCGCGCAAAGACTGCAAGTACGGATCGGCCATCTGTCTTGTGATGATGCGGTCTATCAGCTCTGGCCTAGTCTGCCGTGTCACCGTCACTGCCCCACAGTACCCTCGTAACTCTAGAGGTCGCCAACTACCCACCTCCTACAAAAGGCTTCAACTCTGTAACTGTAGACTGGCCAAGCGTGCGGGCGCCTTACGGCTCAAGGCGTCAGCCACCACATTGGCCTTTCCTGGGTAGTAGGAGATGCTGCAGTCGTAGTCCTTCAGGAGCTCCAACCAACGTCTCTGTCTCATGTTGAGCTCCTTCTGATCAAAAAGGTATCTGAGGCTCTTGTGATCTGTGAAAATCTCGAAGGTCTCACCATAAAAGTAGTGCCTCCACGTCTTCAGCGCAAAGACAACAGCTGCCAACTCTAGGTCGTGGGTAGGGTAGGTATGCTCATGGGGCTTCAGTTGCCGCGAAGCGTAAGCGACAACGTGACCCCTCTGCATAAGCACACCTCCTAACCCCTGCAAGGAGGAGTCCGTGTACACAACGAACCCGCCACTACTGTCAGGGATGGTGAGCACGGGAGCCGAGGTCAACCTCTCCTTCAGCTCCAGAAAACATGCCTCACAGGCGTCTGTCCAAGCGAAAGGCACGTCCTTCCGGGTCAACTATGTCATAGGACGCGCAATCTGTGAAAATCCTCTGATGAAACATCTGTAGTAGCCTGCCAGTCCCAGGAAACTGCGAATCTCAGTGACTGAACGCGGTCTCTCCCACCTGAGCACTGCCTCGACCATGGCTGGGTCCACCGCCAAGCCGTCTCCAGAGACCACATGACCCAAGAAGGTCACCTCCCTCAACCAAAACTCGCACTTGCTGTATTTGGCGTACAGCCTGCGTCGTCTCAGAGTGTCAAGAACCATCCGCAAGTGCTGTCCGTGCTGCGTCCGATCTCTAGAATAGATGAGTACATCATCTATGAAAACCACCACGAACTGGTCCAAGTACGGTCTAAACACCCGGTTCATCAGGTCCATGAAAGCAGCGGGGGCATTGGTCAGCCCAAACGGCATGACCAAAAACTCGTAGTGTCCGTATCGGGTGCGGAAAGTTGTCTTGGAGACGTCGGTCTCCCTGATCCTCAACTGGTGGTATCCCGACCTCAAGTCGATCTTGGAAAACACCGTGGCATCCCGCAACTGGTCAAACAAGTCATCGATCCTCGGCAGCGGATATCTGTTTTTGATGGTGACCCTATTCAGCTGTCGGTAGTCCACACAAAGGCGTAAGGTCCCATCCTTCTTCTTCACAAACAGTACCGGGGCTCCCCAAGGAGACGCACTGGGCCTCACGAAACCTTTCTCGAAAAGGTCCTGTAACTGAGACTTGAGCTCTCATAGCTCAAGCGGTGCCATCCTGTATGGCACGGTGGAGATGGGGCTGGTCCCTGGTACTAGTGAGATCACAAACTCGATCTCACGCTCGGGCGGTAGTCCTGGTAACTCGTCTAGAAACACGTCAGGGTACTCTCTGACCATCGGGATGCTCTGGAAGTCTGCCACAGGGCTGGGCTCTGCCACCACACAAGCTAAGAAGCCCTCACACCCCTGGCTCAAAAGTCTCGCCGCCCGAAGTGCCGAAATGCACCTGAAACCTCCGTCCACTGGCTGTCCGTGAAACTCGAAAGAAGGCAACTCCGGAATGGAGAAGACGATCTTCCTCTCAAAACAGTCCACCAAGGCGTGGTAAGCGGACAACCAATCCATCCCCAGAATCACTCCAAAGTCCTCCATTTGTATCATAATCAGGTCAGCTGGCAAGCTATGTCCCCCGACGCTGACCTCGCAATCCGTGTACACCTCCTCAGCTACAAACAGCTGACCACTCGGACCTCTGATTACGAACGGATTCTCTAACAGTGTATAATCCTGGTCCAAACTAACTGCGAAACTGGCTGCGACAAATGAGTGCGTAGCGCCGGAATAGAAAAGCATGTAAACGAGTCTGCCAGAAACTAAAACCATACCAGCTACCACCGATCCTGAAGCTCTGGCATCCCTGTGTGTTAGGGCGTTGATATGCCCCTCAGCTCTAGGTGCGGACGAAGCAGCCACACTCTGCGTCGGACGGGTAGGTGCTGGCCGGTACCCTCCTCGCGACTGCTGTCCTCCTCCTCGCGCCTGGGAACCGCACCCTCTAGTGCTCTGCGCGGGGAGTATCTGCTGACCCCCTGCCCTAGATGGGCAGTCCCTCCTGACATGGCCCGGCTGGCCACACTGGTAGCAGAGGGGAACTCGACTCCCGCCCTCAGTGGGTCCCTGCTGTCGGCTAAGCAGGGATCCGGTGCAGGCGACTGGCCCCTGTCGAGGGCCCCCAAAGGTTTGACATACCCCCGGATCGCAGGCCGGAGCCCCTCGGTGAACCTCCAAAGGCGCTCCTCCTCAGTGGCTACCGCATTCGCTGCAAAGCGGGACAGCTCCAAGAAACACGTGCGGTACGCGCTCACAGTCATCGTCCCTTGGCGGAGAGTGTGGAACTCTCGCCTCCTCTGGTCCTGCCACGTCTGGGGAAAGTACTGCTCGCAGAAGAGGGTGACGAATTGGTCCCACGTTGCTCGTCCCTCTCCTGTCCCCGGACCGCCCTCCACCACCGGTGTGCCGCACTCTCCAACTGGTACGTGGCAAAGGCCACGCGGCACTCCACCGGGGGGCGAAGGGTGTCGAAGATCTTCTCCAGCTGCTCAAGCCAGTCCTCTACCTCGATCGGGTCCTCATCCCCCTTGAAGGAGGGGGCCTTCAGTTTCCGGAACTGTCCGAAAAGCTCAAAGTGGCGCTGTAGGGGAGGTGCTGGTGCACCTCCAGGCGAAGGTGCCTCGTGTACAGAAGTGTCGGAGGAAGGTGGGGGCGGCAGCGGCCCATCCCCTCCCTCGTGTCCAGCGCCGTATCCGTCGCGTGGTCCCACAGAGGACTTCCCCTCTGCAGCCCCAGGAGGAGGTGCTCGGGGCGGTGGGTGGAGCTCCTCTCATACAATGTCTCGTATCAGTCTGGCGAGGTCCTGGGCCTGGATGCCTGGGAGTAGTAGCTGGTCCACTGGGGTCTCGGCAACGGCACGCCCACCTCGCCGACCTCGTCCTCGACCGCGCCCGCGGCCAGCCTCACCAGTCTCGCGACGAGGCATCGCCTGTAAGGAGACGCGAAACAAAATGGAACACGTCACTACGGAACGATACCGAACGGAAACGTCTAAGAACTCATGTCAAGAGATATGTTGTAGTGGCTACTCTAGTTATAGACATGTGAATTGGTTATTTTCCAGTCAGTTGATTCACTTCTCGGGATGACCTTGCTCTGATACCATCTTGTAACGACCCGATTCCCAAGTCCCTACGAGACACGAGAACCGGACCGACTCAACTAATCCCAAGACCTAGTCGTCCAACGAGGAAGTAACCAAAAGAGCAGTAAAATAAACCACATTCAGCATGAATATAACTAACAGTAAGAAAGTACAGCAGTAAGGAAAGAAACTACCACAGCATATACCACTACAACAATAGAACAACATTCATCATATAATTTGAACTGCAGGTAAAGAAAAGTACAGCGGAAACAAGAACTACTCACTATAACGTAACAAAAGAGGTACAAGAGACAGTGGTAACTCTACTGGACCCTACTCGGCCCAGCGTCCTCTGCAGCCGCTGACCCTGGCTGCTAAACACCTGGTCATGAAAAAGGTAACGAGTGTAACACGTCAGCAAAAGGTTGAGTAGAGTGGCAACTAAAACTAAAGACAATAGTAGAGTGTACAGTAGCTGTTATGTTCCATTACTTTCTTTATTCACATCTTTCAATTGTCTCACTATTTCATTTATTCCTCAGATCTTTTTCTTGATCTCGAATGTTCCTCGTGGGAACGATCTTGATTGCAGTCTTTTCCAAAAAGTAGTAGCACATGGTGCTCTCCTGGCCGGGAGAGTCCCCCGTGGTCAGTCAACCACCCCAAGGTCACTGACAGATGTAACGGTGACTACGGCACGCGCGATAAATGCACAGGTAGCTAACCCGTACTGGCACGTGGTCAGTCGTTTCCGTTAACGGGTGCGCCCAAAGCACAGCACGGAACCAGTCCAGGGCATAGCCCTCTCAGTAACAGGGGTCCAACCCCTCCACAGTAACCAAACCGGGGCCTTGCCCCTCCACAGTCCACGCACCCCCACCTGACTACCCTGGTTTGCCCCAGTGGGCCTAAACAAGTCGGTGTAGGAGGCTAGCAGAACCTCGGGGCCCATGGGGTAGCTAGTACCTCCCTACACTAGTAGCTCTCCTCGGTACTACGTACGCGAGGACCAGCAAGTCGGTACAGAGTCGCCAGTCCTAACCCCGGGTCCCTGGGGCGGCTGGCTCCGCTCTGCACTAAACAGGTACAGGTACTTCCCATGGTACTACGTACCCAAGAGACAGTACACAACTACATCTCAGCTCCATTCCTTTCTCTTTCCAGGAGTTCCACTCCTAATTCCCCCGTAGGGTTCCATCCTTTTTACTCAAACATCCAGGTTTCACTTTCCAGTTTCACATTCTTACAATCCATGTTCTCAACCACGTTATTTATTCACAACAGGCAGCTGTTAATTCAAATTAAAGGCAGCTTTATATCTCTTTCCATTTTCCAAGACTGCAGTATTATACATTCCACTAGTTTTCCCATCCTAGGATTCATGCCATATCCTAGGATCTATCATACAATCTAGTTTTCCAGCCCTAGGATTCATGCAACACCTAGGAGCTATCATTCCATCTATTTCTCATTCCTAGGATCCATGCAATGTCCTAGGTTCTATTTATGGTTCCATAATTTAACAGATTTTATTAAGAACTTAAAGCCACTCTACCAGGCACAACGGGAGTAATGGGGGCGTGGTCGGGAATCCCGCGTGCCTCCGCGACCCCCGAGACTGCAACGGAACGGGGTCCTATCACAAGGATCAAACACAAGGAGTGTCTCAAAAGAGTGTATAGCTACTGTAGACGGGTAGAGGATTTAATTTTGGAAAGAACGCAACTCGAAACGCGGAAAATGGAACCCGAACGGGCCCTCAACAGGTCGAAAACAACGACACTGTGCAAAATCAGACGTCTGGAACTTCTTCCCGACGTCTTAAAAAGTGGATCAGAGAATTACCTTATTCTGTGTGGTTTCTCAGACGTCCAGAAGCTTGCGGGGATGTCTGGCCTAGTTTCCAATCGTCCGATGGTCACCCCGGACGTCTGGAGGTCACTCCCGCCGTCTGGTACTACAGCCAGACATCTGATTCGTGTTGGATGGCGAATCACCGAGCCTGCGCACACCCATCTCCCTCCCTCAGTACGATCAATCGACAAGAAGGAAGAAGAAGACGGAAAACTCACCTTTCAGACGTCTGGAAAGTCTTCCAGACGTCGACCTCGCCGTCTGGCTATCAGCACAGACGTCTGATTCTGGAAATTTTTCCAGAACCAGGGCGTGACTCGCCCTCCGCTCGCGACGCCGCCCGCGTCGCACCTTGTGCGCCTGTTGCTCGAGCCATAGCAGGCCTCCCGTGTCGTTCCACGCCCGCTACGCTCCCCGTCGGCGGGACCGGGCAGCCCCGGCGAGCTCGCCCTCACGGCTGAGCGCCGCTCTCGCACGCAGCACCCCCTCCGCTCTCAGTCAGGAGTTCTCTCAACAGCTCCTCATCTCTGGGAACGCACAACCGTCCCCTCAAGCGTAACACCTGGTCTGTGAAAGAGAAGTCCCCTGGGTCCCCTGATAGTACTCTGTCGCGCAAAGACTGCAAGTACGGATCAGCCATCTGTCCTGTGATGATACGGTCTATCAGCTCTGGCCTGGTCTACCGTGTCACCGTCACTGCCCCACAGTATCCTCGTAACTCTAGAGGTCGCCAACTGCCCACCTCTTCCAAAAGGCTCCAACTCTGTAACTGTAGACTGGCCAAGCGTGCGGGCGCCTTACGGCTCAAGGCGTCAGCCACCACATTGGCCTTTCCCGGGTGGTAGGAGATGCTGCAATCGTAGTCCTTCAGGAGCTCCAACCAACGGCTCTGTCTCATGTTGAGCTCCTTCTGGTCAAAAAGATATCTGAGGCTCTTGTGATCTGTAAAAATCTCGAAGGTCTCACCGTACAAGTAGTGCCTCCAGGTCTTCAGCGCGAAGACAACAGCTGCCAACTCTAGGTCGTGGGTAGGGTAGGTATGCTCATGGGGCTTCAGTTGCCGTGAAGCGTAAGCGACAACATGACCCCTCTGCATGAGCACACCTCCTAACCCCTGCAAGGAAGCGTCCGTGTACACAACGAACCTGCCACTACTGTCAGGGATGGTGAGCACGGGAGCCGAGGTCAACCTCTCCTTCAGCTCCAGAAAACACGCCTCACAAGCGTCTGTCCAAGCGAAAGGCACATCCTTCTGGGTCAACTGTGTCATAGGACGCGCAATCTATGAAAATCCCCTGATGAACCGTCTGTAGTAACCTGCCAGTCCCAGGAAACTGCGAATCTCAGTGACTGAACGCGGTCTCTCCCACCTGAGCACTGCCTCGACCTTGGCGGGGTCCACCGCCAGGCCGTCACCAGAGATCACATGACCCAAGAAGGTCACCGCCCTCAACCAAAACTCGCACTTGCTGTATTTGGATTACAGCCTGCGTCGTCTCAGAGTGTCCAGAACCATCCGCAAGTGCTGTCCGTGCTGCGTCCGATCTCTAGAATAGATGAGCACATCATCTATGAAAACCACCACGAACTGATCCAAGTACGGTCTAAACACCCTGTTCATCAGGTCCATGAAAGCAGCGGGGGCATTGGTCAGCCCAAACGGCATGACCAAAAACTCGTAGTGTCCGTACCGGGTGCGGAAAGCTGTCTTGGAGACGTCGGTCTCCCTGATCCTCAACTGGTGGTATCCAGACCTCAAGTCTATCTTGGAAAACACCGTGGCACCCCGCAACTGGTCAAACAAATCGTTGATCCTCGGCAGTGGATATCTGTTCTTGATGGTGACCCTATTCAGCTGTCGGTAGTCCACACAAAGGCGTAGGGTTCCATCCTTCTTCTTCACAAACAGTACCGGGGCTCCCCAGGGAGATGCACTGGGCCTCACGAAACCTTTCTCCAAAAGGTCCTGCAACTGGGACT
Source organism: Thalassia testudinum (assembly GCA_037157565.1). Lineage (NCBI taxonomy): Eukaryota > Viridiplantae > Streptophyta > Magnoliopsida > Alismatales > Hydrocharitaceae > Thalassia > Thalassia testudinum. The sequence continues at coordinate 46,210,920 of JAZHRO010000018.1, read as the reverse complement.
TGAGCTCTCGCAGCTCAAGCGGTGCCATCCTCTATGGCGCGGTGGAGATGGGGCTGGTCCCTGGTACTAGTGAGATCTCAAACTCGATCTCACGCTCGGGCGGTAGTCCTGGTAACTCGTCTGGAAACACGTCGGGGTACTCTCTGACCACCGGGATGCTCTGGAAGTCTGCCACAGGGCTGGGCTCTGCCACCACACAGGCTAGGAAGCCCTCACACCCCTGGCTCAAAAGTCTCGCCGCCCGAAGTGCCGAAATGCACCTGAAACCTCCGTCCACTGGCTGTCCGTGAAACTCGAAAGAAGGAAACTCCGGAATGGAGAAGACAATCTTCCTCTCAAAACAGTCTACCAAGGTGTGGTAAGCGGACAGCCAATCCATCCCCAGAATCACACCAAAGTCCTCCATCTGTATCATAATCAGGTCAGCTGGCAGGCTATGTCCCCCGACGCTGACCTCGCAACCCGTGTACACCTCCTCAGCTACAAACAGCTGACCACTCGGACCTCTGATTACGAACGGATTCTCTAGAAGTGTATAATCCTGGTCCAAACTAACTGCGAAACTGGCTGCGACAAACGAGTGCGTAGCGCCGGAATCGAAAAGCGTGTAAACGAGTCTGCCAGAAACTGAAACCATACCTGCTACCACAGATCCCGATGCTCTGGCGTCCCTATGTGTTAGGGTGTTGATACGCCCCTCAGCTCTAGGTGCGGACGAAGCAGCCACACTCTGCGTCGGACGGGTAGGTGCTGGCCGGTACCCTCCTCGCGACTGCTGTCCTCCACCTCATGCCTGGGAACCGCGGCCTCCTGCGCGCCCTCCAGTGCTCTGCACGGGAAGTATCTGCTGACCTCCTGCCCTAGATGGGCAGTCCCTCCTGACGTGGCCCGGCTGGCCACACTGGTAGCAGAGGGGAACCCGACTCCCGCCCTCAGTGAGTCCCTGCTGTCGGCTAGGCGGGGGTCCGGTGCTGGCGACTGGCCCCTATCGAGGGCCTGCAAAGGCCACTGATGGCCCTGCACAACGTGACGGCTCTCCTGCGGACGCCACGTGTCTCCGTTCTCGCCGGCCCTGTGAGAAGTCTGGCTGAAAGGGCCTCTTCCGCCCGCCGTCGGTCTCTCGCGCGGACGGGTTGGTCTCCTCGTAAGTCATAGCTGCCTCTACCACCCTCGAAAACATAGGCAGCTTCAGGGGTTTTACATACCCCCGGATCGCAAGCTGGAGCCCCTCGGTGAACCTCCAAAGGCGCTCCTCCTCAGTGGCTACCGCTGTCACTGCAAAGCGGGACAGCTCCAAGAAACGCGTGCGGTACGCGCTCACAGTCATCGTCCCTTGGCGGAGAGGGTGGAACTCCTGCCTCCTCTGGTCCTGCCACGCCTGCGGAAAGTACTGCTCGCAGAAGAGGGTGACGAACTGGTCCCACGTCGGCTCGTCCCTCTCCTGTCCCCGGACAGCCCTCCACCACCGGTGTGCTGCACTCTCCAGCTGGTACGTGGCAAAGGCCACGCGGCACTCCACCGGGGGGCGAAGGGTGTCGAAGATCTTCTCCAGCTGCTCAAGCCAGTCCTCTGCCTCGGTCGGGTCCTCATCCCTTTTGAAGGAGGGGGGCTTCAGCTTCCGGAACTGTCCGAAAAGCTCGAAGTGGCACTATAGGGGAGGTGCTGGTGCACCTCCAGGTGAAGGTGCCTCGTGTACAGAAGTGTCGGAGGAAGGTGGGGGCGGCAGGGGCCCATCCCCTCCCTCGTGTCCAGCGCCGCGTCCGTCGCGTGGTCCCACAGAGGACTCCCCCTCTGCAGCCCCAGGGGGAGGTGCTTGGGGCCGTGGGTGGAGCTCCTCTCGTACAATATCCCGTATCAGTCTGGCGAGGTCCTGGGCCAGGATGCCAGGGAGTGGTGGCTGGTCCATCGAGACGTTAACGACAGCACGTCCACCTCGCCGACCTCGTCCTCGGCCGCGCCTGCGGCCAGTCTCGCCAGTCCAGCGACGAGGCATCTCCTGCAAGGAGACGCGAAACAAAACGGAAACGTCAAAACAGACGGTACCTAACAAAACTTCTAAGAGCTCATGTCAAGAGATATGTTGTGGTGGCTACTCTAGCTATAAACAGGTGAATTGGTTATTTTCCAGTCAGTTGATTCACTTCTCGGGACGACCTTGCTCTGATACCATCTTGTAACGACCCGGCTCCCGAGTCCCTACGAGACACGAGAACCGGACCGACTCGACTAATCCCAAGACCTAGTCATCCAATGAGGAAGCAACCAAAAGAGCAGTAAAATAAACCACATTCAGCATGAATATAACTAACAGTAAGGAAGTACAGTAGTAAGGAAAGAAACTACTACAGTAGATACCACCACAACAGTAGAACAACATTTATCATATAACAAGAACTGCAGGTAAAGAAAGTACAGCGGAAACAAAAACTACTCACTAGAACAGAAACAAAAGAGGTACAAAAGACTGTGGTAAACTCTACTGGACCCTACTCGGCCCAGCGTCCTCTGCAGCCGCCGACCCTGGTTGCTCAACACCTGGTCCTGAAAAAGGTAACGAGTGTGACACGTCAGCAAAACGCTGAGTAGAGTGGCAAACTAACTAAAGGCAATAGTAGAGTGTACAGTAGCTGTTATGTTCTATTACTTTCTTTATTGACATCTTTCAATTTTCTCACTATTTCATTTATTTCTCAGATCCTTTACTTGATCTCGAATGTCCTCGTGGGAACGATCTTGATTGCAGTCTTTTCCAAAAGTAGAAGTAGCACGTGGTGCTCTCCTGGCCGGGAGAGTCCCCCGTGGTGATCCTACCCTCAGTCAACCACCCCAAGGTCACTGACAGACGTAACGGTGACTACGGCACGCGCGATAAACGCACAGGTAGCTAGCCTACACTGGCACGCGGTCAGTCGTTTCCGTTAACGGGTGCGCCCAAAGCACAGCACGGAACCAGGGCAGAGCCCTCTCAGTAACAGGGGTCCAACCCCTCCACAGTAACCAAACCGGGGCCTTGCCCCTCCACAGTCCGCGCACCCTCGCCTGACTACCCTGGTTTGCCCTAGTGGGCCTAACAAGTCGGTGAAGGAGGCTAGCAGAACCCCGGGGCCCGTGGGGTAGCTAGTACTCTCCTAACACTAGTAGCTCTCCTCGGTACTACGTACACGAGGGCCAACAAGTCGGTACAGAGCGGCCAATCCTAACCCTGGGTCCCTGGGGTGGCTGGCCCCACTCTGCACTAAACAGGTACAGGTACTTCCCTTGGTACTGCGTACCCAAGAGACAGTACAAACTACATCTCAGTTCCATTCCTTTTTCTTTCCAGGAGTTCCACTCCTAATTCCCCGTAGGGTTCCAGCTCTTTATCTCAGAACATCATATGTTTCACTTTCCAGTTTCACGTTCTCACAATCCATGATCTCAATCATGTTTCTTTATTCATAACAGGCGGCTGTTAATTCAATTTACAGGCAGCTTTATATTCCTTTCCATTTTTCCAAGACTGCAGTATTATAAATTCCACTAGTTTTTCCATCGTAAGGTTCATGCCACATCCTAGGATCTAGCATACAACAAGTTTTCCAGCCCTAGGATTCATGCATCACCTAGGAGCTATTATTCCATACATTTCTCATTCCTAGGATTCATGAAACGTCCTAGATTCTAGTTATGGTTCCATACTTTAACAGATTTTAATAATAAACTTAAGCCACTCTACCAGGTACAACGGGTGTAATGGGGGCGTGATCGGGAATCCCGCGTGCCTCCGCGACTCTCAAGACTGCAACTGAACGAGGTCCTATCACAAGGATCAAACACAAGGAGTGTCTCAAAATAGTGTATAGCTACTGTAGACGGGTAGAGGAATTAGTTCTGAAAAGAACGCAACTCGAATCGCGGAAAACGGAGCCCGAACGGGCCCTAAACGGGTCGAAAAGGACGATACTGTGCAAGATCAGACGTCTGGAACTTCTTCCAGACGTCTTAAAGAGTGGATCAGAGAATTACCTGTCCAGCGTGGTTTCCCAGACGTCCAGAAGTCTGCGGGGACGTCTGTCCTAGCTCCCAGACGTCCGATGGTCACCCCGGACGTCTGGAGGTCACTCCCGCCGTATGGTACAACTTCCAGACGTCTGATTCGCAAAGGATGGCGAATCAGCGAACCTGCGCACAGCCAACTGCCTCCCTTAGTACGGTCAGTCGACAGGAAGGAAGAAGAAGGCGGAATGCTCACCTTTCAGACGTCTGTATGAGCTACCAAACGTCGTCCTCGCCGTCTGCCTATCAACACAGACGTCTGATTCTGGAAATCTTTCCAGAATCAGGGCGCTACTCGGCCTCCGCTCGCGACGCCGCCCGCGTCGTACCTCGTGCGTCTGCTGCTCAGACCGCAGCAGGTCCCTCTCCGCGTCGCTCCGCGCCCCCTGCGCCCTCCGCCGACCGGCCAAGCCGCTCCGGCGAGCTCGCCCTCACGGCAGAGCTCCGCTCTCGCACGCCGCACCTCCTCCGCGCTCACTGCGGCTGCCGCTGCCGCCCTCGCGCTCACGCTCACGCTCACTGGCTGAAGGAGGAGAAGGAGGAGACGGTGGAGACGGGAGGGGAGGCGTGCCCTTTTAAGGCCACGCGGAGAGGAGAGAGAAGGATTCGCGGTAGGGGAATCCTGCAGCCGCAGGAGGGAGGAAGGGCGAATATGCGGTCTACGCACTCAGGCGCGTAGACGACTCGCGTGTGTCGAAAATAACGGATTTCCAGACGTCTGGAAACTATCCCAGACATTTGGTCAGACGTCTGGACAACCCTCCAGACATCTTAAAAGACGTCTGCGCCACACGCTCGTTACAGTTACTATGGAGGGGTTGGACCCCTGTTACTGAGAGGGCTCTGCCCTAGACTGGTTCCGTGCTGTGCTTTGGGCGCACTCGTTAACGGAAACGACTAACCGCGTGCGAGTACGGGTTAGCTATCTGTGCGTTTATCGCGCGTGTCGTAGTCACCGTTACGTCTGTCAATGACCTTGGGGTGGTTGACTGAGGGTAGGATCACCACGGGGGACTCTCCCGGCCAGGAGAGCACCACGTGCTACTTCTACTTTTTGGAAAAGACTGTAATCAAGATCGTTCCCACAAGGAACATTCGAGATCAAGAAAAAGATCTGGGGAATAAATGAAATAGTGAGACAATTGAAAGATGTGAATAAAGAAAGTAATGGAACATAACAGCTATTGTACACTCTACTGTTGTCTTTAGTTTAGTTGCCACTCTACTCGGCGTTTTGCTGACGTGTTACACTCGTTACCTTTTTCAGGACCAGGTGTTGAGCAGCCAGGGTCAGCTACTGTAGAGGACGCTTGGCCGAGTAGGGTCCAGTAGAGTTACCACTGTCTCTTGTACCTCTTTTTGTTACGTTGTAGTGAGTAGTTCTTGTTTCCGCTGTACTTTCCTTACCTGTAGTTTAAATTATATTATGAATGTTGTTCTACTATTGTGGTGGTACATAGTGTGGTAGTTTCTTTCCTTACTGCTGTACTTTCTTACTGTTAGTTATATTCATGCTGAATGTGGTTTATTTTACTACTCTTTTGGTTACTTCCTCGTTGGACGACTAGGTCTTGGGATTAGTTGAGTCGGTCCGGTTCTCGTGTCTCGTAGGGACTCGGGAACCGGGTCGTTACAAGATGGTATCAGAGCAAGGTCATCCCGAGAAGTGAATCAACTGACTGGAAAATAACCAACTCACATGTCTATAACTAGAGTAGCCACCACAACATATCTCTTGACATGAGCTCTTAGACGTTTTCGTTCGGTGCTGTTCCGTACTGACGTATTTCGTTGTTTCGCTTCTCCTTGTAGGAGATGCCTCGTCGTGGAACTAGGAGGGTGGGCCGCGGGCGCGGCCGAGGTCGGGGCCTGAGGGACAGATGTGTCGGGCTTGGAGTACATACTACCCCTCCTCTTCTCCTAAGCATACCGTCTCCGGACCTCGTCCAACTAATTCGAGAGGTGGTTCGTGAAGAATTTCAGCTTCCATCCACATCGCCACCCCCTCCTCCCCCTTCCGAGCGTACGACAGGGGAGTTGGTGGTGGAACGAGATTTCCGCCATCACACTAGGCGTGTTAGGAGAACTCAAAGGAGACACGTGGCATCCGCAGGAGAGCCGTCACGTTTTGAAGGGCCATCAGTGGCCTTTGGGGGCCCTCGATAGGGGCCAGTCGCCAGCACCGGACCCCCGCCTAGCCGACAGCAGGGACCCATTGAGGGCGGAAGTCGAGTTCCCCTCTGCTACCAGTGTGGCCAGCCGGGCCACGTCAGGAGGGACTGCCCATCTAGGGCAGGGGGTCAGCAGATACTCCCCGCACAGAGCACTGGAGGGCGCGCAGGAGGTCGCGGTTCCCAGGTGCGAGGAGGAGGACAGCGGTCGCGAGGAGGGTACCGGCCAGCACCTACCCGTCCGACGCAGAGTGTGGCTGCTTCGTCCGCACCTAGAGCTGAGGGGCGTATCAACGCCCTCACACACAGGGACGCCAGAGCTTCGGGATCGGTGGTAGCAGGTATGGTTTCAGTTTTTGGCAGACTCGTTTACACGCTTTTCGTTTCCGGCGCTACGCACTCGTTTGTCGCAGCCAGTTTCGCAGTTAGTTTGGACCAAGATTATACACTGTTAGAGAATCCGTTCGTAATCAGAGGTTCGAGTGGCCAGCTGTTTGTAGCTGAGGAGGTGTGCACGGATTGCGAGGTCAGTGTCGGAGGACATAGCCTACCAGCTGACCTGATTATGATCCAGATGGAGGACTTTGGAGTGATTCTGGGGATGGATTGGCTGTCCGCTTACCACGCCTTGGTAGACTATTTTGAGAGGAAGATTGTCTTCTCCATTCTGGAGTTGCCTTCTTTCGAGTTTCACGGACAGCCAGTGGACGGAGGTTTCAGGTGCATTTCGGCACTTCGGGCGGCGAGACTTTTGAGCCAGGGGTGTGAGGGCTTCCTAGCTTGTGTGGTGGCAGAGCCCAGCCCTGTGGTAGACTTCCAGAGCATCCCGGTGGTCAGAGAGTACCCCAACGTGTTTCCAGACGAGTTACTAGAACTACCGCTCGAGCGTGAGATTGAGTTTGAGATATCACTAGTACCAGGGACCAGGCCCATCTCCATCGCACCATACAGAATGGCACCGCTTGAGCTGCGAGAGCTCAAGTCCCAGTTGCAGGACCTTTTGGAGAAAGGTTTCGTGAGGCCCAGTGCGTCCCCCTGGGGAGCCCCGGTACTGTTTGTGAAGAAGGATGGGACCCTACGCCTTTGTGTGGACTACCGACAGCTGAACATGGTCACCATCAAGAACAGATATCCGCTGCCGAGGATCGACGATTTGTTTGACCAGTTGCGGGGTGCCACGGTGTTTTCCAAGATAGACTTGAGGTTTGGATACCACCAGTTGAGGATCAGGGAGACCGACGTCTCCAAGACAGCTTTCCGCACCCTGTACGGACACTGCGAGTTTTTGGTCATGCCGTTTGGGCTGACCAATGCCCCCACTGCTTTCATGGACCTGATGAACTGGGTGTTTAGACCGTACTTGGACCAGTTCGTGGTGGTTTTCATATATGATGTACTCATCTATTCTACAGATCGGATGCAGCACGGACAGCACTTGCGGATGATTCTGGACACTCTGAGACGATGCCGGCTGTACGCCAAATACAGCAAGTGCGAGTTCTGGTTGAGGGAGGTGACCTTCCTAGGTCATGTGATCTCTAGAGACGGCTTGGCGATGGACCCAGCCAAGGTCGAGGTAGTGCTCAGGTGGGAGAGACCACGTTCAGTCACTGAGATTCGCAGTTTTCTGGGACTGGCAGGCTACTACAGGCGATTCATCAGAGGATTTTCGCAGATTGCACGTCCTATGACACAGTTAACCTGGAAGGATGTGCCTTTCGCTTGGACAGACGCCTGTGAGGCGTGTTTTCTGGAGCTGAAGGAGAGGTTGACCTCGGCTCCCGTGCTCACCATCCCTGACAGTAGTGGCGGGTTCATTGTGTACACGGATGCCTCCTTGCAGGGGTTAGGAGGTGTACTCATGCAGAGGGGTCACGCTGTCGCTTACGCTTCGCGGCAACTGAAGCCCCATGAGCATACCTACCCTACCCACAACCTAGAGTTGGCAGCTGTTGTCTTCGCGCTGAAGACCTAGAGGCACTACTTGTACAGTGAGACCTTCGAGATTTTTACTGATCACAAGAGCCTCAGATACCTTTTTGATCAGAAGGAGCTCAACATGAGACAGAGACATTGGTTGGAGCTCCTGAAGGACTATGACTGCAGCATCTCCTACCACCCGGGAAAGGCCAATGTGGTGGCTGACGCCTTGAGCCATAAGGCGCCCGCACGCTTGGCCAGTCTACAGTTACAGAGTTGGAGCCTTTTGGAGGAGGTGGGAAGTTGGCGACCTCTAGAGTTACGAGGGTACTGTGGGGCAGTGACGGTGACACGGCAGACCAGGCCAGAGCTGATAGACCGCATCATCACAGGGCAGATGGTCGATCCGTGCTTGCAATCTTTGCGCGACAAAGTACTGTCAGGAGACCCTGGGGACTTCTCTTTCATAGACCAGGTGCTATGCTTGAGGGGACGGTTGTGCGTTCCCAGAGACGAAGAGCTGTTGAGAGAGCTCTTGACTGAGGCACACGGTTCTAGATTCACCATACATCCCGAAAACACAAAAATGTACCACGACTTGAGACGCGAGTTTTGGTGGAGAGGGGTGAAGCGGGATGTGGGTGAGTTCGTGCAGCAGTGTTTAGTGTGCCAGCAGGTGAAAGCCGAACACCAGAGGCCTGCAGGGCCGCTTCAGCCGCTTCCAGTGCCAGAGTGGAAGTGGGAGAGCATCACCATGGACTTGGTGGTGGGCTTACCTGTTACCCAGTGGGGACACGACGCAGTCTGGGTAATAGTGGATAGACTGACGAAGACAACGCGTTTCTTGCCGATCCAAGTTACTTTGGGACCAGCACAGTTGGCAGAGAGGTATATCTGTGATGTGGTACGACTACACGGAGTTCCGCGAGAGATCGTATCCAACCGGGATACCCACTTTACGTCCCAGTTTTGGGCTGAGTTTCAGCAGGCCTTGGGGACGAGGTTGAGGTTTAGCACGGCTTACCACCCCCAGACAGATGGACAGTCTGAGCGCACGATACAGACACTTGAGGACCTTTTGCGTGCCTGTGTACTGGACTGGAGGGGCTCTTGGGAGGAGCAGCTGCCCCTGGCAGAGTTTGCATACAACAACAGTTATCACTCTAGCATCGGCATGGCTCCCTACGAGGCTCTGTACGGACGGGAGTGTACGGCACCCTTGAGTTGGGTTGAGGTGGGGACCAAGTGGGAGGTTGGCCCCAGGTTGATCCGGCAGAGTCAGAAGGTAGCTGAGCAGATCCACAGACGACTCCGCACTGTCAAGAGCAGACAGAAGAGCTACGCGGATCGGAGACGCAGAGAGGTGCAGTTTGAGGTTGGGGACCACGTTTTCCTTCGTGTTTCTCCCATGAAGGGCTTACAGCGGTTTGGGGTGAGAGGGAAGCTCGCGCCGAGGTTTGTGGGGCCCTTTGAGGTCCTGGAGCGGGTTGGACCCGTTGCTTACCGGCTTGCCCTCCCCCCGCAGCTTTCTGGTGTGCACAGCGTGTTCCACGTGTCCAACCTCAGGAAGTACGTAGCCGATCCCAGTCACGTACTGAGACACGAGAGCGTCGAGGTGGGCAACGACCTAACCTACCCCGAGCGGCCAGTGCAGATCCTAGACCGAGCTGTCTGCAGTTTGAGACGAAAGCAAGTACCCCTTGTAAAGGTTTTGTGGAGGAGCCAGCGGTACGAGGAGGCTACCTGGGAGCCTGAGGCGGCAATGCGGGAGCAGTACCTGGAGCTTTTCGGGGGTACGTCTTTTCAGACTGGCTTCGGTCCTCTTTGAGTTTGTTATGGTTAATTGGACATCTTTTCCCGCATCCTAGTTGGCGCAAGTTTTGGGGACGAAACTTCCTTTGAGTTTGTTATATTGTAACGAACGCGTGCCCCAGACGTCTTTTAAGACGTCTGGGAGGTGGCCCAGACGTCGGACCAGACGTCTGGGATCGTTTCTAGACGTCTGGAAATCCGTCATCTTCCAGACGCGCGAGTCGTCTGCGCGCCTGAGCGCATAGACCCGCATATTCGTTTATTCCCTGCGGCTGCAGACGCCCTGCCGCGTCCTCTCTCCTCCTCGCACGGCCTTAAAAGGCCACGCCTCCCCTCACTTCCGTCACCACCGTCTCCTCCCTCTTCTCCTTCAGCCAGTGAGCGTGAGCGCGAGTGCGAGGGCGGCAACGGCGGCTGCAGTGAGCGTGGAGGAGGTGCTGCATGCATGAGCGGAGCTCTGCCGTGAGGGCAAGCTCGCCGGAGCTGCTAGGGCCGACCGGCGGAGGGCACAGGGGGTGCGGAGCGACGCGGAGGGGGGACTGCCCACAAAGCTTCCGGAAGTTGAGATGACCAGTCCTTCCTGTCAGGTCGAACAGTAACCTGCAAGATTTTCTTGATCTCCCGATTTGATAGCTCAGCCAAACCATTAGTCTAGGGGTGGTAAGGAGTAGAGATTCGGTAAGACACCCCGTATTTGGTCATCAGTGACCTTAACTAAGCGTTGGTAAAATGGGTCCCTCCATCAGAGATGATCGCACGAGGAATCCTGAACCGTGAGAAGATATTCTGATGAATGAATTTGATGACGATCTTATGATCACAGGTTCGGGTCGGAATGGCTTCGATCCATTTGGACACGTATTCAACAGCGAGTAGAATGTACTCGAAGCCATCCCAGATAGGGAAGGGGCCCATAAAATCAATCCCCCAAATATCGAAAATCTCGCATACGAGAATCGGCTGTAAAGGCATTATGTCGCGATGGCTCATGTTGCCCAAAGTTTGGCAACAACTGCATGCCTTGTAGTGACTGTATGCATCCTTGAAGATAGTGGGCCAGTAAAAGCCACACTGGAGGATTTTTGATGCAGTTTTATCCCTAGAAAAATGGCCACCGCATGCCTTGTCATGGTAGAAAGAGAGTATGTCATTGATTTCGACCTCCGAGACACATTGCCGGATAATTTGGTCAGCACCTATGCGGAATAAGTACGGGTCTTCCCAGATGTAGTACTTGGCATCGGAGCGCAAATTGTCTTTCTTAGCCTTCAGCCAATCAGACGGGATCTGGTGTGATGCCAAGTAGTTTACTAAATCAGCAAACCATGGAAGCCTGGTACCAATAGTCAAGAGGTGCTCATCAGGAAAGTGCTTCGTGATGGGTCCAGAAGGGTCGATGATCTCAGAAGGAAGGCGAGACAAGTGGTCAGCTACCACGTTCTGTCTTCCTACCTTGTTGTGTATCTCGAGGTCGAATTCTTGCAATAGCAAGATCCATCTGATTAATCGAGGCTTCACGTCCTTCTTAGCTAGGAGATGCCTCACAGCTATGTGATCCAAGTAGATTATTACATGGGAACCCAGGAGATAAGATCTGAATTTTTCGAGGGCAAATACTACAGCTAACAGCTCTTTCTCTGTAACCATGTAGTTACGCTGAGCCTCGTCAAGTGTCTTGCTAGCGTAGTAGATGACTACGAGTTTCCCGTCAATCTTCTACCCCAGAACCGCTCCTACAACGAAGTCAGATGCATCGCACATGATCTCAAAGGGTTGAGACCAATCAGGGGACTATAGGATTGGGGCTTGGGTGACTTGGTCACGAAGGATCTCAAAAGCTTGAGTGCATTCCTGGGAAATCTCAAAGGGTACATCCTTGGAGAGAAGAGTGGTCAGGGGGCGTGCAATTTTCGAGAAACCAGGGATGAAACGACGGTAAAAATCGACGTGCCCCAAAAAAGATCGGATGTCCCTGATCGAGCTAGGCATAGGAAGTTTAGAAATCATATTAACCTTGGCTTGATCCACTTGGATGCCTCTCTCAGAAGTTAAGTGTCCCAGGACGATCCCCTCAGGCACCATAAAGTGGCTCTTTTCCCAGGAAAGAACCAGATTTATGTCACTGCATCGCCTGAGTATGTGAACCAAATGCTGGAGGCAATCGTCAAATGATGCCCCAAAAACTAAGAAGTCATCCATGAAGACTTCCAGATAATCACCTACCATATCAGAGAATATGGCAAGCATGCACCGCTGAAAAGTCACGGGTGCATTGCAGAGACCGAAAGGCATCCTTCGGAACGCATAAGTCCCGAAGGGGCAGGTGAACGTGGTCTTCTCTTGGTCCTTTGGATGAATCGCCACTTGGTTGTAACCGGAGTACCCGTCAAGAAAGCAGAAGAATCTACTTCCCGCTAGTTTTTTGAGAATTTGATGAATAAACAGTAGTGGGAAATGATCCTTCTTCATGGAGGAATTGAATCTTCGGTAATCTATGCAGACTCTCCACGAGTTGGCTATACGGGTAGGTATGACCTCTCTAGTTTCAGTCATGATGGTGGTGAGCCCTGCCTTCTTGGGCACAACTTGGATTGGGCTCACCCAACGACTATCGGAGATTGGGTAGATGATCCCTGCATCCAACCACTTAATGATCTCCTTTTTCACGACCTCCTGCAAATTGGGGTTCAGACGTCTCTGCATCTCACGCGAAGGATGTGCACCCTCCTTAGAATAGATGCAGTGTGTGCAACAAGAGGGACTTATTCTAGTCAAATCATCGAGAGTCCAACCAATGGCTCTGCGATGTTGCTGGAGAATAGTGATTGCGCAGCAATCATAGGTCTTAATTGACTTAAATTAGGCTAGGACTTAGCATAAGTTAGGGTTATTCATGCATTCATATGCATTATCTGCATCTTTACTGCTTTCCTTTAGCTATGCATAAAATAATGTTATAATGTGCTGATTAAGTGCATTATGTCGATTGCAGGGAATAAGCTGATCAGGAGCTGGATCTGAAGTTGGATCAGGAATAATAGGAGTTGTAGCAAAGCTAGAGCAGAAGGCCTAGTTTAGATGTAGGAATAATAATGTAAGGGGGTTAAAATTTTGCTATTCTATTAAGTAGGAATAAAGCAGTAAAATGTGAAGAGCTTAGGTCCATCCTAGCCCTAGGATAGCCTAGAGACTTCCCCAAGCCTTAGCCACCCTTAGATTAGGTCACAACACCCTAGGAAGCCCTAAAACCCTAGTTCCAACCCTTCTCTAGACATCCAGATAAGTTTTAAGACGTCCAGGACCCTTAGCCAACTCCTGCACACTTCAAACCCACTTCTGCAGTGTTATTGGACGTCCATACACTTTGTCAGACATCTAATTTCTGCAAAATACCCAAAACAAAACCCGAAATCCTTCCTGACTCTGATTGGACGTCCAGACAACAAGTCTAGACTTCTGATTTTTGAGTATAAGACGTCTGATTCTATTATTAGACGTCTGATACTGCTCTCCAATTCCTATTTTGAGATTTAAGCCTTGATCTTGGATCTCTAGGTACCTAAACCCAATTCCAACCCCATAGGAACATAAATTAAGGTGCCATAACCCTAGTACATCACCTCTAGACCTCCCTAAGGACCTAATTAGGTCCTCACTAAACCTAATTGACTTGGATCTTAGTCAATTCCATCATCCTATTCAATTAGACTCATTGAGTCCAATTGAGCCCTGATCTCAGCACACACTATCCAATTGGACTCAGTGAGAGTCCAATTGACCTAGACTTGACTTAATTGAGTTGTTTTACTCTCAATTAAGTTTCCACACACCCAATTAAACTTGTATTAAGTTTAATTTCACTTTACCTTAGTGAATTAGGGTTTATAACACTAATTTGAGACCTACCTTGACCTAAACCCACTAGAACCCAACCTAATCAACCTAGCCACCTAAGTTTCGACCCACACACACCCACACACACCATCCACACGAAAATATCTAGCCTATAGTTCTCTAGAACTCTCTACCATGTGTGGTTGCCTTGGTTGCCAAAAATAGCAACCAAGAGCCATTCAATTTTTAGATCCACATTTGGTGGATCTAAAAACCAACATCCACCCTCTCTCTCTCACTCTCCCACGAGCTCCCACCATAGGCCTCTCTAGAGAATTCCATAATTCTCTAGAGAGCTTCCCTTAGGTCTATAAAAAGACCCCTTGGGTGGCCATTTGCACCCATTCACTTCCTTGGCATCCATTCCACTTAGAATAGCCACTTCCATCTCCACTCCACCTCCACGAGTTGAGCACCACCATAGAGTCCACCATCTCCATGCCAGGAAGCTGGATTATCTCCCCAACCTCTCTCCAAGGGTCGGCCTAAGTTCCATTGGCCGCCCCTCCTTCTCTCAACCATTTAAAGGCCATCGGGGATCACCCCTGAATGCCCTTCCATTCTGCTAGATTTAGATTATGCTCTTCGTATATTTACTGCATTTATTTACTTCTTAGTAGTGTAGTCTTACTTCTCCCCCAATGATGCATGCGAAATCCCCCCATCGATTCTTGTATGCGATCATTTTCTGGTAGGTAGATTTAATTTTCAAGCATTTATATACAAGCTTTCCTCTAGATTCCTTGTGCAACAACTCCCAAATGAATGAATGAAAACACATTTATATATATATATATATATATCTGTTTGAAATCACCATGAGCTTAATGATTGCTATTATCTTTTACGTGATTAATGTTGCCTGTTTCTAACTCTTAATATTCTTGCAACTAAGCATGTCGTACATAAATACGTAATAATCACGAACCGGCATGCGATTCTAAACAAAGTAGAGCAGCAAAAAGATCGATTTCAAAAGTAAAAGCAACGCCTCCCAGAGACGAACGACCGGGACTCAAGTCTCGTTATCTTTAGAAATCAATTTTTGACGAATGTTTTTGCGCAACTATATTATGATTTCCGACGACTTTCAAATGCGAGAAAATGGCTTTTTGTCAAACAGCAATCGGACGGGATTCTTGGTCAGGTGTGAGTTTGGAGTTTATAATCACCGAAAGTGTCTGATTGGAACCCAAAAAGACATATTTCAAATCATCAGGAAGGAACTTGAGTTCAAGAACAGGGTTATCAGCAGTAGCAGGTGGTTCAGAGTGAGTGTGGGGTACAAGGGTAGGAGTTATGGGTCTATCTAGATCAAGTTCTGACTCCTCTAATTGCAATTTTAGATCTTCTTGTGGTCGATGAGGGATAATCATGTTGTCCTCAATTTGTGGTTCATCAACTATTGCTCTAATGTCACAAATTTGTTCAACGACACCACAATTAATCCCTTGTTGGCACTTAAAGGTATCAATCTTGAGAGTCTGATTCCCAAATTTCAACTCTATTTGGCCCTCTTCACAACTTATGTTGTCCCTTGCAGTGGCCAGAATAGGTCTTCCTAGTATGATTGGTGTATCCCTTGGATTCTCAGGTGCGTCCATGTCCAGAACTATAAAATCTACAGGGAAGTAGAAATCTCGCACCCTAACAATAACATCCTCAAGAATTCCCTTAGGTGACTTGATAGATCGATTGGCTAACTGCAATGTCACCTCAGTTGGTTTCAGTTCGGATTCTTCTAGGTGGTTAAGTAGGGATGTGGGTATCAAGTTTATGGAGGCACCTAGGTCCAATAATGCTCTATCGAACTAGGTTTCACCAATCTTACATGAAATCAGGGGAGTGCCTGGGTCTTTTGCCTTGGGTAGGAGTTTACTCAGGATTACAGAGCTGGCTTGCTCTGATAGTACAATGGGACTCCCACTCTTGGTTCGCAGCTTACGCTGAGGTGTACACAAGTTTTTCAAGAATCGTGCGTAAGCTGGTACGTGGTGGATTGCATCCATCAAGGGGATGTTTATTTGGACTTGCTCAAAGAGCTTGATCAGGTCCTCCTCAGGAGCCACGGGTTTAACTGTCCTCTTTCCCTTGGTCAAGGCCCCGGGAAATGGAACCTTGGTCGGTTCCTCTAGGATAGGTCCAGGTTTTTTATCTGGGACAAGGATAGGAACATCCTGGATAATTGTCCTAGGGTTTGGGTCACTACCAAGCTTGGAGTGGTCTGGATAAGGTGGATCTTGGGTTGCTTTACCACTACGGCTCGTCACAGAATTTAGTCCTGCCTGGTTCTGATTGGGGGTTGGTAAGATTGGCTGCTGCTGTTGGTAACCCACATAGGAAGTTGATGCTTCCATCCCGTCAAGTGATGGAACAGAAGGGACCTAATAAATCAATTGTGCTTGGCCCAGGTTTGGGTTCATAACGCGTCACTGGGTCGGCACGCTATTCGGGTTAAGCAGAGGTTGAGAAGGAAGTGTACCTGGTTGGCGAGAATTTCCCAACTAGGCGAGTTGGTTGCGGACCTCTGTGTTTTCATCCTTATGTTGTTTCTGGATAGCCGCATTCGTTCTTTGAATGTCAGCCAGAGTTTAGAGGATAATGGACAATTGGTCTTGGTTGGGCCCAGATGGATAAGTGGGGTTGGGCCGAGGCTGAGGCGGCTGATAAGGATGAGGGGCTTGTGGGTGGGGCTGAAAGGGTGGTCTTGGGTTCTGAGAATTTCCCGCCCACTAGAAATTGGGATGGTTTCGCCATCCAGGGTTATAGGTGTTGGAAAATGGGTCATTCTAGATGGCATTGAGGTCCTCGCAGGTCTGAGGAGCCTCAAGAAAGTCGAAGAATGGAGGAGTAGAGTTCCCCTGGCAAGAATAGAAAGGATCGGAAGTTCCTTCGGTCCTGGAGTCAGAAGGGGGTGGATACAAGTCCATCCCAAGAGAAGGTCGGTGGAAAATGTTCTGCACAATTTCCCGTGCGGGAGGAGGCTGTGTGAAGGAGTTCTACGCAGAGGTGGCTTGCTGCAAGTGCTGAGTCAGCTCATCCACCTTCTTCTCAATAATTGAGACCTTGTCTAACCGACTGGCCATTAATTCTAGGTCGACTAATGCAGACAGGCCCTGCGTCTCATGTGCTCCCCTAAGGTTCATCGCTGCGCGGGTATTCGTCCAGTCGAATAATCCCATGGAGTCATTGTTGATGGAGTTCTCGCAGATATTCTCGAGAATCTCCCACACGGTATCTTCATGTTGACCCATGATATTCCCTCCACAAGTTGCATTAACGAACAATCTAATATCTTCACGGAGTCCCTGGTAAAAAGACTGGACTTATTCCCATTTAGGAACTCCGTGATGGGGGCACTTTCTCATGAGATCCTGGAATCGATCCCATGCCTCATGAAGAGGTTCTCCCGTCTGTTGCGTGAAGTGAGTAATCTGATGGCGCAAGGTGTTTGTCCGACCAACGGGAAAGAACTTCAAAAATTTGGATTGAAGTTCTTCCCAGGTGTTGATCAGGCGGGTCTATGTTTGATACCAATGAGCCGCCTTGTCCATAAGGGAGAAAGAGAACATCTTCATGAGTAAGATATCCCAATTCTGCGCATCTAACCAGAAGGTCTGGGCCAGATGCTTAAGCTGTTTGATATGCTGGAAGGGATCTTCAGAGATAAGCCCATAGAATTTAGGTATGGCATGAATCATGTTGGGCTTCAATTCGGAATCAGCTCCTCCAGTCGGGATTCTGACTCGAGGCTTAATTGCCACCGCAGCGGGATTATAGTGATATCACATCATGGGACGCTGCAGTGGGTTCATGAAGTTTTAGAAGAGATCATTAAGACGCTGGAGCTGCTGCTCAAGATTATTCTCTTCTTCAACAGGCTGAGCCATGATGGAAGAAGAAGGGGAATTAGGTTCAAAATCAGAAGAGAGGTCTATGTGGAGTAGTTGTCACACAAACAAGGGTACCGAGGCTTGGCCTCGGGGAGAGTGGATTTCTAGAGGAGGTTTCAAAAACCTCCTACCGAACATGCACTGATGGATAGGACAAGGTTAGAAGGTGTTGGACCCAATCAAGACACCCAAATTGTTAGGTGACTATAGAGGTTCGGGGCGGATGATACCCCTTGATCAGAAAGTCGTCCACCTAAGAATTACCTGGGCAGCCAGAGAGGGTGAGTCCCGAGAAGGCCCCTACATGGTAGAGTGCCCCCACGGGTTACAGGGTTTCCCCCACCCGACCTCTCTTGTCACTGAGATTCCAGGTAGACCAGAATGGGGACCTTGACCTCTTAAGTCTACCACTTTTAATTAAGATCAAGGTGCATAGGGTTTCACTTGAACTTTAAGCCTTTTGTGTGCAAAATGTGACCTAATTTAAAGGTTGGTTGATCCAAGGGATCAACTTCACCTATTAGTTCCTGTGAGAGCTTATTAGGTCATTTCTTTTATGGTTCAAGTGAATTAAGAGTCGGATTGCTTAGGGTTTCTCTTAATAGGTCTTTTCAAGCAATGGTTTAGGCACACCTCTTTTTGGAATTTTCAGTTCTTGATTAGAAGATGTGTCTCTAAAACCTTATCTTTGAATCCTAGGTTGGCTCTAATTGGTCCAATTAGTTGCCTCAGAATTGGGTAACTAGGGCTCAAGCAAGAAGGTTTTAGCCCTAGTTACCTTAAGTGGATATGCAGATAAAATGTGTTTAAATTTAAAAGCAGGCAACTCTGTGAATTACTATGTATGGAAAATAGGTAACCCTAGATTGATTTTCTTTTCTTTTTCCTCTTTAGAATTTAAGGGGCTTAAGAGAGAGGGTAGAAGGTTACCTATCCCTTGGTGTGGTTGTTGTGCGGCTACTTGTTCCTTCTTGCCTTCCTGTGCCTGCACAACAGAAGAGAGATTAAGTCAGTATTCAATCAGAAATTGTGATTTAGTAGCTTCTAGAATGCCCGTTGCTCCCCGGCAATGACGCCAAAAACTGATCGAGGTAAAATCGACCGGTTTAATTATGTTTTATTACTCGAAAACAAAAAAATCCGAGGTCGAACTCAGGGAGCAAACTTAATTCTAAAAGCGTAGAAAATCACAATTTACAATATATTATTTTACAAAAAGATTGAAGAAAGGAAAATAAAAATGTCTCTTCTTTTCTTCTTCTTGTGTCTGCCTTTCTCTCTCTCTTTTGAGACGTTTGACTCCAAGGGTCAGACACCTTAAATGCCTCTTGCTACAATGCTTCTCCTTTTCTTTTTAGCTGCTGCTGGTTCTTCTTCTTCCTCTTGGCTTCTTCTTCTTCTTTGTTATCTCTGCTGCACGCCTTCTCTTCAGACTTCTTCTTTCTTCTCTGGACTTCTTCTTCTTTCTTCTCTCTTCCTTCTCCTTCTGCCTCAGCTTCTCTATGGCTATAGTGCCGTCTTCCTCCTCTCTTTTCTTCTCTGCGTCTCCAAGGCCTTCTTCTTCTTTTCTTTCAGGCCACAGCTGCTTTCGCGGCTAAGTCCTCACCGCTCCTCCTCCTTTGCTTCCTCTTCTATTCCCTGCACAGGCATCCGGTTAGGCAAAACCTAACCCCTACCCTCCCCGCATCTCTCTCTCTATTTCACTCTAGGGTTTGCTCTCCCAGAGCCTATTCGGGTATGTGGGTCGGTCGCATGCCTAGGTCTAGGCACACCGGTGTGGGTGTGGTGCGCGAGGAGTGCACGGATAGGTTAGTCAGATCCGGGTTCTAGGTCCGTGGGGGAAGTGTTGCGGACAAGGCATGGCAAGTGAGGGTGAGGGACCTCACCCCAGTGTGACTTGAGGCGAAGAGCCTATAACACAAAAACAACTTATATCACTCACTGCGCACTAAAGTTTCCGAGGTGGGACTAAAGTCCGACCTGCTTCTGCTTGCACCTGCAGGAGGAAGGCGCGAGCAATTGCAGCTGCAGCTGAGGCTCCTGATGCCAAGTGAAGGCCTGGGTGATTTTGCGAGGGGATTCCGTGCCTTCAAGACCTGGCAGCCTGGGGTGCTGGGATCTACGTGAAGCTTCAAGCAAGCTTCAGCTCCTGTGTTAATGGCGGACGACGTCGCGACCCTGAAACCACAAATACAGCCTTGCAGCCCTGTCAGATCATAGGAGAACCTTCGCCGTATCACGGTGAAGGTGAGGCGGGGATTGGCTGGTCGCAGGGCGGCCTAGGCGTGCGTGCCTAGGTCACTCTGTGGCCGTGGAGGTGGGTTAGGTCAGTGGAAGTGTGGGGCGGTGCTGGCGGTTAGTGAACGTGCGGAAGGTGATCAGTGGATTGCGGAGGAGCTCATGGGGTGACTGGCGAGGCATGTGGAGGTGCGACGTGGTGGCTGCACCTCACCGATGGTCTACCGGAGGTGGAGAAGGTGACGGTGGACAGCGGCGTAGAAGGATCGAAAGTGCAAAATTAGAGAGGGGAAATGAAGAGGAGAGAGGGAACTTATCTATGAGTCTCTAGACGAAGGGGGGAAGCGGTGTTAGCAAACGACTGTGTTGCCGTCGTCGGAGATGAAAGAGCCCAGGAGAAGGGACGACGATAAGGAAGAGGTGTTGGAGGGCGCCTGCTGGTACGGCCAAGCGCGGCGGACGACGGCAAAGGTAACCCTGCCACTGGTATGGTGGCAGGGTGACGAGAGAGGAGGAGGGTCGCTGGAGCCTACGAGCGAATGGCAGGAGGAGAAGGAGAAGAAAATTGAGGGTTTCTTCGACCAAAATAGGCTTGAAGGAAGCGGCAGGGGTTGCCGTTCCTTAAATAGGTGTTGGCAGAGAAAGAGTCACAAGGAGGAGACGGGAATACCTCGCCGGAGTTATGGTTGGAAAAATACCCATACATCTCGAGCATTCGCACGAGAGGTATGGTGGCCGATAGGGCATGGGAGCCGGTCCATGCTGTAGGAGACAACGTAAAGAGTCTCCCTTTCAAATCTGGGGCCGGCTCCCCAGGACTGCGCGGCGCCATCCTCCACGCAAAGTCACTGGAGGTATGGCCTGCACAGGCAGGTGGCAGAGGGACCTGTTTGAAGAAAACGACGGGAAAGCTAGGGGGCATCTGCAAGAGTCCAAAAAGCTAAGTGTCAAAACGTAATTATTGAGGACCATTTTGTAAAATGGGTCAAGGCGACCTTTTCTTAGGTCCAAATTTTGGTATAAACCTAATTTAGACCTAAGGAATCCAATGGTGAGATTGGATTTTAGGTTTGACCATGTTTGACTGCACATTTTGCACAAAAACCCAAATTAGGTTAAAAATTGGTTATGGTTCTCAATCTAGGTCAAGATAAGTTCCAATGGCCAAATTGAAGGTTCTAAACCCTAAGAGATATTTTTTTATGAAATTTAGAGGATTTAATTGATTTTAATTTTGCCTGAAACTTTGTGATTTAAAGTGGGTTTATTTTAGGGTTACAGAATGTCATTTAATTCCCAGATTTTGTCATAACCCTTTCCAGATCAAACCATCCCACTTTTTCTCTTATTAAGCCCATTTGACCTATGTCTAGACCCTTAGAAATCCCGTTTATGTACTGCAATGGTAAAATTACAGTTTTACCTCTTGTGTATTGTTTTATTCTCAGATTTGCAATTCCCAGATTTAGGCCTTCCCTTAGGTTATGTAGGAGCTTTTGTTCAATTTATTAGGTCAAAATGTGCTAATTAAGGTTCATGATAAGGTTCTCATCACTTGGCTACTGGAGAATATGTTTCTTAAAAATCAATTCCAACTTTCTATGTATATCCCTTGGCAACCAACCTTGCCTTGAATTTATCAATAACACCATTAACTCGGTACTTTTTCTTGAAGACCCATTTACATCCTATAGACTTCCTTCCTACCGGTAAGTCACATAATTCCCACATATCATTTTTGTCAATCAAGTCAAGTTCATCCTTCTTGGTAGTTGTCCATGATTCTGACTCGAGTGAAGCCATTGCTTCATCAAAAGACAATGGTTCCGTACAATCTGGAACATCCTCATCAACGGTGTAACACGAAACCTCGCATGGGTACAAATGATAGTCACTTATCCATGCAGGTTGAGTTCTAGGTCTCTTGTTGCTAATTATTCTAGTGGGTTGACTGGACTCACCTACAGGTTCCAAAGGTTCATCATCATTCATAGATTCATTTTCCACTTCTGGATGAAGACCATCATCCCGTTCAATTGGATCTATTTCATAGTCAACATCATCATTATTCAAGATAAGTAGAGGTTCCAATTCCTCCGTTTCATACTACTTTTCTTTATTTTCTAGAAAAGTAGCATCACGACTCTCAACAAGACCCCTTTCATTGTGGAAAAACCCATACCCTTTGGACTTATCAGAATAACCTACAAATATACACTTTATTGTCTTAAAATCAAGCTTATCTCTAAGCTGATTTAGGATCAAGACATATGCTTCACACCCCCATTTTCTGAGGTGATTCAATTGTGGCTTTCTTCCATCCCATATCTCATAAGGTGTAGATTCCACAGATTTGGTGGAAATCCTATTTTGTATATAATTTGCAGTTGGCACTGCTTCACCCAAAAACTTCTTTGAAAGTCTAGAATGAGAGTATGCACCTAACTACATTCATCACTGTTCGATTTTTTCTTTCAGCCACACCATTTTGTTGTGGCACATATGGCATTGTTGTTTGTCTAACAATGCCTACATGAATGCAGAAGTCATTAAACTCTCTCGAATTTAATTCACCACCTCTATCTGATCTTAACACCTTAATAGATCTTCCTGATTTTGTTTCTACTTCTGTCTTATATCTCTTAAAGCATTCAAAAGCTTCAGCTTTTCTTTCCAAGAGATATATGAACAAATATCTAGAATAATCATCTATAAAGGTTCTGAAATATTCCTTGTTACCATGTGTTTTAACACTTAGTGGACCACATATATCAGAATGAATAAGCTCTAATAATTCTCTTGACCTTTGGCCCTTAAAAAAAGGTTTCTTAGTCATTTTTTCGGTCAAGCAATGTTCATAAGGCAATGTTCTTGCTCCTGTTATATTAGGCAGCATATTCAATTTTATTATTTGATCCATTTCATTATTTCCTGGATGCCCCAATCTCATATGCCACAAATCAAAATCAGATAATAAACACAAGGAATAACTCAAATCCTTCTTTATTGAATCACTAGAAATAGGAATATAGAAAAGATCATGTTCTGGTACAAATGTGCCTACAGTGAAAACTTTTCTATCTCTACCAATAGAAACACGATTATTGTATAATCTAACTTCTAATTTCTTTTTAATAAGAGCAGACACAGAAATAAGGTTCCTCCGAATCTCAGGAGCATAGAGCACATCCTGGAAAGTCATCATGATTTCTCCAAGATCAAGCCTGTAGGTTCCAACACCCTCAACATAGGTGTTGTGACCCATGTAGATTCTCTGCTCTCCTTTCTTTAATTTTTTGAAGTCAATCAGGCCTTCCTTGATCTTTGCAATATGTCAAGTGGCACCAAAGTCCACCCACCAGCCTTCACAGTCAGCCGTGGCAGAGTTACACTCTACCACACCAACAAATTCTTGCTTCTTGCCTTTATTTTCTGGGGCCTTAGTTTGGCCCTGTTTCTTTCCCTAGGGACAATTGGCCTTGAAATGGCCAAACTTCCCACAATTATAGCATTATCCGCGTGGTCCTTTTCCACATCCTTGTTGGTTTCCTTTGAATTGCACTTTATAGGGACCAAGGTTCTTCTTATGTTGAACAACATGTGCTTCCTCCTGTTCGACTTCAAATATTTCTAATTTCTTCCTTATGGCAACCAAGTCTTGTTCAATCACCAATTGCGCAGGCAAGTCAGTCACATTCTTTATGGAGCCATTCAATCTTAAAGTGGTGGTGCCATATCGAATGATGGTGGCAAATTATTTAGTATTGTGGCCACTTGCAATTTCTAAAGAATTTCTATTCCCACAGCTTTCAAATCCTTAGCCATTACAATCATCATGTTGACATGCTCAATGGCATTCTCTAACTCCTTCATTTTGCATGTATTATACTTATGCAAAAGAAGCTGCACGTTCACTTCTGTTTTGGAATCATATTTCTCTTTAATGGCCTTCCATAAATCATATGTAGATTTATGATTTTCAAAGACCTTTCGATAAGAACCTCATCATAAGCCCTAACTAACATATTTTGACCTAATAAAGTGAACAAAAGCTCCTACATAACCAAGAGAAAGGCTTAATTCAAGGTATCACTAATCTGGGAAGAGAACATGAAGCAAAGGGTAAAACTACAATTTTACCATTGCAGTGCATCAACGGGATTTCTAAGGATCTAGAAATAGGTCAATTGGACTTAATAAGAGAAAAAGTGGGATGGTTCAGTCAGATTAGGGTTATTGTGAAATTTAAGAATTAAATGACATTCTATAACCTTAAAACAAATCCACTTAAATTCACAAGGTTCCAGGTAGGATAAAAATCAACTAAATCCTCTAAAATTCATGGAAACATATCCCCTAGGGTTTAGAACCTTCAATTTGGCCTTTGGAACCTGTTTTGACCTAGATTGGGAACCAAGCCCAATATTTGACCTAATTTGGGTTTTTACGCAAAATATCCAATCAAACGAGGTCAAACCTAAAATCTAACTTCACCATTGGATTCCTTAGGTCCAAATTAGATTTATACCAAAATTTGGACCTATGGGAACGTCATCTTGGCCTACTTTGCGAAATGATCCACCCAATTACATTCTGGCCCTTAACTTTTGAAAACCATTGCAAAAACCCCCTCAACTTTTTGTCACTTTCATCATTCAGGTCCCTTTGCCATTGCAGCAGGGACCTATACCTTTGGCGAGGTCTCGAGGCAATTTTCTCCTCGTTTCCCCAGGGAGCCGCTCGCAGATTTGAAAGGGGAGCTCTCTGCGAAGCCCCCTGCCGCACGAGCAACTCCCCATGCCCTGAATCACCCCATACCTCTCGTGCGAACGCTTGAGAGGTATGGGTCTCACTCCAGCCATACCTCCAGTGAAGACTTTTTCCCGCTTCCTCGCGACTCTTCCCTCTACCCGTGCCTATTTAAGCAAGCCCAGATCCCTCTGCTTATGCCAAGCCAGTTTTGGCCGAAAAATTTCCCCCAATTTCGTCTCCTCCTCCTCCAGCCATCTGCCCACAGGCTCCGGCAACTCTCCCTCCCTCTTATCGTCACTCTATCACCGTACCAGTGGCAGAGTCATCTTCTCCGTGCTCCTCCGCGTCGCGCTGTACCCACTCACGCCCCTCCGACCCCGTCGTCATCGCCGTCATCCCTACCTCAGGGTCTTTGTCTCCGGCGATGGCACATATGACCTGTCTGCCTCCTTCACTCCCCCTTCGCCTGTTCACTCGCAGATAAGTCCTCTTTCTCCCCTCTTCATTTTCCCCTCATCAATTTCACAAATTACGCACCGACCACCACAGACCACCATCACATTCTCCACCTCTGACCAGACCACCAACGAGGTGTTCCCGCTGCTCCACACATCCACCCACCGCGCCAATCACCTCACAAGCTCCGCCACGACTTGTTGATCATAACCCCTGATGTAAACACATTTACACTACTTAAGATGTCTATTTATGCATGTTCTTAAGCATAGGATTGCATTTCATGATATAAATATTGCATTACATGCATCATCTTGCATTTAGAATAGTTTGAATAAAATGGAGGTTAATTGTCTCCTTTTATGTGCTTGGACAGGGAAAATATTTTATCGGGGCCTCGGATCAAAGATCCAACCATATGGATGTGATCGGGGCGACGATTGGAGTTCAAAGACTGAAAGATCGCCCTAATCAGGCATCCGTAGCATCAGATAGTGACCTGGGAACCCTAGAAGATCAAGGGGCAGGATGGTGTAAATCCCCACTTCAGATGATAAATCTGACCGCACGGATGAATTCGGATCGACGATCGCAGCCCAATGACACAAAAATCAAGTCAATCCGACATCCGTGGCACCATCTACAACTTCCAGAAGATGGACGGCCAAGATGGCACCACGTGGCGTCATCTCAGCCGCCCAAACGGCCGCTTGCATTTTGTGAAGGCCCCCGCCCGATCGCTCTCCGCCGTCAGATGGAGATCCAACGGCTGTGGTCGCTCGCGCTTAAAAGCGTCCGCACGACCATTTCGTCCGCGTAGCGCAGCGGCGACGCAGCCGGGGGCGAAGCAGAGGTCGCGGGTTCGAGCCGCGGTGCGGGGGTGGAAGGCGCAGGCAAGCGGGTGCGAATGAGCGTCAGATGGAGATCCAACGACCGCGCGTGCCCGATAGCGCCGACACGCGATTGGACGTGCGATCGAACGCGCAATCAGACGTCCTGGGGGGCGCACAGCGCGCGGGCGCGGACACATCTTAAGCCGTCCGATCTCGCGATCGGACAGCTGAGACTTCGCGGACGTGCATAGGCGTTACGCGCGCGGGCAGCTGAGCGGGCGCGCGTGGGCGCGGAGGCTACGCCCACGTTGGGGGCTTTAGCGACGGTTTTATCCGTCACTAAAGACCCCTTATTTATTGTTTTGAAGTTGTAATGTCCATTTTGCCCCCACTCCTTGCAACTATAAAAGGAGACCCCCTCCATACGAAATTCTCATCCCTTCTTTCTCCTCTCTACCCCTCCAAAGCTCAAGAGAAGCTTGTCCCACACCCGGGATGCTTCTTACGAGATAAAGTCCAATTTTCGTTCCCCTTCGGAAGTGGATCCCGCGACGACGATGGCGTGCTGCTTCGTTCCCGTTCTTCTGCTTCATCCTCCTTCATCCTACTTCGTTCTCCTTCGTCCAGGCGTCGTTTCGTCCGGCTTGTCCTCCAAGCAATCGTCGAGGAGGATAATTTCTCTCTCCCATTCTTATTTACAGCTTTTCTAGTGTAGAATTTTCTGCTTTATAGTGTAATTGATTTTCCGCATTCTAGTGTAACTTTTATAAACTATTTAAATATTGAATGCATGTTCTCTCTCTCTCTCTCTCTCATAGTTTGATAGCCCCATTGTAATTATAACGCCTTGCTTAAATAAAATCCTAAAAAATATAATTACGAAAATAGATCAACGTAGCCTCCCTGTGTTCGACCCGGAATTATTTTCGGTATAAATTTTATTTGTTGAACACGAATTCTTCGCTTCCGAACTACAACGACAGGTTTTCCAAAACCAATCTCGTTAGTGTAGGTTCGTAAACGTTCAACATTTTGGCGCCGTTGTCGGGGAGGCAACGATTTCCGATCTTTTCTTCGCATTTTTTTTGCACTTTATTTGTTTTCTAACTAGCTTTCACTCGTGTCTATTGTTTTGCAGAGACCTCCATCAAGGAATCAACAAGCGGTAGACTGGAGTAAAGTGCAGTTGAAGACAACTGTAAGTGCTCCCCCATTCTTTCCCCCTCCATAGATTTCATTCGCCACATTAAATCCAAATCCCAATTAACCTAGGTGTTTGCATAAATCCTAGGAATAGTTTGGTTGTTTGGATTTCCACTCACATTCATTCCACCCACATCCATAAAAAAAAAAAAATAACAAAAAGATAATCTTGTGGGGTAATATTCAACAAACACACAACACACACCCACATTCAAGGCACTTCATCAACTTGATTTGTTTTCTACTCAACCGGGTTCTGATATGTGGAACCGGTACACACAAAGCAACACATAACAGAGTAGAAATCATTCTAGGTTAATCATCTTTGTGTGCCTAACTAAGTGGTGCATTAGTGGCCAGTTGTTTGAGTTGTTTGGGCCGCACCACTTTATTTTAAAACCAACTCATCAAGTAGCTCCTCCTTAGGGTTTTCAATCTAGGTATATTCCAGGCACTCCACTTTCTTTCTGATTTTAAAGGAAAACAATCTTCACCCGTGTTTTACAACTTGGTTTGCCTAGAAACTTGATTGCAATTCACCTAATTTAAAATCCTAAAAGCTACTTAAGCAAGATTTGAACACTAAAATTCACACATTATCAATAATCTTGCTTGAAAACCTTGGTTATGCACGCACTTACACAAATCTCAATCAATCATTAAGGGCACAACCCATTGTAAGGGCCCATCACATTCCATAAGCACCATAATCCCAGGCCTTAATAAAATTGAGTAGACGTTGGCATTAAGGTTTGATTCTCTCTTCAGGGCCTAGTCTGAGATTATTTTTGATTAACCTACTTGTACTAATTAATCTGATGTCTAGCTAAGGGAGCAGAGTCAAACGATCGTGGCTGGGGGGTACACTAGGAACCGGAGGCAAAAGCCAAAGGAAGAACCTTCTCCCCAGTCCCTCCTTCTAACTGGCTGGATTAAACAGACACAAGTAAAGTAAATCACTTACAGTCTTAAGGCTGGTTTTGGGAGTCAGTAGATCCTTAGGCTACCCCACTTAAGGACAGCCTTGTTTTGTTGTTCTGCAGGGTCCATATCCTCAGTCCTTCCGACCTTCTCTTAGTTTATGCTGGGAAGACGGTCATTGAATCCCCGATTGGAAGGACCATTAGAACATTCTAGGAGGCGCAAGTTAGATTTTGGTCAATTTGATCCCATGGCCGAACAGCAGCCTCCTCTGCTTGAAAATCCACAGGAAGAATTTAGAAGGCAGCTGGAACAAATGCAGAGAATGCAAAAATGGTTCCAGAGAATGCAGGGCGCTCAACCCTTGAAGGATTTTTATGATCCTTCGAATTACGGGGAACGTCCCGGCGTCCAGATTCCAACTGGTGACGTAGAAATCAAGCCCCAGGTGTTAAGCCTGATTAAACATTATCATGGGCTTGGCTCCGAAGATCCGTTTCAGCACTTGGAGGATTTGACCACTTTGGTCCAGGCCACCAAGGCTCGAAACATTAACGAGGAGCAAATGATCATGAGGCTCTTCCCCCACTCTCTTAGGGATAAAGCCGCGCATTGGTATAGGACAATAAGAAGACCAATTACAACTTGGAATGAGTTGAAATCGGCCTTTCTGAAGAAATTCTTCCCAATCGGTCGTACCAATGCTTTGAGACGGGCAATCACTACTTTTACCCAGCGGCCGGGGGAGCAGTTTCATGTGGCCTGGGAGCGATTCCAGGACTTATTGCGGAGGTGTCCACACCACGAGGTGCCGAAATGGCAACTCGTGCAGATCTTCTATCATGGGTTGAATGAGCTGTAGGTTTCCGGTTTCAGCCCTACCAGGAGGGATGACGTAATAATTGCGGAATTGAAATACAAATAATCTCACAAAAAATCAATCAAACACACAATGTACACAATTGTTTTTAGGTGGAAACCCAAACCGGGTGAAAACCACCACCTAACCCTCTCGAGTTAGGATTTTCCGATCAACCTAGTTGATCAAAATCCACTAACCGAATCACTTTAAAACGAGGGTGATTCAACCTCAGTACAACCACGCTACAAGTACGAGGGTAGCGTTCCTCAACCCCTTCTCTCCACGAGAAGGATTTTGTCCCACGATGGAGACGGGAATTCGCAAAGCGAATACCCAACCAAAAGACAAAGATAAAATAAAACAAGTAATCCTATAGAGCCAACAAAGGAATTTAAACCTAGCTTCTATAGGAAATAGGAAACTCCCCTTTGCAAGGAGTGTGTCGAGTTGATGATGCGGTGCGTGTGCCACGCGACGGCGCAACGTCACTCTCGTAGACAACGGCGGGAGAGCGGGTGCGCGAAGCTTGATGCTCTCAAGAGAATGGAGCTTGAGTTTGGAGAGCAAGAGCTAGCTAGGACACAAGAGAGTGGAACTATGTTGCTTAAGTGTGTCTTGTGTTTCTCTTGGTGTGTCTTTGTGTTGCAAAGGTTCCCCTCTATTTATAGAGGCCTTAGGAAGGCTTTGGAAGGCTTAGGAAAGGTTCTATAGCCGTTGGGAACAAAGCCCAAGAGAATCAGCCCGAAATCAGGAACAATCATTGTTCTGACAGGCTTATCAGACGTCTAATTCTAGCATCAGACGTTTGGAAGTTCACTTTAAGACGTCTGATTTCAAGGTCAGACGTCTGATTTTGGGCGGGTCTCTTCCTGACTTGGATCAGATCTAAACAGGATTTTTGTGCAAGTCCATCAGACGACATATAGGACGTCTGGTACTATGTCTGGACGTCTGGAAACCTACTTTTACTGTGGGAATGGATTTTCCAAACGTTGCAACGGCTAGAAAATCTCTGAGAAGAGATTTTGGGTCAGCCGAGGCAAAACGGTCAATTATCAGACGTCTGGACAGTCCTATGGACGTCTGATAAGGCTCTAACGGTCATATCTTGAGTGTTTGCTAAGCCATCCAACGGTCCACTAATTGGACGTCTGGCAAATCCATCAGACGTCTCCTAAGACGTCTGGTCTAAGGTCTGGACGTCTGATTTCATCAGACATAACTAACTATCTCCAGCCTAATAGTTATCAGACGTCTGAAACAACAGTCAGACGTCTTAAAATACTTTATCAGACGTCTGATTTGGGAATTAGACGTCTGGAAACTCTGTTTGAACCCTATATTGGTTTTCTAAGTATTCTACAGAAAACCTAAGTATCCTAGGGTTGTGCAGGTGTTCCTAGGACTACTGTTAGGGTACTTTGAGGCTCTTTAACATGAATTATCTAAGGAAATAAAGAGCAACAAAAGAAACGAAAAATACAACAAGTACAAAAGAAGGAAATCTATCCTATTCTTCATTTCCTTCCATCTTTAATATATCGCTCCTCGCGAATCTCTTCTGTTCTCCATCAAGCTCGTCCAATCCATCCTGGATGCGAGCTCGAACTCCGTCTAATCACGTATCCATTTGCGATTGACCTGAAATCTAGGACTCAAAGCGCAAATATTAAATGACACGTGTTTTGTTATCATCAAAACAAATGATCGTGGTGCTCTAGCACCATCTCCCCCTTTTTGATGATGACAAAATCATAAATAATAATGCAAAAAAAATCTCCCCCTTTTTGACATTATCAAAAAGGTTTAATTGATTTTACATTTCGTATAACTCCCCCTTAAAGCATGCTCTTTTATGAGTTTCTTTTAACAAAGGTAATGTCCTCCCCTTTTTTTTATAACAACAAGATAGCTATTATTTTTCTCCCCCTTTCTAAAGGAAATTTAGCTACCTTATCTCTCCCCCTTAAAAATTGACAATTAGCTCATAATTTTTTAACTCCCCCTATCTAAATGCTACTAATAAGAGGATAGGGTAAAGGGTTTTTACCTCACATACCATGGCCAATAAAATGGCCCGAATGGTGGTGGTGGATGCCACATTGGATGGGGCTCCCATCCGTAGCTTGGTGGCCCGGGCATCGGCGCCGGTCTCCATTCTGGTGGTCGACGTGCGGCGGGTCCATCGTTTGTTCGCCGTCTCGTCGGTCTTCTTGTTCTCCTCCTTGGTCTACTCCTTAGTTCTCCCAACTCGAGTTGACCAGCCTTGAGCTTGTAGGTCCAATCCTTCGTGTTGTAGTCATCCCTGAACCCTACAAAATAAGATTCTAATTCTTTTTTCGATATCCAAGTGGGCTTGGATCCGGATCTGTTAGCGGGTCTCCTTGACGGAGATCCTTTCTCAATCTTAGGGCTATAAAAATTATCAACTTTGTTGATTAATTTGTTAGAATTTTCCCTAAGACATGCAATTTCTTTTTCTATAATACTCATCTTAGTCTTTAAATCAGAAATTTCTATTTTTAGACTAACATTTTCCTCAATCAATTTATTATTTTCATTGATGAGGTCTTAATTTTCTAATAATAGGTTATCAATTCTAGGACTAGCTTCTATGTCCTTAAGTTGTTTTTCTAACCTATCATTTTCATTTTTAAGAAAACTAAGGTTCTTTTTAATACTTTTGTTTTCTATTTTTAGTGATTTACTAACTTCAAAAGGTTCATTAAAAGCTTCTTGTAGATCGAGATTTACCTCGTTGTCGGAGTCGCTTTCGCTTTCGCTGTCGCTATTGCTTCCTCTGGCCATGAAACCAAAGTAAGCGGTTTCCTCCTTCTCGTGATCTTCTTCTGAGCTTGTCTCCTCATGAGTGCCTTCCAACCTCCTCCATATCTCGTGGGCGGTGGTGCACTCTTGGATTTGCTCAAACTCTTTCGGACTCAACGCACAATACAAGGCATTCATTGCCTTTGCGTTGAGGTTGAGATTCCGAACCTGATCTTCTGAGTAACCTCTTGCGGGTTTCTTGGGAATCACAAATGCGGATTCGCATTTTTCCCACACCCGGAAGTCGTAGGCCTGCAACCACATAGTCATACGATTTTTCCAATAAACGAAATCCATACCTGCAAAGTATGGTGGTCGCGAGGTATCGTGTCCTTCGGTGCACACGAATGCTTTTCCCTCCATATCTAGATCCTCGCCGGTTTGTAACGTCGATTTTGCGAGACCTGCTCTGATACCAAATGTAGGTTTCCGGTTTCGGCCCTACCAGGAGGGATGACGTAATAATTGCGGAATTGAAATATAAATAGTCTCACAAAAAATCAATCAAACACACAATGTACACAATTGTTTTTAGGTGGAAACCCAAACCGGGTGAAAACCACCACCTAACCCTCTCGAGTTAGGATTTTCCGATCAACCTAGTTGATCAAAATCCACTAACCGAATCACTTTAAAACGAGGGTGATTCAACCTCAGTACAACCACGCTACAAGTACGAGGGTAGCGTTCCTCAACCCCTTCTCTCCACAAGAAGGATTTTGTCCCACGAAGGAGACGGGAATTCGCAAAGCGAATACCCAACCAAAAGACAAAGATAAAATAAAACAAGTAATCCTATAGAGCCAACAAAGGAATTTAAACCTAGCTTCTATAGGAAATAGGAAACTCCCCTTTGCAAGGAGTGCGTCGAGTTGATGACGCGGTGCGTGTGCCACGCGACGGCGCAACGTCGCTCTCGTAGACAACGGCGGGATAGAGGGTGCGCGAAGCTTGATGCTCTCAAGAGAATGGAGCTTGAGCTTGGAGAGCAAGAGCTAGCTAGGACACAAGAGAGTGGAACTATGTTGCTTAAGTGTGTCTTATGTTTCTCTTGGTGTGTCTTTGTGTTGCAAAGGTTCCCCTCTATTTATAGAGGCCTTAGGAAGGCTTTGGAAGGCTTAGGAAAGGTTCTATAGCCGTTGGGAACAAAGCCCAAGAGAATCAGCCCGAAATCAGGAGCAATCATTGTTCTAACAAGCTTATCAGACGTCTAATTCTAGCATCAGACGTCTGGAAGTTCACTTTAAGACGTCTGATTTCAAGGTCAGACATCTGATTTTGGACGGGTCTCTTCCTGACTTGGATCAGATCTAAACAGGGTTTTTGTGCAAGTCCATCAGACGACATATAGGACGTCTGGCACTATGTCTGGACGTCTGGAAACCTACTTTTACTGTGGGAATGGATTTTCCAAACGTTGCAACGGCTAGAAAATCTCTGAGGAGATTTTGGGTCAGCCAAGGCAAAACGGTCAATTATCAGACGTCTGGACAGTCCTATGGACGTCTGATAAGGCTCTAACGGTCATATCTTGAGTGTTTGCTAAGCCATCCAACGGTCCACTAATTGGACGTCTGGCAAATCCATCAGACGTCTCCTAAGACGTCTGGTCTAAGGTCTGGACGTCTGATTTCATCAGACATAACTAACTATCTCCAACCTAATAGTTATCAGACGTCTGAAACAACAGTCAGACGTCTTAAAATACTTTATCAGACGTCTGATTTGGGAATTAGACGTCTGGAAACTCTGTTTGAACCCTATATTGGTTTTCTAAGTATTCTACAGAAAACCTAAGTATCCTAGGGTTGTGCAGGTGTTCCTAGGACTACTGTTAGGGTACTTTGAGGCTCTTTAACATGAATTATCTAAGGAAATAAAGAGCAACAAAAGAAATGAAAAATACAACAAGTACAAAAGAAGGAAATCTATCCTATTCTTCATTTCCTTCCATCTTTAATATATCGCTCCTCGCGAATCTCTTCTGTTCTCCATCAAGCTCGTCCAATCCATCCTGGATGCGAGCTCGAACTCCGTCTAATCACGTATCCATTTGCGATTGACCTGAAATCTAGGACTCAAAGCGCAAATATTAAATGACACGTGTTTTGTTATCATCAAAACAAATGATCGTGGTGCTCTAGCACCAACATGAGCAACTCAGAAACAATGTGGATGCTTCTTGCGGAGGCAATTTCCTCAATAAAGATGCAGATAGTGCACGTGATTTATTTAAGGAAATGAGTGAGAATTCAATTAATCATGCCTCCATGGATACTTTTAACCAGTCCCAGCAACCCAGATCAAATGTCAATGAAGTCCATGACTCTCATTCATTTGATATGGAATTGATTTGTAATAAACTTGATAAGGTGGACTTGGTTGCTAAAAGAATGGAAGAGTGGATGGCTGGCAATTCTATGAACAACTCTCAATCCACTCAATCCAAAAATTCGGGATTCCATTCCTCACGAGCTCCTTCTGGACGGGAGTTCGTGAATCAACTCGATGTGACTCAATCTATGAGTCAGCATTTCTCGGAACCCCATGGGTTCCCAACTGGGGCCTTTGATCCCAGTTTTTTTGATCCTTCCCTTTCTTTTTCTCCATCCTCACCTTATGAGGATGTCTGTGCTGTACAAGAGAATGTTAGATCCAACCCCTACTCGAATGCCTATAATCCAGGTTGGGGAAACCACCCTAACTTCTCTTGGAAAAATCTGGGGCAACAGACCCAATTTCGACCTAGCAACTATGCTCCGCAATGTCCAATGGGTCAGGGTCAAGTATATACTTAGTTGCCTTCGAATCAGGAAAATCAGCCAACTTGAAATGCCTGTCAACCGCAGGGCAGGCTGATTTGAACCGTCAAATGGTAGAGATGCAAGGATCTATGCTCTAGCTTATGCAGCAAATGAAAAACTCGCTGGACAACTTGCAATCCAGGCTCATTGCTAACTCTCGTCAACCCGGATCTCTACCACCCTAACCCATACCCAACCCGCGAAACATTATAAATTCGGGCAATCAAGCCCAAGCGTACGGAAATCAGAGGGACCCGCACGCACATGCTCGGGTGGTTGAGCAGGGTTCCTCGTCTTCTTCTGCTAATCAACAATTCATGATCAATCAAGTCCCTCCAATCTTTCCTAACCCTCCCCAAGACCAAAATTCTTACGCTTCTGCAAATTCTGTCACTTTGAGGAGTGGTAAGAAGACTCAGGATCCACAACCACACTATTCTGATCTTTTGAATCCTAAAGAATCTGAGGAGAGAGAGGAGAATTCTAGAGAAGAAATCAAGGCTCAGGAACCTGATTCCAAAGATCTGACTCATGTTCCTTTTCCTGAAGCCTTAGCCAAAGCAAAGAAGAAGTCTGTTGATAGCAATGAGGAGCTTCTGAATTTATTTAAGAATGTTGAGATCAATATTCCGCTCCTTGATGCTATCAAGCACATACCGGCTTACGCAAAATTTTTAAAGGAATTATGTACACAAAAGCGTAAGTCGAGAGAATCTGTTCCGAGGAAAGTGGTACTCTCTGAGCAGGCTAGCTCTGTTATCCTGCACTACCTCCCTCAAAAAAAGAGAGATCCTAGTGCTCCTTTGATTTCTTACATTATCGGAGATTACACATTTGATAGAGCACTTTTGGATCTCGGTGCATCCATCAACCTAATCCCGACTTCTCTTTATCAGAAGTTTGGGTTAGGTGAACTTCGGCCAACTTCAGTAACGCTACAGTTAGCAGACCGTTCGGTCACAAACCTGCGAGGCGTTATTGAAGATGTTATAGTTAAGGTCAAGGATTTCTATTTTTATGTAGATTTCCTTGTCCTTGACATGGATGTACCAGATAATCTGAGGAACACGCCCATCATTCTGGGGCGTCCGTTCCTGGCTACCGCAAAGGCCAACATTAATTGTGAAAGCGATAGCATGGAAATCGCCTTTGGGGACCAACGAATGAAATTGGATATTTTTAAGGCGATAAACAAATTTGAGGATTGTGGATTTATTGAGGAACTTGATGAGGATAATGTTAATATTGAAACTTGTTTGACAGTTTCTTCAATTGAAAGTTCCTCTTTGGTTGATGAATTTGACCCGCAACCCTCTGACCTGACATCTTCGAAACAGGTTACTGATTTTGTTCACTCAAAACCTCTTCCTCTTGTTGAATCTTCAGCATCTACCCTACCATCAATCATTACCCCACCCCAGCTTGAATTGAAACCATTGCCCGAGAATTTCAAATATCAATTTTTAGGACTGCAGAATACGCTCCCTATGATTATTAGTGCTAAATTGACAAAGGAGCAAGTGATTAAATTGATTAAGGTCCTAAAGGAACATAAGGAGGCAATTGGTTGGACCATTCATGACCTCAGGGGGATCGAGCCATCTTACAGTAATCATAGAATATTTTTGGAAGATGGATCCCGCCCTTCTCGCCAGATGCAGAGGAGATTAAATCCAAATATGCGAGAAGTGGTCAAAAAGGAAATCATCAAGTGGCTCAATGCAGGAATTATTTATCCAATCTCTGACAGTCCCTGGGTAAGTCCCGTTCAGATTGTTCCAAAGAAAGCCGGGATTACTGTTGTGACTAATGAGAGAGGTGAATCTGTCACAACTCGTTCAGCTTCCTCTTGGAGAGTTTGTATTGATTACAGGAAGTTGAACACAGCCACTAAAAAGGATCATTTTCCCCTGCCCTTCATTGATCAAATCTTGGAAAAATTAACTGGGCAGAAGTACTTCTGTTTTCTTGATGGCTACTCGGGATATAATCAAGTTCCTATCCATCCCGAGGATCAGGAAAAAACTACTTTCACCTGTCCCTACGAAACCTTTGCTTTTCGTAGGATGCCTTTTGGGTTATGCAATGCACCTGCGACTTTTCAAAGGTGTATGCTAGCCATATTTTCCGACATGGTGGGAGAGTTTATGGAAGTCTTCACGGATGATTTCTCTATTTTCGGAGAATCATTTGACTCTTGTTTGGCTAATTTAGAAATGATTCTTAAGCGATGTATCAAGACACAACTGGTCCTTAGCTGGGAAAAGAGTCATTTCATGACCCAAGAAGGCATCGTTTTGGGTCGTGTAATCTCTGAACGAGGAATTAAAGTCAACAAAGCTAAGGTTGATGCTATTGCTAAACTTCCTCATCCCACATCTGTTAAACAAATCAGATCATTTCTTGGCCATGTGGGATTTTATCGAAGATTCATCAAGGATTTCTCGAAGGTTGCTCGTCCTTTGAGCAATCTTCTTTCCAAAGAAACGCCGTTTGTTTTTGACGAATCATGCCGAAAGGCATTTGATTTTCTGAAAACGGCAGTCACATGTGCTCCAATTTTGCAACCACCAATTTGGACAGCCCCATTTGAGATCATGACCGATGCTTCTGATTACGTTGTCGGGGCTGTCCTGGGTCAGAAAATTGACCGAAAGCCCTCTGTCATTTACTACGCTAGTAAAACTCTGGATGAAGCCCAGAGGAATTATACTGTTACTGAAAAGGAATTACTAGCTGTAGTATTTGCTTTGGAAAAATTCAGGGCTTATCTCTTGGGGTCTCATGTTATTTTTTATACCGACCACTCGGCCTTGAGACATCTCTTGGCTAAAAAGGATGCTAAACCCCGGCTTATTCGTTGGATTCTTCTTCTTCAAGAATTTGATCTTGAAATCAAGGATAAAGTCGGGGTACAAAATGTGGTAGCGGATCATTTGTCGAGACTCCTAGGTGATTCTTCTTGTCCGGATATTCCGATTGCTGACACTTTTTCGGACGAAACCATTCTTACAGTTTTAGGTGTCCACTCCCCATGGTTTGCTGACATTGTTAACTATTTGGCCGTTGGTCAAATCCCCCAGGATTGGACCAAGCAACAATGAGATAGACTCAAATCTGAGGCCAAATACTACTTTTGGGAGGACCCTGAACTGTATCGCATCGGCTCTGATCAGATTATTCGCCGATGCATACAGGAGAATGAATTCAATAGTATACTCGAGTTCCGCCATGCATCTAGGTGTGGTGGACATTTCTCCGGAAGAAAGACGGCTGCAAAAATCTTGCAATCTGGCTTCTATTGGCCGTCTTTATTCAAGGATGCCCAGGACTTCTCAAGGTCATGTTCTCGATGTCAGTCACTCGGGAACATAACTAAGAGAGACATGATGCCCCTAAACCCTATTCTTCCTGTAGAAATTTTCGATGTTTGGGGCATCGATTTCATGGGACCCTTTATCCCTTCATTTGGACATCAGTACATTCTTGTTGCTGTTGATTATATGTCCAAATGGATTGAGGCAATTCCCACTCGAACCAATGACCACAAGGTGGTCATCAATTTTGTCAAGAAAAATATCTTCAGTAGGTTCGGGATTCCGAGGGCTATCATCAGTGATGGTGGCACTCATTTTACTAATGCCCAATTCCGGAATTTATTGGCCAAATACGAGGTTAATCATCGAATTTTCACACCTTACCATCCCCAAACAAATGGACAAGCCGAGATCTCCAATCGAGAGATCAAGAACATTCTGCAAAAAATGGTTAGGCCTGATCGTAAGGATTAGACTCAAAAGCTTGAGGACGCTCTTTGGGCCTACCGTACGACGTATAAAATGCCCATCGGCATGTCTCCATTCCATTTGGTGTATGGAAAGGCATTCCATCTACCCGTAGAGATTGAACACAGGGCATTCTGGGCAATCAAACAATGCAATTTAGATCTGAATCTAGCTGGTAAGACCAGGAAACTCCAACTATCTGAGTTGGAGGAGCTTAGAAATGATGCTTATGAGAATGCCAAGATCTACAAGGCTCGGACCAAAGCTCTACATGATCAATTGATTTCCCGCAAGAGTTTTGAGCCAAACCAGAAGGTCTGGTTATTTGATTCTAAACTTAAGCTCTTTCCTGGTAAACTTAGATCTAAATGGAATGGCCCATTCATAATTGATCAGATTTTTCCTAATGGTGCCGTTCAGATTTTTGGCCCAAAGATGGGTAACACCTTTAAAGTCAACGGTCAACGTTTAAAGCCTCTTGTTGACCGTAATCTTCCAGAACCCATCTCAGACTCTGTTGCTCTAGCCATTCTATGACTTCTTTGGCTGGATTTCGCCTAGCTGACGGCATTAAACTCAGCAATTGTACATATGACACAAGGCTGATATGAGCTTCATATCCAGGTGACATCTTTCATAATCTACCCTTTCTTTCATGTCCCTTTTTCAATGAGGACATTGCATCAGCTAGGCATGGGGGGTGGATTCATTCTTGAATTATTTGGTCAGCCTTGTGAAATCCATGTAAATTGTTTCTCTTCTTATAAAAAAAAAAAAATTAGGAAGGATTAGTTGGACATTAGGACTTTTCAAATCCTAAGAAATTTTACATTAGGATCTGAACACAAAGACCCCTCAGGCCTTTGGACTTAATTAGCCTGGGTATCCACTAAAATGTGGATTTATTTTTTGAGTCCTCGCCATATTAATTCTATTATAATCGGAATAAATAAGTTTGGGTGATAAGTACACGACTTATCAACCCGCCCTCTGATTTGAGGGAATTTTGAGTTTTAAGCATCTACACACTTTCTTTGCACTGACTCGTTGTTCGGTGATTCTAACGAAAATTGGGTAGCTAATGAACCTTCTAGGGTGATATGGCTGACAAGTTATCGTGGGTAACAGCCCATAGGTAGGTTGTCCAGAGCCCAATCACTGGACCTTTCTTAGTTTGCTGCCTTTAGGTAAATCTTAGACTAGGGAAGCCACCTACTAAAAAAAAAAAAAGGGAGAAAAGAAAAAAAAATAGAGAAATAAGCCACACTTCGTCGCACGAGTATGGCTGGCAAGTTGTCGGTGGTAACAGCTCATCGACCGGTTGTCCAAAACCCAGCTCAAAAAATGCACTAAAAATTTCCAAAACACTTAGGAAGAAGCGAAGAAGTAGAATAAATCGGGGAGATATACACTGGATTCACCCTTGTGTTGACCCCGTAAAAAAAAAAAAAGTAGGGAGAAAGCTACCGGTTGTAAAGATACACTTTTAGGTAGAATTCTGGTTAGGTCACCTAGAGGCATAGAAATCCGAAGTCTGTTCTAACTGCCGGTCAATGAGTCTACCACAATCACAATAAGATGCTTAAAGCTTAGAGTTCTCATTAAATTTTGGGTGAGTTGAATGGCCGTAGAAAGCCACTCTTAAACCAAAAAATTTGAAAATAAAAAAAAAATTAGAAAAGAGAAAAAGAGAAAAAGAAATTTTTCTTTTAATAAGGCGAGGACTTGAAGCGGTTTGCATTTTGGTTGATACCCGGGCACTGTTGTGTCTTTGAAGGTTTAGTTCCTAAGTAGACAATTTCTTAATGATTGAAAATTAACTCAAGTCCAAATAATCTAACCTAATTCTTTTATAAATAGCATATAGTTTTTGCTAGGGACTAGCAAAAGATAGGCATGGGGGTATGATGTAAACACATTTACACTACTTAAGATGTCTATTTATGCATGTTCTTAAGCATAGGATTGCATTTCATGATATAAATATTGCATTACATGCATCATCTTGCATTTAGAATAGTTTGAATAAAATGGAGGTTAATTGTCTCCTTTTCTGCGCTTGGACAGGGTAAATATTTTATCGGGGCCTCAGATCAAAGATCTAACCATATGGATGTGATCGGGGCGATGATTGGAGTTCAAAGACTCCAAGATCGCCCTAATCAGGCATCCATAGCATCAGATAGTGACTCGGGAACCCTAGAAGATCAAGGGCCAGGATGGTGTAAATCCCGACTTCAGATGATAAATCTGACTGCACGGATGAATTCGGATCGACGATCGCAGCCCAACGACACAAAAATCAAGTCAATCCGACATCCGTGGCACCATCTACAACTTCCAGAAGATGGACAGCAAAGATGGCGCCACGTGGCGCCATCTCAGCCGCCCAAACAGCCGCTTGCATTTTGTGAACGCCCCCACCCGATCGCTCTTCGCCGTCAGATGGAGATCCAACGGCTGTGGTCGCTCGCGCTTAAAAGCGTCCGCGCAACCATTTCGTCCGCGTAGCGCAGCAGCGACGCAGCCGCGGGCGAAGTAGAGGTCGCGGGTTCGAGCCGCGGTGAGGGGGTGGAAGGCGCGGACGAGCGTCAGATGGAGATCCAACAACCGCGTGCGCCCGATAGCGCTGACGCGCGATTGGACGCGCGATCGAACGCGCAATCAGACGCGCGGGGGGGCTCGCAGCACGCAAGCGTGGACGCATCTTAAGCCGTCCGATCTCACGATCGGACGGCTGAGACTTCGCGGACGTGCGTAGGCGTTACGCGCGCGGGCAGCTGAGCGGGCGCGCGTGGGCGCGGAGGCTACGCCCACTTTGGGGGCTTTAGCGACGGTTTTATCCATCACTAAAGACCCCTTATTTATTGTTTTGAAGTTGTAATGTCCATTTTGCCCCCACTCCTTGCAACTATAAAAGGAGACCCCCTCCATACGAAATTCTCATCCCTTCTTTCTCCTCTCTACCCCTCCAAAGCTCAAGAGAAGCTTGTCCCACACCCGGGATGCTTCTTGCGAGATAAAGTCCAATTTTCGTTCCCGTTCGGAAGTGGATCCCGCGACGACGAAAGCGTGCTGCTCCGTTCCCGTTCTTTTGCTTCGTCCTCCTTCGTCCTGCTTCGTTCTCCCTCGTCCAGGCGTCGTTCCGTCCGGCTCGTCCTCCAAGCAATCGTCGAGGAGGATAATTTCTCTCTCCCATTCTTATTTACAGCTTTTCTAGTGTAGAATTTTCTGCTTTATAGTGTAATTGATTTTCCGCATTCTAGTGTAACTTTTATAAACTATTTAAATATTGAATGCATGTTCTCTTTCTCTCTCTCTCTCTCTCTCATAGTTTGATAGCCCCATTGTAATTATAACGCCTTGCTTAAATAAAATCCTAAAAAAATATAATTGCAGAAATAGATCAACGTAGCCTCCCTGTGTTCGACCCGGAATTATTTTCGGTATAAATTTTATTTGTTGAACACGAATTCTTCACTTCCGAACTACAATGACAGGTTTTCCAAAACCAATCTCGTTAGCGTAGGTTCGTAAACGTTCAACAACCCCTCTTCCCATTCACTGCCACA
Organism: Thalassia testudinum; assembly: GCA_037157565.1. Lineage (NCBI taxonomy): Eukaryota > Viridiplantae > Streptophyta > Magnoliopsida > Alismatales > Hydrocharitaceae > Thalassia > Thalassia testudinum. The sequence continues at coordinate 46,168,943 of JAZHRO010000018.1, read as the reverse complement.
TGTTCCCAACACGCCCCCCGAACACACCTACCTTCACAGCCATAGGGTGACCTAGGCACGCACGCCCAGGCCACCCTGCGCCACGCCCACCACCGAGCCACCTTCGCCGTGTTAAGACGAAGCTTTTTGAGTGATCTGATAAGGACGTGAGGTTGTTTTCTTGTTGACAGGTACAGGGCCTTACCATGGGGGAAACCCTGTAACCTGTGGGGGTGCTTTACTGTATAGGGGTCTTCGCGGGACTCTCCCTCTCTAGCTGCCCAGGTAATTCTCAGGTGGACGACCTTTCTGACTAAGGGATATCATCCTCCCCGAACCTCTATAGTCACCCAACATATTTTGGGTGCCTCGATTGGGTCCAGCACATTCTAATCTCATCCAATCCTTCGATGTATGTTTGGTAGGAGGTCCTTGAAGCCTCCTTTAGAAATCCACTCTCCCCAAGGTCAAGCCTCGGTACCCTTGTTTGTACAGCAACCCCACCACATAGATCTTTCCTCTAATTCTGAACCAAGTTCTCCTTCTTCCATCATGGCACAACCTGTTGAAGAAGAAAATAATCTTAAGCACCAACTTCAGCGCCTAAATGATCTCTTCCAAAACTTCATGAACCACCACAGCATCCCATGATGCGAGATCACTATAATCCTGCTGCGGTGGCAATTGAGCCTCGAGTCTGAATCTCGACTAGAGGTCCTAATTCCGAACTCAAGCCCAATATGATTCATGCCATACCAAAATTCTATGGGCTTAACTCCGAGGATCCATTCCATCATATTAAACAACTCAAGCATATGGCCCAGACCTTCGGGTCAAATGCACAAAATTGGGAGATTCTGCTCATGAAGATGTTCTCTTTCTCCCTCATGGACAAGGCTACTCATTGGTATCAAACTCAGACTTGTCCAATCAACACATGGGATGAACTTCTATCCGAGTTTTTGAAAAAGTTCTTTCCCGTTGGTTGGACAAACGCCTTACGCCATCAGATCACTCATTTCACCCAACAGATGGGAGAACCTCTTCATGAGGCATGGGACCGATTCTTGGATCTCATGCGAAAGTGCCCCCATCACGAAGTTTCTAAATGGGAACAAGTCCAGTCTTTTTACTAGGGACTCCATGAAGATATTTGATTATTCGTCAATGCAACCTACGGAGGAAACATCATGGGTTAGCATGAGGACACGGTGTGGGAGATTCTCGAAAACATGTCATCAATAATGACTCCACGGGCTTATTCGACCGGACGAATGCCCGCGCATCGATGAATCTGAGGGGAGCACATGAGACGTAGGGCCTATCCACATCCGTCGACTTGGAGCTAATGGCCAGTCGGTTGGACAAGGTCTCTATCATAGAGAAGAAGGTGGACAAGCTGACTCAGCATTTGCAGTGAGCCACTTCTGCACAGAACTCTTTTGCACAACCACCTCCCCCGAGGGAAACTGTGCAAAACATCTTTCATCGATCTTCTCAGGAGATGGACCCGTATCCACCCCCGTCTGACTCCAAGACCGGAGGGACCTATGATCTGCTCTATTCTTGTTGGGGGAACTCTGAACCCCCATACTCTGACTTCCCTAAGGCTCCTCAGACCTACGAGGACCTCAACTCCATCCAGAATGACCCATTTTCCAACACCTACAACCCTAGATGGCGAAATCATCCCAACCTCCAGTGAGCGGAAAATTCTCAAACTCAAAGACCACCTTATCAACCCTGTCCACAAGCCCCTCATCCATATCAGCCACCTCAACCTCGACCCAACCCCACCTATCAATCTAGGCCAAACCAAGATCAAATGTCTCTCATCCTTCAACCACTGGCTGACATTCAGAGAACGAATGCGACGATACAAAAACAACACAAGGACGAGATCATAGAGGTCCGCAACCAACTCACCCAAATGGCGTATTCCCGCCAACCAGGCACACTTCCTTCACAACCTCTGCCTAACCCAAATAACGTGCCGACCCAGAGGCACGTTATGAACCCAAATCCAGGCCATGCACACATGATTTACTAGGCCCCTTCTGTTCCATCACCCGATCTGATGGAAGCTTCGACATCTTATGCGGGATTTCAACAGCAGCCACCTATTTTACTAACCCCAAACCAAAACCAGGCGGGACTAAGCTCTGTAACAATCCGTAGTGGTAAAGCAACCCAAGACCCACCTTATCCAAACCACTCCAAGCCTTGTAGTAACCCAAGCCCTAGGATAGTTATCTAGGATACCCCTATACCAAATCAAGATCCTGGACCTATTCTAGAGGAACCAACCAAGGTTCCATTTCCCGAGGCCTTGACCAAGGGAAAGAGGATAACCAAACTCGTGGCTCCTGAGGAGGAACTGGTCAAGCTCTTTGAACATGTCCAGATAAACATCCCCTTGATGGATGCAATCCACCACGTACCAGCTTACGCACGATTTCTGAAAAACGTGTGTACACCCAAGCGTAAGCCACAAATCAAAAGTGGGAGTCCGATCGTACTGTCAGAGCAAGCCAACTCTATAATCTTGAGCAAACTCCCACCTAAGGCTAAAGACTCAGGTACTCCCCTGATCTCATGTACAATTGGTGACACCCAATTCGATAGAGCCTTATTAGATCTAGGTGCCTCTATAAACCTAATACCTACATCCCTCCTTGACCACCTTGAAGAATCCGAGATTAAACCAATAGAGGTGGCATTGCAGTTAGCTGATCAATCCATTAAGTCACCTAAAGGAATACTCGATGATGTCATTGTTAGGGTACGGGATTTCTACTTCCCGATGGATTTTATAGTCCTGGATATGGATGCACTTGAGAACACAAGGGATATACCGATCATTCTAGGGAGAACTTTTCTGGCCACTGCTAGGGCCAACATAAGCTGTGAGGAGGGCCAAATAGAATTGAAATTTGGGAACCAAATTCTTAAGATTGACATCTGTAAGGTCCAACAAGGGATCAATTGCGGTGTTATAGAATAAATATGTGATATTAAAGCTGTGGTTGATGAGCCGCATATTGAGGACAACCTGATTATCCCTGATCAACCACAAGAAGATCAAAACCCGCAATTAGAGGAGTCTGAACCTGATCTAGACACACCCATAACTCCTACCCTTGTTCCACACACACACTCTGAACACCTACTGCTACTGATAATCCCGTATTGGAACTCAAGTCCCTTCCTGATCATCTGAAATACGTATTTTTGGGTTCCAATCAGACGTTTCCTGTGATTATAAACTCCAGACTCACACCTGATCAGAAATCCCATCTGATTACTATTCTCCAGTAACATCGTAGAGCCATTGGATGGACTCTCGATGATTTGAATGGTATAAGCCCCTCTTATTGCACACACCACATCTATTCCGAAGAGGGCGCACGACCTTCACGTGAGATGCAGAGATGTCTAAACCCTAATCTGCAGGAGGCCATGAAAAAGATCATTAAGTGGTTAGATGCAGGGATCATCTACCCGATCTCCGATAGTTGATGGGTGAGTCCAATCTAGGTTGTGCCTAAGAAGGCAGGGCTCACCACCATCACGACTAAAATCGGAGAGGTCATACCGACCCGTATAGCCAACTCGTGGAGAGTCTGCATAGATTACAGAAGACTCAATTCCTCCACAGAGAAGGATCATTTCCCACTACCGTTTATTGATCAGATCCTTAAAAAACCAATGGGAAATAGATTCTTCTGCTTTCTTGACGGGTACTCCGATTATAACCAAGTGGCGATCCATCTAAAGGACCAAGAGAAAATCACGTTCACCTACCCCTTCAGGACATACGCGTTCCAAAGGATGCCTTTCGGTCTCTACAATGCACCCGCGACTTTTCAGCGGTGCATGCTTGCCATATTCTCTAATATGGTAGGTGATTATCCAGAAGTCTTCGTGGATGACTTTTCAGTATTTGGGGCATCATTTGACGATTGCCTCCAGCACTTAGTTCAAATACCCAGGCGGTGCATTGACGTAAATCTGGTTCTTTCTTGGGAAAAGAGCCACTTCATGGTGCCTGAGGGAATCGTCCTGGGACATCTCATTTTGGAGAGAGGCATCCAAGTTGATCGAGCCAAGGTTAACTTGATTTCCAAACTCCCTATGCCTAGCTCGATCAAGGACATCCGATCTTTTCTGGGGCACATCGATTTTTACTATCGATTCATCCTTGATTTTTCGAAAATCGCGCACCCCCTAACCACTCTTCTCTCCAAGGATGTACCTTTTGAAATCTCCAAGGAATGCACTCAAGCATTTGAGATCCTTCATGACCGAGTTACCCAAGCCCCGATCCTACAGTCCCCTTATTGGTCTCAACCCTTTGAAATCATGTGCGATGCATCTGACTTCGCTGTAGAAGCAGTTTTGGGGTAGAAAATTGATGGGAAACTCGTGGTCATTCACTACGCTAGCAAAACACTTGACGAGGCTCAGCATAACTACACTGTTACTGAGAAAGAGCTGCTAGCCGTAGTATTTACCATTGAAAAATTCATATCCAACCTCCTGGGTTCCCATGTTATTATCTACTCGGATCACACTGCTGTGAGGCATCTCCTTGCAAAGAAGGATGCGAAACCTCGATTAATCCGATGGATATTGCTATTGCAAGAATTTGACCTCAAGATTTGTGACAAAGCGGGAAGACAGAACGTGGTAGATGACCACTTGTCTCGCCTTCCTTCTGAGATCATTGACCCTTCCAGACCCATCACAGAGCATTTTCCTGATGAGCACCTCCTGACTATTGATACAGGGTTTCCATGGTTTGCTGACATAGTAAACTACTTGGCATCACATCAGATCCCGTCTGATTGGCCAAAGGCCAAGAAGGACAAATTGTGTTCCCATGCCAAGTATTACATTTGGGAAGACCCGTATTTATTCCGCATTGGTGCTGATCAAATTATCCGATGGTGTGTCATGGAAGCGGAAATCAAAGATATACTCTCTTTCTGCCATGACCAGGCATGCGATGGCCATTTCTCTGGACACAAAATCGCATCAAAAGTCCTCCAGTGTGGCTTTTACTGGCCCATAATCTTCAAGGATGCATACAATCACTGTAAGGCATGCAACCGTTGCCAAACCTTGGGCAACGTGAACGACCGAGACAAGATGCCTTTATAGTCAATTCTGGTATGTGAGATTTTCGACATTTGGGGGATTGATTTTATGGGCCCCTTCCCTATCTCGGACGGCTTTGAATACATTTTGCTCGCTGTTGATTATGTGTCCAAGTGGATCGAAGCCATTCTGACTTGAACCAATGATCACAAAGTTGTTCTCAAATTCATTCACCAAAACATCTCACGATTCAGGATTCCACGTGCAATCATTTCTGATGGAGGGACCCATTTCACAAACGCTCAGTTTAGGTCATTGATGACCAAATACGGGTGTCACACCGAATCTCTACTCCCTACCACCCCCAAACTAATGGTCTAGCTAAGCTATCAAACTGAGAGATCAAGAAAATCCTCCAGGTTACTGTTCGACCTGACAGGAAGGATTGGTCGTCCCGACTTCCGGAAGCTTTGTGGGCTTATAAGACCACCCACAAGACCCAATTAGGCATGCCTCCTTTCAAACTAGTGTATGGGAAGGCATGTCACCTCCCCGTCGAATTGGAGCATAAAGCCTATTGGGCAATACGGAACTGCAACTTAGATCTTTCTAAGGCTGGAACCCACAGAAAGCTTCAGATAAGCGAGATTGATGAATTACACCTCGATGCGTATGAAAACTTGCGAATCTACAAAGAGCGGGTTAAAGCCTTTCATGACAAGCACATATCTAGAAAGATCTTTCACCCTGGTCAAAAGGCTCTACTCTTTGATGCCCGACTAAAACTGTTCCCAGGAAAGCTGCGATCTAAGTGGATTGGACCTTATTTAGTCTAACGAATCTTTGGAAATGGAGCCGTTGAGATCAATCCACTCAGCCATGATTCCGAACCCTTTGTCGTGAACGGTCAGAGACTCAAACCGTTCATTGACATGACCAATACAAATTTAGCTGAGTCATCCTTTATCCTCCATTCTCCCTCAGCTCATTGCGCCCAGCCAATGGCATAAAACTCAGCACTTAATGGGAGGCAACCCGTCATTCTTTGAAAAACCTGAAACCTTTCCTAACACTTCTATGCTAAAGTCATATTGCACTTTAAGGTTCACCCTTTAGGACAGCCGACTCTACCTCAGGTACCCGTACCTGAGTATAGAAATCGTCCGCAACAGTTACCTCGACCCATTCGCTTACCAAACACCTGTCGTAATGAATGAACTAAGCTAAACTCGAACCCACCTAATTTACAATGGGGACATTGCAAATCCTAGGCATGGGGGGGTATGAAAGTGCAAAATGCATGAAAATTCATATCAAGAAAAGGTTTAAACAAAAAAATCACATATCTAAAAAAAAACTAAGAGGGAAAATTTTTGTGGGCTATACAAAATAGGAGGAGAAAAAGAGCAAAATGATAAAAAAAGGAGCACAAAATGAAAAAAAGAAAGAGATAGTCATTAGTAAGAGATTAAGGGATTAACCAAAGTTCTAGACCACATCAAGAAAAGTAAAGAAAAAGTGCTAAAGAGACACAAAGAGATTAGTAGGAACTCTAACCTTAGACCTTTTTAGCTAGACTCTTAGTACCCGCTAAGATATGGATAATCGTCAAGAGTTTGAGGAGATGCAAAGCTTAAGTATTAGGTCTAAGGCTTAGGGGGTATTCAGCCTCGTTAACTGACCTTCGGATTGCGGGACTCGGTAACCTAAGCACCCCAATCAACACACAATCTGGTTTAGTGCGCATAATGATAACACCACACAAGGGGGTAGTAATTAGGTTGAATATGGCCCATCTTTAGAATAAAAGGTGCAACATAAAGTAGAATAGGAGCATTGCATGCATCAAGTACCAAGATTGCTTATAAACTGTATTAATGGCCATTTGTGTAAAGCATTTGTCAAACCAGGCCTCAGATGAGCAATCGGACCACACGGATGGATTTAGAACGACGAACGGAGTCCAACGGACTCAAGATCGGCCAAATCCGACATCCGGAACTCCCACAATGGGCCCAAGAAATTCTGACCGTTGATCTAGAGATCAACGGCCCAGAGAGCGCCACGTCGCCCCGCCCCCACCGCTCTCACACCCTCAAGCCAGCCAAAGACGAATCTTGGCCGTTGATCTTCGATCGAACGACCGAGATCCGCGCGCTCGCCTGCAGTCGCCACGACAAAGCGCGGGCATGGCGCAACGGTTAGCGCGCACGCCCTCATCGCCGCGACGCGTGTTCGAGCCGCACGGAGCAGAAATCGAAGGCGAGCGAAGGGCGCGACAAAATTGGGCCGCCCGATCAGCAGCGGGCGGCCAAAATAGCGCCACGCGACGCTACGACAGCTCCCTAGCGCCCACGCGCGCACGCATGCCGAGCGGAAACGCGTGCGCGCACGCGCGCCCGAGGCACGATCTTAGCGCGAGCGCAGAAGGATCGGACGGCTCTCGTTCAGCGGCCACGGATCGCGCGAAGAGGAAGACCGGGGCGGGCGGCTGACAGGCGACGAGAGGGCTACACCAATGCTTTTGGAAGCAGTTTTAGCGACGCTCTGGATGTCGCTAAAGCCCCTTCTTCTTTTAGGAATCCCTTAACTCTATTTAAACCCCCTTCTACCACCATTCAATGCATACTCTCCCACTTGCAACTACTCCACTCCTCTCCTAGCTAGTTTTAGGCACTCTTGTAATCGCCGGAGACGACGAGCTGCCGACGGAGCCTCCTCCACCGCCGTGGCTGCCTCGTCGCTCTCCACTCTCTCTCTATCTCTCTCTCTCTTTTAAGCTTTCATTTACTCTTGTTAAAGCATGTATTTAATGTTGTAAGCAATGAACTATGAATGCATGTTTAATGAAATTATTTTCCGTTCAATCGTCATTTTAATTTCTGTTCAAAGTGCATGATCAAAACCAAGAGCTTTCTAACCCTAAACTCTCTCTCTCTATCTCTCACTTTTCAAAACCGTCTCTTTCGCAAGCAAAACTCCACCTTTTTCATGACAACAAGTGGTAAACAAAATCCGATTTCCACGCCTCCCTGAGACCGACACTCAGACTCACCTCCATTTACTTCTTTTAAAACCGACGTATCAAGTGCGACTATAACGACACCTCTTAACACACACGCACTACGGCACGTCACATAACAATCAAAATCACACAAAAAGTGTTTTAATATTATGAAAATGTTGCCTAGATTAGGAGCGGCCGATCAACACAAGTTGATTTGGACGAGTTCCTGGTGTGGAGAGGTGGGAAATTCCCCTCGAAGATGCGTAACAACATATCGTCTCCTCGGTGCTTGTCTCTTAGGACATTTACATATCCTACTGAGGGCACGTAAGCACTCTGCTGGTTCAAATACCATGGATGGCATTATCACGAAATGTCAATCGCCAGGGTCTGGATTCGACCATGGAACGTCAGGGGCGGGATTATCACGAAATCTCGAAAACCAGTGTTCTAGGGGTTACCATGGGCGGTGCTATCACGAAGCATCAATTGCCAGGAACCTTTGAGGATTGATGGTGGGGACGAGGAATCCGATACAAACCGTGTTAGAAGCCAATCCAAAGCTAGAATTAAAAAAAATAGAGAGAAAACTCTCTAAACAAATAAATCCTCTGTCTCTCTCTTACAAAAACACACTACAAACTGAACCAAGGATAAATATATCTCAAGCATGGGTGCTTTAACCACAGAGTCCAATAAACCTTAGGGTAGTTCCTGCAGGCCTTAAAAACCTTCACGGAGGATCGAGGTTAAAGCTAGACAGGCCAGGATCATGGTTGGTACAAGAGTACCTTTAGGCCCATTGTCGTCATTCTGACCTAATCATAGAAAAGAAAAGCACTTATCATAACTAGTGAAAGAAATTCATGGTCTAGAACAAAAGTTAAAACCTTAAATTTTTGCTAAAGGGCTAGCAGAAGCTAGGCATGGAGGTACTATGAGAACCTCATCATGAGCCCTAACTAGCATATTTTGACCAAATAAAGTGAACAAAAGCTCCTACATAACCAAGAGAAAGGCTTAATTCAAGGGATCACTAATCTGGGAAGAGAACATGAAGCAAAGGGTAAAACTGTAATTTTACCATTACAGTGCATCAATGGGATTTCTAAGGGTCTAAAAATAGGTCAATTGGACTTAATAAGAGAAAAAGTGGGACGGTTCAATTAGATTAGGGTTATTGTGAAATTTAAGAATTAAATGACATTCTGTAACCCTAAAACAAATCTACTTAATTTCACAAGGTTCCATGAAGGATAAAAATCAACTAAAGCCTCTAAAATTCATGGAAAAATATCTCCTAGGGTTTAGAACCTTCAATTTGGCCTTTGGAACCTATTTTGACCTAGATTAGGGACCAAGCCCAATATTTGACCTAATTTAGGTTTCTGCACAAAATGTCTAGCCAAACGAGGTCAAACCTAAAATCCAACTTCACCATTGGATTCCTTAGGTCCAAATTAGGTTTGTACCAAAATTTAGACCTAACAAAAGGTCATCTTGGCCTACTTTGTAAAATGGTCCAATCAATTACATTCAAGCCCTTAACTTTTGAAAACCTTTGCAAAAACCCCTCAACTTTTCGTCACTTTCTTCACTCAGGTCCCTCTTCCATTGCAGCAGGGACCCATACCTCCAGCGAGGTCTCAAGGCAGTTTTCTCCTCGTTTCCCCAAGGAGTCGCTCCTAGATTTAAAAGGGGAGCTCTCTGTGAAGCCCCCTACAGCACGAGCAGCTCCCCATGCCCTAAATCTCACCATACCTCTCGTGCGAACGCTCGAGAGGTATGGGTCTCACTTCGACCATACCTCTAGCGAATACTTTCGCCCGCTTCCTCGTGACTCTTCCCTCTGCCCGTGCCTATTTAAGCAAGCCCAGATCCCTCTGCTTCTGCTAAGCCTGTTTTGGCTGAAAATTCCCCTAATTTCATCTCCTCCTCCAGCCATCTATCCGCAAGCTCCGGCAACTCTCCCTCCCACTTCTCGTCACTCTGCCACTATACCAGTGGCAGAGTCATCTCCACCGTGCTCCTCCACGTCGTGCCGTACCCGCGCGTGCCCCTCCGACCCAGTCGTCATCGCCGTCATCCCTACCTCAGGGTCTTCATCTCCAGCGACGGCACATACGAGCCGTCTGCCTCCTTCACTCCCCCTTCGTCTATTCACTCGCAGATAAGTCCTCTTTCTCCCCTCTTCATTTTCCCCTCATCAATTTCGCAAATTATGCACCAACCACCACAGACCATCATCACCTTCTCCACCTCCGACCAAACCACCAGCGAGGTGTTCCCGCCGCTCCACGCATCCACCCACCTTGCCAATCACCTCACAAGCTCCGCCACGACTCAATGATCATAACCCCTCTTCCCATTCACTGCCACACATTCCCAACACGCCCCCTCGAACACACCCACCTTCACAGCCACAGGGTGACCTAGGCACGCACGCCCAGGCCACCCTGCACCACGCCAACCACCGGGCCACCTTCGCCATGTCACAACGAAGCTTCCTGAGTGATCTGATAAGGCCGTGAGGCCATTTTCTTGTTGACAGGTACAGAGACTTCCGCCATTGGAGCAACCTTGAAGAAGCTCGCAAGCTTCATCTTCGGCTCCAGGCATCAGGATTCCAGGTCCCTGACGCATGGGCACCCTTCGCGAACAAATCACACCCAGCAATTGGAGGCCAAAGCATCTGCAACCTCTGCGATTGAGCGACGACCTACTACAAGCGCTCGTGAGAAGTGTCCCACCTCCGAAATCTCTGGGCAAGAGGCGCGACATAAATTGAAAAACTACATTAGCCTCATTGCCTCCTGACCACGGGGTGAGGTCCCACTCACCCACCGCCTTGTCCGCGACCCCACTGCCCGCGGACCTGGCTCTGACTCGTATACCCGACTTACCTGTGCACTCCTCGCCCACCATCGCACGCCAGTGGGCCTGGTCCCGGGCACGCATGCCCGACCCAATAACCCAAGAAGGCTCTGGGAGAGCATACCTAAGAGCAAAATAGAGAGAGAGAGAGAGACGCGGGGAGGGTAGGGGGTAGGTTTTGCTTCTCTGTGTTGTGCAGGGAAGAAGGAGAAGGAGGAAGCAGCTGCGGGGAAGAAGCTAAGGGCAGGCGTTTGAAGAAGAAGGAAGGAAAGGCACAGTTGAAGAAGAAGAAGAGGAGCAGTCAAGTGAAGAAGAAGGAGGAGGAAGGGACTTAGCCGCAAGACAGCAGGGAAAAGAAGAAGATAGAGAAAGAAAAAGAAGAAGAAAGAACAGAAGAGCAAGCAGCCGCTGAAGAAGAAGAAAGAGGAAGGCAAAGAGGAAGGAGATTGCAGAGGCCAAGGAAGAAGAAGCTGAAGACGCAACCCAAGCAAGGCACAGAAAGGAAGAGAAAGAAGGAACTGCAGTAGAGAAGAAAGAAGAAGAAGAAACCAAAGAAGGCTGAAGGAGGAAAGCCAAGAGAGGAAGAGGAAGAAGACAGAAGAGCACTGTAGCAATTGCCAGATAAGCCATCTAATTCACAGAATCAGATGTCTGAGAAAAGAAAGACAGAGAAAGATAGAAGGAAATGGGTGTGGCCAAGAAGAGAAAGAAAAGCAAGAAGAAGAAGAAGAAGGGAGAAGCCATTCAATTTCCTCTTCTATTGCTATTTTCTTTTTTTTTTGTATACATGAACTTTCACTTATATCCTTATTAAATATCATATTTTGAGAATTGTGATTTCTGTTTCTAGAATACCAATTTGCTCCCTTAGTTCGACCTTGGAAGTTTTGAATTTCGAGTAACAAAATTGATAATCATTTTCGCGGTGATTTCAAATATACTACAGCGAATATCTTTTTAAAAACACGATCTCGTCGTGTAAATCGACTACCTTTATTAGGTCATCCTCCATGTGTATCAACATAAAACTACGTGCTTTCTTGTCATTTTTCTCCCACTGCTCATAAGCTTTCTGATGGACAACCTTTTCCACATCAATGGGATTTTTCGAAAGCTTAGAAGCAAAGGTATCTATCAGGCCATCTAAATTATCATGCATCAAACCATATTGTATTTTCCAGCTCCACATGTCATAGTTGACATCATTAAGCTTCTCTACCTTGGCTAGTTTAGATGCAATCAATTTTATTGCCATATTTCTAAATAAAGCATGAAAAACATAATATAAGAATGGATGTATGCAAATATAATACATGAATAGGTATATTAATGTAAATGTGGAATGTAAGATGAACATGAATATATGACTTAATAATATTGCAAAAATAAAGTGAATGAAAAAATGGGTCAGATTAGACATGTAGTGATACATTAAAAAAACCTGTAATAAAAATGATTAACTAAACAAATAGGTCTATCTAAGATTGAACAAGTAAGCAATATAACTTTAAAAAAAACTACGTGTACAAGTAATATCAATTATTCAAAAAAAAATAAACAAGCAATTAAACAAACTGATCAATTGATAGTTTATGGACTTAAACAATAGACAGGTCAACAAAATAGATGGAATAAGCAGTAAAAAAAATGCTTGAATATCTAATTAGAAAAGGAGATTCACCAACAATACTCTATTCGATAGTTAAGAGTCAAAAAGGATAGGAATTTTGCAAAAAAAAAAAAGACAACTAACCGCAGACCACCATTATGACAAGTAACTGCAGTAAATATGACAAGTAACCGTAGTAAATATGACTAAAAAGGTCACAGGTCTTAAAAGAAAGGAACTGCAAACCACCAATAAATATGACAAGTAAAAAGATACCGAAACCCTAAGTGGGATTTGTTCTTGGTGAGAAAGTGGAGATCAAAGCTTGTGTTCTCCTCTTGCAAGAGCTTCACACTTCCAATGGAGATACTTGGCGACCTCCGATCTCGCACTAGAGATGTGGAGGGAGGGCTATTGGAGGTGCCGATCGATCGCGTGCTTTGGCTCTGATACCAATCTAAGTAGAGGGGAGCAGATCATCTTCTTGGATTGAGCTTCCATAAGACGCCTTCTTCCTTTCTTTTGTAGGCGTTCTGCGCATCCCGTTCACCTGTTCCAAAACCACCTCGCCGTGACTTTCGCTGACAACATGTTGACATGACCTTGACCGAGTAAGATGACCACTTTGTCATACTCTTCCGCCCTTTTTTTTTTTTTATGCCAACACATCCTTTCATATTCACATTCAAATTCCCTTGATCCTTTCTCGATTTATTTCCAACTCAATTTCAATAATTTGATTTCCTATCGTAATCGAGCCTTTTAAAGGGCCAGTTTGAAAGGCAAATAAACAACGAACCTCATCTCGGACCTCAGAACCAATGCTCCCTCTAAAAATTAGTACCGAAACTGGATAATTTTGCAAAATGGTTGGTTATTTTCAGCTGCGTAACCATGGAGCCTCCAAACTGAGATATATTAATTGGTACATTGTTTCAATATTTTTACCATCCAATCGCCGTTCCGACGCCTGCTGTTCTTTCTTAAGCCCAGTTTATTAGACTCTTGTGGGATTAATTATCTCCTGGATTTTCTCTCAGAATCCCATTCCAGCGAATTTCCTTTTCCTGCTTCCCAAATATAAGGAGAATCCACTGCATAAAGCTGGAATAGGTTTGAAATGTTGATTTTTTTTTTTCAAGGTAAATGTAGTGGGCGTAAGATTTGATATAATGACCTCTCATAGGGTGCTGCACCACTAAATCAACTCCTTAGTGGCAAATGTGAGGTTTGTTTATAGCACAAAGCAAATGATACACATGGTCAACTACCGAGCATAGACCAATTACCATGAGAACCATGCCTACAATTTGTTTGTTAGAAGGAATTATTTTTGAGGGATAGATTGTGTTGGGGGTGGGATTGTGTGATACAAGGACAAATCTTATTTGGTTGGTTAATGGGTTAAATCAAGGATTGGGGAGTGCGAATGTATTTGTTGGGGGAGATTGTTTTTTAATTTAGGTGTGGGCAGTGGGTTGAAGTCCAAGATTGAGACAATCACATGTCCCTCTTTGGAGTTGTCCTTTCCTGAGGTTGCAGGCTCAATCTTGAGATGGCATAATCCTGATATTAGAAGACCCAAATGAGGGATAAAAAGAATAATCATGGAAAACAAACAGTGTCAAAGAGTTCAATTTTCAAGGTCAGCTTCAGCCACCTAAACAGAAATATGTTGGATTTGAGTGTTTAATTATATCAATCGGGATACAATTGATATATGGTGATGTGAGAATTCATGTTTAAATCAACGAAATTTAGGAGAGGTTTTTAGTTCTGTACTGGAAGTGAACAAACCTCTTGATGGGTGTAAAAGTTTTCTGCCTCCCATGACTTATGTAGCAATGAGTGAGAGGTGGGGTTGGAGACCACGCACGCATGCACGCTGACGGGTCGATTTTTCGCTTTAAAGTCGTTTGTAGTTTTATGTGGTGGAAAAATTGACTAATCAATATTTAAAACGAAATAACCACTCGCAGAAGAGCGGGTCGTATCCACAGGGAGACAATGACATATTTAAATTCGCACCAGTTAAAAATGTTTGTTCATAGTTAGTTTAGACGAGAATCAAGCCAAATTTGCCTTCAGATTAAGGTTGAATCAAGAAATCATGCCGAAATAGCAATTCTTAATAACTAGAGGATATTTGTTGTAATGCAAATTCAATAAAATATTATTAAAAGATGACAATGGCAGAAAATGTAATTATTAATGGCATGATTACTGTAGCAAAATAGGAGATTTATTCCCTTTGGCCGTGCGTGAAGAGGAGTGGACGGCCGGAGGCGAGAAGCTTGGAGGAAGTTCTTTGGGCCGAGAGCTTCGCAGCGGTGGTGGCGGCGAGTCGCGTGGTGGCTGGAGCCGACCGGACGAAGGAACGGTGGTGGTGGGTTCCGGTGGGGGGCTGAAGGCGGCGTGGGCAAGCACGGCTGGTATCCTGGCGAGGAGGTGTGCGCACGGGACTGCGCGCGCGCGGAGGTGGCACTGCTAGCGTACACGGCTGCTGCTACAGTAGGGTGCACACGGAGGTGGCGCACGTTCTGCAGTGTGCTGGAGGTGCGCTGGAGGAGGGCGGCTCTGCTGCAGGCGTGCGGATGAGCACTGCAGCCGATGCTGCATGCTGGCGGGTGCGTGGGGCACGAGAAGGCTGCAGGCGCGGGAAGGCTGCAGGAGCTGCTGGATGCTACTGCCCGTGCTCGCCTTCTGCGCGGCTGGAGTTGTGATGCGGGCATGGAGTGAGCAGGAGAGGGCTGGCACTTCAGGTGAGCGGGCAAAGGCAGGCGATTGGCGGTGAAGTGGGCGAGTGTAGTTGCTGCTGGAGTGGGGTGGTCAAAGCTTCAGACGTCCGGGAAACTTCCTGGACGTCTTAACTGGATGAGGGGTGATTGCAGTTACTGCGACGGAGGTTGTTGGTGACGACGGCGAGGAAGGTGCACGGCGAGGTACTCCCGGTAATGCGAACGACCTTTGGATGGTGGTGTGGCCTGTCACACCACACGCCCACGGTGGTGGAGGATCGTCATGGTTGAGGCCGGCGGTGTGGAATGGAAGAGATAGACTCTCTGCACAGTGTAGGTTGGGGGTGGAGGCCTCTCCCTCTTGGCAGCTTCTCTCCTCTTTTTGTAGCTGCCTGCACGAATTTGAATGGAGAAGCGGGAGCAGATCCACCTTCTCCGTTAATCCATGAATGTGGCTTTAGTGCGGCAAGAGGTGTTGCAGCGGCAACCGAGCCGTTGCTGAAAAGAAGAAGAATAAAGGTTATTATTAAAATATTATGATTATTTATATACAAACCCTCAACTTTTATGTTAACTTAAGTAATGTACCTAATTGGTTAACTAATTAAATGAATGCAATTCTAAGTTAATTCTAAATGCATTTAAAATATGAATGTAATGCATGAATTATGTAATTAAATTAGAAATATGAATTAATCTATTTACATCCTAATTTATGCTAAATAAATGTTAGAATTAACCTAATGTCTAGGCACTTAAATACTTAAATAGCCTACAAATATGGGCTAATCAAATACACTCATGCCTAGTTTTTGCTAGTCCCTAGCAAAATTAAGCGAAACCTAGCACTCCAAGTAGACTAGTCAACTCACTTGGTCTTCCTTCAGAAGCATATTAAGTTCAGACTCTAGACCCAAGGTTCCTAAGTAGTTGCAAGTTACAGACTAGGTCGACTAAAGACGAGTTGCAGGCACAAGTTTCCCTGATTTCTGACTCTACCTTAAAGTTTATTGATCCCTGAGATTAAAGCATCCGTGCTTATGCATTGGTCTGAGTTATTTGAGTTAAAGGAAAAAGTTTTTTTTTTAAATATATATATATATATTTTTTGTTTGATTATTCTAAGTCTAACCTCAGATCAGCTATCAACATGGTCTGTGTCAGATTCATTGTCCCCATTACCATACCTCGAAGGGTGCCTAGCTTTCGATGCTTCGAGATAGCACCGCCCATAACGACCCCAAGAACTCCTGGCAATCGACACTTCGAGATAGTATCACCCATGGATTTCTTAAATGAATTCAGGCTTATGGTAATCGGCACTTCGAGATAGGGCCGCCCATGGTACCTAAACCGCACAATGCACTTACATGCCCCCAGTAGGATGGATATCCTAAGAGACAAGCGCCGAGGAGGTAATATGTTATCATCGCATCCTCAAGATGGGTATATACTCCACCTCTCCTACGGTGGGAACTCTTCCAATCAAAATGTGTTTTTAAGCCTCTCCTAAGTCAAAACTAAGAGAACCAAATCTCTTTCTAGAAAGAAAGAAATTAAGTTAGTTACCAAACCAAGTGTGTGAAATTTGGATGCTTGGGTTACAAGGACCCGTAAACCAAAAGGTAGAACAAGACTCCAGGTACTACCCCACCTTTTAACTCAAACCCTAGCTTCCCTTCCTCAACCTCTTAAGGAATGGTCCGCAACTTAACTCCTACTTAAGTTTTTAAGTCCACAAAGGACCCTAAAGGTCTAAAGCTAGCAGCTCATTAAGCTTCTAAAGTTTGACCCTAGAATTAATTTAGTCTACCCTAGAGTTCTAATTTGCTTAAGAATGCAGGACTTAACCAGTTAAGCTCAAAACTTTTTTTTTTCGTCATTTTCATTTTTTTATATGCATGCTATAAACAAAATGCCTCAGGTCCTCTCCCCCATGCCTGGTTCAAACAATGTCCTCAATGAAAACAAAAAAAGCTAAAGAGAGATATTACCTAAGGCGGAGAATGGTAGGAGCTAAGGCTCCTCAAGATTGACTTCGTCAACCAGATGACCATCTAAAGTTATGTACGGTTTTAACCGTTGACCATTGATGATAAAGGGAGTTGCTGAAGAGGAAGGATTTTTTATCTCCATAGCTCCATGCGGGAATACTTTGGTGATTATGTAAGGCCCATCCCAACGAGATTTTAACTTCTCAGGAAAAAGCTTAAGTCTGGAATTGAAAAGCCAGACTTGTTGGTTGGACTCAAAGGTCTTTCGAAGAATAAACTTATCATGCAAGACCTTAGTTCTTTCTTTATAAGCTTGAGAGGTGTCATAAGCATCATTCCTCAGCTCCTCAAGCTCACTTAATTCTAGAAGTCGTGCCTTACCTGCCTTCTCTAAATCCATGTTAACACTTCGAATAGCCCAAAGTGCTTTATGTTCCAACTCAACAGGTAAATGACACACTTTTCCATACACAATCCGAAAGGGAGAAGTACCCAAAGGGGTCTTATAGGCCGTTCGATAAGCCCACAAAGCATCATCGAGCTTTTGGGACCAGTCTTTCCTATCAGGTCTAACGGTCTTTTCCAAAATATTTTTTATCTCCCTATTTGACACTTCAACCTGGCCACTTGTCTAAGGATGGTAAGGGGTAGCAACCTTGTGAGTCACTCCCAAACTCCTGATTAACCGATTGAAGTGGTGGTTTCGGAAATGAGGTCCCCCATCACTTATAATAGTCTTGGGGCAGCCGAAACGAGATATGATATTAGCCTTCACAAATTTCAAAACCACAGAGTGGTCATTTGTGCATGTAGGAATGGCCTCTATTCATTTAGAGACATAATCAACTGCCACCAAGATATATTCATAACCATAGGACAACGGGAAGGGGCCCATAAAGTCAATTCCCCACACATCAAAAATTTCAACAGATTGAATAGGATGTTGAGGCATTTCATTCCTCTTCTCAATCGTTCCAGTCCGTTGACATCTAATACAGGCCTTAACAAAATTATGAGAATCCTTAAATAAGGAAGGCCACCAAAAATTGGACTGGAGAACCTTAAAAGCAGTTTTCTTAGCACCAAAGTGTCCTCCACAATGAAGTTCGTGGCAAAAACTCAGCACACTTTGTTGTTCCTCTTCAAGCACACAACGTCTCAATACTTGGTCTTGTCTAATTCTAAATAATTCTGACTCTTCCTAATGAAAATATCTTGCTTAAGAAATGAATCTCTTTCTTTTCTGCTCATCCCAAGAGCCAGGAGTTTGTCCAGTGACCAAGTAATTTACAGTGTCTGCATACCAAGGTAAAGTTGGTGTTACCGCCATCAGAGTTTCATTGGAAAATGTCTCGCGAATGTCTCCAGAAAGAGAGTCATTAAAAGGAAGGCGAGACAGGTGGTCAGCCATAACATTTTCTACTCTGTTCTTTTCACGTATTTCCAAGTCAAATTCTTGAAGGAGTAGGATCCACCTAATCAGATGTGGCTTAGAATCTTTCTTAGCAATGAGATGTTTCATTGCTGCATGATCAGTAAAAATAACCACCTTAGACCCAAGTAGATAAGACCTAAACTTCTCCAGAGCAAAAACTACAGCAAGTAATTCTTTTTCAGTGACGGTGTAGTTTTGCAGAGGTTCGGTTAAAGTCTTGCTTGCATAATGCAACACATGAGGTCTTCCCTCAACCCTTTGTCCAAGGACTGCTCCCACTGCATAATCCAAAGCATCACACATAAGCTCAAATGGGAGTATCCAATCAGGAGCTTCGAGAATAGGTGTAGAGATCAAGGCCTCCTTTAGAGTTTGAAAGGCCTCGGCACACTTTGAATCAAAACTGAAGGAAGATTCCTTCGCCAACAAGTCACAAAGTGGCCTAGAAATCTTACTAAAATTTTTAATAAAGCTCCTATAAAAGCAGCATGGCCTAGAAAGGATCTAATCTATTTGACATTCGTAGGCAATGGAAGTTTGGAAATAGAATCAATCTTAGCTTTATCTACTTCCAAACCTTGCTCGGATACAACATGCCCAAGTACAATTCCTTTCTGTACCATGAAGTGACTTTTCTCCCAGCTGAGGACTAAACCAGTCTCCTTACATCATTTCAACACATTCTCCAGGTGCAGGAGACACTGGTCGAAAGACGAGCCACAAATGGAGAAGTCATCCATAAACACTTCAACACACTCGTCAATCATGTCCGAAAAGATAGACATCATACACCGCTGGAAAGTTGCAGGGGCATTACATAATCCAAACGGCATACGCCTGAATGCAAAAGTACCGTAAGGACTCGTGAATGTCGTTTTTTCCTGGTCATCAGGAAAGACTGCCACCTGATTGTACCCAGAATATCCATCAAGAAAGCAATAGTACTTATTCCCTGCCAATTTTTTGAGAATCTGATCAATAAAAGGCAAAGGAAAGTGATCCTTCTGGGTAGCGGTGTTCAGCTTGCGGTAATCAATACAGACCCTCCATCCAGTTGAGGGTCTAGTGACAACTTGTTCACCTTAGTCGTTGAGTTCCACAGTAAAGCTTGCCTTCTTTGACACCACATGAATGGGACTAACCCATTTACTATCAACAATGGGATATATGATCCCGACATCCAACCACTTCAGGATTTCCTTTTTAACCACCTCCCTCATATTAGGGTTCAGACGTCTCTACATGTCCCTAAAAGGCTTAATGGAATCATCGGTATAAATGTGGTGCATGTAGAGTGTAGAGTCTATACCCTTAATGTCAGCAATGCTCTAAGCAATAGCTTCCTTGTGCCTAGACAGGCATTCAATCAAGGCTCCCTCCTGTGCCTCAGATAGCACAACCGAAATGATAACGGGGAGCGTATCATTGGCACCTAGGAAAACATACTTGAGAGTGTCAGGGAGGGGTTTCAACTCAAGGTCGGGGGCTTGTATGGTTGAGGGTTTCATAATAGATGTCCCCATCTCAGGTAGCAAATCTACCTTCGACGGAAATGATGGGGAAGAGACTCAGCAGAAACTCCTAGCAATTCCTCACGTTCTAGTATATCCCCTTCACATTCCTCCAAGAGATGGGAATGCTCATTTAGCATGACATGCTAAAGGGGGTCATCACATAACATTGCAGGAGTTGCCTCTTCAATCAGGTCATCTATCACCTCAACTTTAGAACAATCCTCAAATTCGGCTTGTTTGTAAGCATCAAACACATTAAGCTGGATTTTCCTGTTCCCAAAGCCCATTTTCAATGCCCCAGTATTGCAATTGATTGAAGCATGCGAAGTTGCAAGGAAGGGGCGGCCCAAAATGATGGAGGGTTTGGTTGGCTTGTTGGTAGGGTCAGTGTCAAAAACTAAGAAGTCAACGAGAAAGAAGAAATCCTCCACTCTTATGAGGATATCTTCCAAAATTCCCCGTGGTGTCTTAAGTGATCGATCAGCAACTTGAAGGATTACAGGCCTTGACTTTAGATTGCCTCCCCCAAGTTGTTCATACACGTAACTCGAAAGGATGTTCACCCCTGCACCCAGATCAAGTAGAGCCTCATCAATTTGTAAGTCACCAATAACTACAGAGATGTATGGGGCTCCTGGGTCCTTAAGTTTCGGGGGTGTGCCATGTTGAACAATTGAGCTAACAGAATCAAGCAGGACAACTTTTGATTGGACCTATTTTCTAGATTGCCGCTTTTTCGCGCACAGGTCCTTTAAGAAGCGGGCATAAGACGGAATTTGCCTGACAGCTTCAAGCAAAGGCAAGTTAATCTGCACTTGCTTGAAAGTTTCCATAATCTCATCCGCCTTATCTTTGGCTCCAGATGAGCAAGCAGAAGTCTGCCCAGAGGTGGATAGGCGCTCTGAAAAAGGCACTCTCGATCTCTAGGTGGAAGGGTTGTCATGTCGAGTAAGGGGTGGAACAGCGGCAACTTCTTCCGGTGAGGTGATTTCAAGCAGAGAAGGTTTAGGCAAGTCTTCTCCGGTGGGGGTGAAAGTCGGGATGGATGGTTTTTTAGGGGGTGAGACTATAGGAGCATCGGGTTTGGAAATTTCTTTCCCACTCCTCAGAATAGTCACCGCCTGAGCATGCTCCCTAAAGACAATCCCTTTTCCTTTAGGATTTTCCTCAGCAGCACTGGGGAGCTTCCCAGTCTCCCTCTGTCTAACGGCCTCAACAAGGTGCCCAATTTGTGATTTCATCTCATGTATAGCCTTGTCATGAGATTGGATGATGGCACTTTGACTTTCTTGCATAGTTTTCAACATCGCCTTCAATTCATCCATCTCAGAGGTTTTAGGTTGGGCAAAGGTCTGAGGTTGGTTCAATTGATGGTTTTGAAAGGATTGTGGTTTGTAATTCCTTAAATTTGAGGCATTTCCTTGTCTCCATGAAAAGTTTGGGTGGTTCCTCCATCCCTCATTATAAGTGTTGGAGAAAGGGTCATTACGAGGTCTTGGACGGAACCCTTGAGCGACTTTCAAATCCACTTGTACAAGCTCAGGGAATTAGGAGGCCAAGTGGCAATCCACAGTGGCGTGTGTATTGCCTTGACAAATTAAGCATTCGGAAGCTTGGGAAGTGGAGGTGTTAGGTACGAATGAACTCGGGTTCGACATAAGCCTTTCCATGTTTTGATTCAATAATTGAATCTGATAGGCTAAATTCTAGGTGTCCCTTGCCTCATTCGCCTCCAACTTTCTTTGCATGAGAGTGGACTTTCTATCCATGTAGGCAGAATTCAAGTGAATAGAATTCTCACTCAAAGTATCAAATAAGTTTCAAGCTTCATCCTCAGTCTTAGATAGAAAGGTTCCTGCACAGGCACCATCCACAGTTTGCCTATGTGAATCATTAAGTCCGGTGTAGAACCTTTCAACCAGTTGCCATTTAGGCACCTGGTGATGTGGGCAAAGTCTCAGCAAGTCGTTAAAGCACTCCCACGCATCATGAAATGCTTCCCCATCCTTTTGAACAAAACTCATAATTTCCCTCCTAAAGTAATTTGATTTGCTCATGGGGAAGTACTTCAAAAACTCTTTCTTCAGGGCATCCCAAGTATTTATAATATCAAGGGTATGATACCAATACTTGGCTTTGTTCTTAAGTGAGAAGGGAAAGAGGGTCCGCATTTGAGCGTCATCAGTAACGCCCTGCAGATTCACCGTTGAATAGACCTCGGTAAATTCCTCTATATGCCTGTAAGGGTCTTCCCTAGTAGTACCATAAAAGGAGGGTAGCAAGGATATGGTACTACTTTCGATCTCATAGGATTGTCCCCTCCAGGTCTACGTAGTGCAGGGCCAGCTTGATTAGTTGGGATGAAATATTCCTTAAGGCTCCTTTGACCGACCATTTCTACCCTTGGAAGGTCTCTTCTTAGGATTCTTTTAGGTTCAAGATCAAACACAAGTTGTCTCCTAAGAGAACGCCTACCAAGCATGCACTACAATCACAATTCAAAAGGACTTGTTCGGTCTTTACAAATTTAAGCTTTTGACTTTAGTTCAAATTGTAGGTGACAAAACAAGTTGCCCAATCAATTACGCGCCTATTGTCAACCTTCGAAATGCCTAAAAAGACCTAGTTGGAGCTTAGGTATTCTTCCCTAAATCTCAAATGGTCAAGTAAATCCAAAGATGAAAGATCGAGGGATGCAAGTAGACCTAAGCCTTCCGTTGAAGCTATGCTTTTGCGGTGCTTCTCAACTACCTCAAAAATCCGTGACAGGGTATCCCCCTCTTTGGATTTACAAAACCTTTGATCTCAAGTTCCGAACACTTCAGAATCCAACAATAGGAGGGCTCTTGTCCTAGTCGTTTCAAGACTTAGGAGTGTCTAAATGAGTGCTGTGGTGCAAAAGATATAAGTGTTCATTCACCGCAAAAGGATTTTGAATTTTGAATCGCACACCACGTTTTACAATCAAGTCCTTGATTTTTAGATGTCCCTCCTTTAATTAGTCCTTTTCTCGAATATATGTGACCACTTGTTAGATCGCTTCAAGACAAATTTTGTGGTCTTTGAATTAAATTCAAATGCAATGCGTGATCAAGAATAGGATGCAAAGTAAGAGAATGCATACCTTGCTTCCAGCAATCAACGATGTAAGAATGCATGCAATGCAGAGAAATAAATCTAGAGACTGCTCAGACAAACCTAAATGGTTCGTCCTAAGGGTAGGCAGCACATTTTTTTTTATTTTATTTTTTTTTTAAACTACTTATGCACAAGCAAATAAAAGTAATCAATAAACTAAAAACCTAAATCTAAAGAAAAGGGAGCAGGCTCCCAAAAATTACCCAACACGGGTCCAAAACAAAATCAGGGAACAAACCCCTCAAAATATACCCCAGAACAAGGGTTTCAAATCAAATGCAATGAAAAATTAAATCTAAAGTCTTAATTCTATTCTAATCAGATTAGCAACTAAATGTATAATGATGACCGTCGCGTCCTCGTCCTTCCCCTCCTTTTCAAAATAGCTCGACCAATTCTCCTCTGGCGACGTCAAGGGTCGCCTCTCACAATGGCTGATTCTTGCACAAATTTCTCGCACAGAAAAGAAAATAATAAATGGTCAAATCACTGTGCAATTGAGAAATAATCAAAATAAAATCAGGTGAAATTATTGCGTCTATTGCCTCCCTGGCAACGGTGCCATTTCACGGGTCGATTTTTCGCTTTAAAGTCGTTTGTAGTTTTATGTGGTGGAAAAATCGACTAATCAATATTTAAAAAGAAATAACCACTCGCAGAAGAGCGGGTCGTATCCACAGGGAGGCAATGACATATTTAAATTTGCACCAGTTAAAAACGTTTGTTCGTAGTTAGTTTAGACGAGAATCAAGCCAAATTTGCCTTCAGATTAAGGTTGAATCAAGAAATCATGCTGAAATAGCAATTCTTAATAACTAGAGGATATTTGTTGCAATGCAGATTCAATAAAATATCATTAAAAGATGACAATGGCAGAAAATGTAATTATTAATGGCATGATTACTGTAGCAAAATAGGGGATTTATTCCCCTTGGCCGTGCGTAAAGAGGAGTAGAGGATCGGAGGCGGGAAGCTCGGAGGAAGTTCTTTGGGCCGAGAGCTTCGCAGCGGTGGTGGCGGTGAGTCGCGTGGTGGCCGGAGCCGGTCGGACGGAGGAACGATGGTGGTGGGTTCCGGTGGGGGGCTGAAGTGTGATCGGTCGGCCCGGATAAATTGTTAATATGGAGATTTTATCGTTGAAATGTGTATAGTGGTTAACCTAATTCGGACCTAACCATCTCTTTACAAAATTTTTAACCTGGCCTAATTGATTTTATCTTATCACTTTTAGGCCCAGGGTCGAACTCAGGGAAGTGGGGTTCAAGTTGAGTTTCTACGTTTTCCTTAAAACGCTTCTCTTCCGTTCGTTTATTCTATTTTTGGTGTTTTTCTTGTTTAGATTTTTTTTCTGGTAATCCTTGTCCTTGAGGCACGCCCTCAAAATTGTGTCATTGGCTTTTAGCCAAAACAAAGTTCCAAAACACGTCTTGCTACTCGCAAGACGGGGTACCTGCAAATCAAAGATTATCTTTTTTCTTTTATATTTTTTTTTATCTTTTTACTAAGAAGGAAACTAACAAACAGAAGGTAAATATATATATGTAATGAATGCATGCCCCAGACGTCTTTTAAGACGTCTGGGAGGTGGCCCAGACGTCGTACCAAACGTCTGGGATCGTTTCCAGACGTCTGGAAATCCTTTATCTTCCACACGCGCGGGTCGCCTGCGCGCCTGAGTGCGCAGACCCGCATATTCATTTATTCCCTGCAGCTGCAGACGCCCTACCGCATCCTCTCTCCTCCTCGCACGGCCTTAAAAGGCCACGCCTCCCCTCACTTCCGACACCACCGTCTCCTCCCTCTTCTCCTTCAGCCAGTGAGCGTGAGCGCGAGGGCGGCAGCGACGGCCGCAGTGAGCGCGGAGGAGGTGCTGCGTGCGAGAGTGGAGCTCTGCCGTGAGGGCGAGCTCGCCGAGGCTGCTAGGGCCGACCGGCGGAGGGCGCAGGGGGCGCGGAGCGACGCGGAGGGGGGACTGCTACGGTCTGAGCAGCAGGCGCGCGAGGTGCGACGCGGGCAGCGTCGCGAGCGGAGGCCGAGTGGCGCCCTGATTCTGGAAAAATTTCCAGAATCAGACGTCTGGGTTGATAGCCAGACGGCGAGGGCGACGTCTTGAAGACCATCCATACGTCTGAAAGGTGAGTTTTTCGTCTCCTTCTTCCTTCCTTTCGACTGACCGTACTGAGGGAGGGAGATGGGTGTGCGCAGGCTCGGTGATTCGCCATCCATCGCGAATCAGACGTCTGGCAGTAGTACCAGACGGCGGAAGCGACCTCCAGACGTCCGGGGTGACCATCGGACGTCTGGGAGCTAGGCCAGACATCCCCGCAGACTTCTGGACGTCTGGGAAACCGTGCTGAACAAGGTAATTCTCTTATCCAGTTTTTAAGACGTCTAGAAGAAGTTCCAGACGTCTGATTTTGCACAGTGTCGTCGTTTTTGACCCGTTTAGGGCCCGTTCGGGTTCCGTTTTCCGCGATTCGAGTTGCGTTCTTTTCAGAATTAATTCCTCTACCCGTCTACAGTAGCTATACACTGTTTTGAGACACTCCTTGTGTTTGATCCTTGTGATAGGACCCCGTTCTGTTGTAGTCTCGGGGGTCGCGGAGGCACGCGGGATTCCCGATCACGCCCCCATTACTCCCGTTGTACCTGGTAGAGTGGCTTTAAGTTATTAATAAAATCTGTTAAATTATGGAACCATAAATAGAACCTAGGACATTGCATGAATCCTAGGAATGAGAAATAGATGGAATGATAGCTCCTAGGTGTTGCATGAATCCTAGGGTTGGAAAACTAGATTGTATGATAGATCCTAGGATATGGCATGAATCCTAGGATGGGAAAACTAGTGGAATGTATAATACTGCAGTCTTGGAAAATGGAAAGAGATATAAAGCTTCCTGTAATTTGAATTAACAGCTTCCTATTGTGAATAAATAACGTGGTTGAGAACATGGATTGTAAGAATGTGAAACTGGAAAGTGAAACCTGGATGTTTGAGTAAAAAGGATGGAACCCTACGGGGAAGTAGGAGTAGAACTCCTGGAAAGTGAATGGAGTAGTATTGGGGAAGTGAGCTGGTGATAACACCACGCAAGGGGGTAGTAATTAGGTTGAATATGGCCCATCTTTAGAATAAAAGGCACAACATAAAGTAGAATAGGAGCATTGCATGCATCAAGTACCAAGATTGCTTATAAACTGTATTAATGGCCATTTGTGTAAAGCATTTGTCAAAGCAGGCCTCAGATGAGCAATCGGACCGCACGGATGGATTCAGGACGACGAACGGAGTCTAACGGACTCAAAATCGGCCAAATCCGACATCCGGAGCTCCCATAATGGGCCCAAGAAATCCTGACCGTTGATCTGGAGATCAACGGCCTAGAACGCGCCACGTCGCCCCGCCCCCGCCGCCCGCACGCCCCCAAGCCAGCCAAGGACGCATCTCGGCCGTTGATCTTCGATCGAACGGCCGAGATCCGCGCGCTCGCCCGCGGTCGCCGCGACAAAGCGCGGGCGTGGCGCAACGGTTAGCGCGCACGCCCGCGTCGCGGCGACGCGCGTTCGATTCGCGCGGAGCGAAAATCATCTGCGGGCGAAGGGCGCGGCAAAATTGAGCCGCGCGATCAGAAGCGAGCGGCTAGGATCGCGCCACGCGGCGCGACGACAGCGCCCCACCTCCCACGCGCGCGCGCACGCCGGGCGGAAACGCGCGCGCGCACGCGTGCCTGAAGCGCGATCCTAGCGCAGGCGCGGGAGGATCTCAGCCGTCCGATCATCAATCGGACGGCTCTCGTTCGACGCCCACGGATCGCGCCTGAAGAGAGAGAGGGGCGGGCGGCTGACCGGCGGCAGAAGACCTTCACCGACGTATATGGAAGCGGTTTTAGCGACGTTCTGGATGTCGCTAAAGCACATTCTTCTTTTAGGAAGCCCTTAACTCTATTTAAACCCCCTTCTACCACCATTCAAGGCATCCTCTCCCACTTGCAACTACTCCACTCCTCTCCTAGCTAGTCTTAGGCACTCTTGTAATCGCCGGAGACGACGAGCCGCCGACGGAGCCTCCTCCACCGCCGTGGCTGCCTCGTCGCTCTCCACTCTCTCTCTACCTCTCTCTCTCTCTCTTTTAAGCTTTCATTTACTTTTGTTGAAGCATGTATTTAATATTGTAAACCATGAACTATGAATGCATGTTTAATGAAATTGTTTTTCATTTAGTTGCCTTTTTAATTTCTGTTTAAAGTGCATGATCAAAACCAAGAACTTTCTAACCCTAAACTCTCTCTATCTCTCGCTTTTCAAAACCGTTTCTTTCGCAAGCAAAACTCCGCCCTTTTCGTGACAACAAGTGGTAAACAAAATCCGATTTCCACGCCTCCCTGAGATCGACACTCGGACTCACCTCCGTTTACTTCTTTTAAAACCGACGTATCAAGTGCAACTATAACGACACCTCTTAACACACACGCACGAAGGCACGTCAGTTTTTGGCGCCGCTGCCGGGGAGGCAACGGATTTGTTTTATCACCTCCATTCCACCTTCATTCTCATATCGCCTAATGCCCTATTTTCCTTTTTACTTGATGGTTGCAGGAATTCGGCGCATGGACGGCGAAGCGACGCATTCCACTATGGTAGCAAGGAAGTAGGCGCCTCGAGGACCGATAGTAAGTACTCTCTCTCTCATTGTTTGCTTGCGTGAAAAAGCTAAAAAAATCATAAAAACTAAAAAAATTGGCGTGGTGAATGATTGCTTGACCCACATTCTTAACACACCACCCTACAAAAAAATGTACACTCTAATATACTGGACAAATTCTTGGAGTGTTCTTTTCTTTTTCTCTTGAGTGGTGTTTGCGAAGCCACCGTGAGTTGACCTGGGCCGCATCACTCAACCCTAAAAACTAACTCATCTAATAGTAGCTGCACGATCTTTAGGATGAGTACACTAGGGTTTTTAGAGCCTCTACAAGATAAAAAGGAAATCTACTTTCACCAAGTTGTGTGTAGAACTTGACGTGCCCATTGAAACTTGTCTGAAAGCATTAAGACACGTCAACCCTAAAAAACACTAAAGTAAGGATGAAACATTAAAAGACACCACACCCTAAAAATTCTTGCTTTAAAACCCTGTTTTGTAGAAGCACACACCTTGAAAAGTGGAAAATTAAGAGGCACCACCCCAATCAACGCCTCATCACATTACCCTAAGCACAAGCACTATCCTAACCCGTTAAAACTGAGTAGACGTGCCCTAGGCAGGACTGAGTTAAGTCTCAAAAGGTGAGGTTTTGTTCGCTAGGCACTTGGCTTTCATTCCCTTGGTAGAATCTGGTGGCTAGGCTGCGGGGCAGTGTCAAACGACCGCGGTTGTGGGGTCTATGGAACCGGAGGCGTAAGCCAAAGGAAGAACCTTCCCTGCAATCCCCTCGTAATCAACCTGGCCAGATTAGCCTTGAGAAGGGAAGTCCAGTGCTTACGGACTTAATCACCCTTTGTGAGATTTCTAGGTCTCCTAAGGAATACACCATAAGGATTAGGCTTGCGTGCTTGATTGAAACACATTTCTCGCATCTGTCGCCCTCCGCATCCCCTCCAGTTCTTCTCTAGTGTATGCACGGGAGGCGCTCACTGCATCCCGAATTGTGTGTTTTGGGGCAGGAATCTAGTCGACGTAACTCTGTTGAAAACATGGCTGAACCTAGGGTAGATGAGGCTGAAGATCAACCCCCACCAGATGCTATGGCTGTCGTCCAGGCTCAAATCAATGCTAACCATCGGCTTCAGCAACGACAAATCCACACCATCATGCAAGCCATACAACGGTTACAGAACCCGCAAGAACAACCACCACCTTTCAATGACATACCAGGACAACCACCACTTGATTTACCACCGTTTCAGAACCAGCCAAGACCCCTCCGTGATTTCTATAACCCTTCTGCCATTAGAGTCGAGCCACACCTTAGGATCCCCGAAGGGGGAGACGATTTTGAGCTAAAACCTAATGTATTAAGTCTAATCCAGAGCCACTTTCATGGAAGCTCAAATGAAGACCCCTTTCAGCACCTAGAAGATCTCGACCGCATAGCAAGAACAGTAAAACCTAGGAACATTAGCCTTGATATTGTTCTAATCAAGATGTTCCCTTTCTCATTAAGAGACAAGGCTTCTCATTGGCTTAGAACCCTAGGTAGACCCATCACCACCTGGGAGGAACTGAGGCATGCATTTTTAAAGAAATTCTTCCCCATAGGAAAGACCAATGCCCTCAGAAGAGCTATCACTACCTTCACACTCCAGGGTGGGGAACAATTTCATGAGGCGTGGGAAAGATTCAATGAACTTTTGAGGAAATGCCCACACCACGAAGTTCCAAGGTGGCAATTAGCCCAGATCTTCTACCACGGTCTGGATAGCAACCTACGGAACTTCGTCGATGCCTCATGCGGGGGAAACTTCCTAAACAAAGACGAGGAGAGCGCGTTTGAGCTCTTTGAGTCTATGAGCGAGAATTCGCTCAACAATGCCTCCATGAACCAGTTTAACAGATCCAGTCAACCCCGTGGTGGGATTTATGAGGTACAAGCAAATTCTGGAATGGTTGACATGGACATTATTGCCAAAAAGTTGGATCGAGTGGAATTGGTGGACAAGAAGATTGATGAGCTTCTAAACCAGACCAGGAACCCCTTGCAGACTTTCACCCTAGCAAAAGGAGCACATAATGTTGACCTGGTCCAACCCTTCACCCAACTAAACCTGGACCAACCCCCAACCATGTTCCAAGGAGGGACCTTTGCTCCCTCGACCCTTGATTACTCCCTTCCTTCTTCATCAACATCGGTTATTCTAGAAGATGTGCAAGCCGTCCAAGGATATGCAAAACCTGACCCTTTCTCCAACACTTACAACACCGGCTGGCGTAATCACCCCAACTTTGGTTGGACAAACCAGAAACTACCGCAATTCCAAAACCAGCCCAGGCCAAACCAACAGCCACACTTGCCCCCCTATCAGCAAGGACCACCAGTTAGACCCCAATATAACCAAAATAGGGCGGCCCCTCCCCCACAAAACCAAATGGACACCCTAATAAAGATGATGGCTGACATGAACCAAAAACATCTGGAGGAAATGGCCTTGGTAAAGGGACAGTTAAGCCAACTCTTGGACTGTAAACAGCAAGGATCTCTACCTTCCCAACCACAACCAAACCCGCAAAACATAATTAACAGAGGCCCCAATTCGCAAGGGTTCCAAGGCAACCCCGGGCAGGCTCATATGGTCCAACCGGCTCCACAAGCACCTCCTGGGTTTGGCGCCTCTTCATCCTCATCTTCTCAAGGATCACCCCATGGCCCCAATGCCTCTGCAAATGCGGTGACCTTGAGAAGCGGCACCAAAACCCAGGATCCCAAATGGCCGACTCTCCCCGAGACTTTACCCGACTTAGAAGAAGCACCAACCAAGGACCCAAACATGGAACCAATCCAGACACCCTATCCTGAGGCCTTGGAAACAATCAAGAGAAAAAAGAATACTGTGGAAACTGAGGAGCTGATGGAAATTTTTAAACAAGTACAGATTAATATTCCGCTTCTAGAAGCTGTCAAACACATCCCCGCTTACGCCAAGTTCTTAAAGGATGCCTGTACACCCAAGCGTAAGACGAGACCTCAAGCACCTAGGAAGGTTGTACTCTCTGAGCAAGCCAGTTCCGTGATATCAAGCAACCTTCCACTCAAACGAACTGACCCAGGAGCACCCCTGATTTCCTGCAACATCGGGGACATGACATTTGATAGAGCGCTCCTGGACCTAGGTGCTTCTATCAACCTAATTCCCACAACCTTGTACCACCAATTTGGTTTTGGGGAGCTGGCACCAACCCCTGTCACCATCCAGCTGGCGGATAGATCAGTGAAAACCCCGAAGGGGGTTGTCGAGGACGTGATTGTACGGGTCAAGGACTTCTATTTCCCAGTCGACTTTTTGGTGCTCGACATGGAAGTCCCTGAAAAATTACAGAACGCACCCATAATCTTAGGCAGACCTTTCTTAGCCACGGCTAAAGCAAACATCGATTGCGACACGGGATGTATGGAAATCGCCTTCGGAGACAGGAAAATGCAATTAGATATCTTCCGGGCAACAAAGTCTTTTGATTGTGATTACAATGAGGAACATGATCCCGTGGAAACTTTAATCGAGGAATGCCTTACCCTCAATTCTGTCTCAGACCACCAAACCCGTAGTTCTGACTCGCCACCATCATTACCTGTGGACCTCTGTAAGGCTGAGTATCATCACATGACACCATTTGAAGAAATCAATGTTGATCAACTACCGCCCTTTCCATTCCCATCGACTGTGGTCCCACCCGCACCTGAACTTAAACCATTGCCCGAGAATCTCAAGTACGTCTTCTTGGGACCTGGCCAGACCTTCCCAGTGATTATTAATTCCCATCTAACCAAGGATCAGGAACTAAGGTTGACTGCAACTCTTTCAGAACATCGGGCCGCCATTGGTTGGACCATCTCAGATCTAAGAGGAATTAGCCCCACCTATTGCACCCACAAGATTTACCTGGAAGATGGGGCCCGACCTTCCCGCCAGATGCAGAGACGGTTAAACCCTAACATGCGGGAGGTCGTTAAAAAAGAAATTATCAAGTGGCTCGACGCCGACATCATCTACCCTATCTCTGATAGCCCCTGGGTGAGCCCCACTCAAGTGGTTCCAAAGAAGGCTGGGCTCACCGTTGTCACTAATGATCATGGCGAATCCATTCCCACCCGCACCACCACCGCATGGCGGGTGTGTATTGATTATAGGAAGCTTAACGAAGCCACTAAGAAGGACCACTTCCCCTTGCCATTCATTGACCAAATCCTTGAAAGATTGGCAGGGCAGAAGTATTTTTGCTTCCTGGATGGATATTCAGGATATAACCAAGTCGCAATTGCTCCGGAAGATCAGGAAAAGACCACATTCACTTGCCCGTATGGCACATTTGCATTCCGTCGAATGCCGTTCGGGTTATGCAACGCACCCGCAACCTTCCAGCGTTGCATGCTAGCCATTTTTTCAGAAATGGTGGGTGAATACTTGGAGGTCTTTATGGATGATTTCTCTGTATTCGGGAATTCATTCGACCATTGTTTGAGCAACTTGGAGAAAATCCTGAAACGATGTATCGAGGTTAACTTGGTGTTAAGTTGGGAAAAGAGCCATTTTATGGTTCAAGAAGGAATTGTCCTCGGACACATCGTTTCGCATAAGGGCATCGAGGTAGATCGAGCTAAGGTTGATTTAATTTCCAAACTTCCTCCACCTAGTTCGGTCCGACAGATTCGCTCTTTTCTAGGACATGTTGGCTTCTACCGAAGGTTCATCAAAGACTTTTCCAAACTTTCCAAACCCTTGACCGACCTTCTAGCCAACGACGCAACTTTCCACATGTCTCCTGATTGCACCCAGGCTTATCATACCCTCCGGGACTTAGTCTCCACCGCACCGGTACTTCAACCCCCAGACTGGTCCCAGGGTTTTGAGATTATGTGTGACGCATCAGATTTTGCCATAGGCGCTGTCCTGGGACAAAGGCAAGACAAGAAGCCCGTGGTGATCTACTACGCGAGCAAAACGTTGGACGAGGCCCAGCGTAATTATACGGTCACAGAAAAAGAATTGCTTGCTGTAGTCTTTGGACTGGAAAAATTCCGATCATACTTACTGGGATCCCACGTGACTATCTACACCGACCATTCAGCCATCCGGCACCTGTTGGCCAAAAAGGATGCAAAACCCAGGCTCATCAGATGGATCCTGCTTTTGCAGGAATTTGACCTGGAAATCCAAGACAAGGCCGGATCGAAAAATGTGGTGGCTGACCACCTGTCAAGACTTCATCCAGACCACATTGGACCCTCCCTACCTCTATCTGATACCTTCCCTGATGAACACATCCTAGCCGTGCAAGACAAGAAAATGCCATGGTATGCTGACTATGTCAACTACCTGGTTATAGGACAAACCCCGCACAGCTGGTCCAAACAGCAACGGGACAGGTTCTTGGCTGAGGCCAAGCACTATTTCTGGGATGATCCCATGCTGTTTCGCCTCTGTGCTGATCAGATCATCAGGAGGTGCCTCCCCGAAGACGAGGTTCAGAGTGTGCTTTCCTTTTGTCATGACCAAGCATGTGGCGGCCATTTCTCTGGCAAGAAAACAGCTGCAAAAGTTTTGCAGTCTGGATTTTATTGGCCGTCCCTATTCAAGGATGCACACATCTTTGCCAAGACTTGCTCACGATGCCAAACACTAGGGACAATGACCAAAAAAGATATGATGCCCCTTCAGCCCATTTTGATTGTCGAAATTTTCGACGTTTGGGGTATCGATTTTATGGGCCCCTTTCCACCATCCAACGGCTTCGAGTATATCTTGGTCTCGGTAGACTATGTTTCCAAATGGATTGAAGCCGTCGCCACCCGACGATGCGATCACAAGACGGTCATGGACTTTGTAAAGAAGAACATCTTTTCCCATTTTGGAATACCCAAGGCCATGATCAGTGATGGTGGAAGCCATTTTATCCATTCCCAGTTCCGTGCCCTACTTAGAAAATACGGGGTAAACCACCGCATTGCCACCCCGTATCATCCACAAACAAATGGGCAGACTGAGGTCTCAAACAGACAAATCAAGAACATTTTACAGAAGACTGTGAGACCTGACAGGAAAGACTGGTCCACACGACTTAATGATGCCCTGTGGGCATACAGGACCGCTTTTAAGACCCCGATAGGCATGTCACCTTACCGCTTGGTCTTTGGCAAAGCTTGCCATCTCCCTGTCGAATTGGAACACCGGGCTTACTGGGCTGTTAAGCAATGTAACATGGATCCCCAGTTAGCTGGTGCGCAAAGGACTCTTCAATTATCTGAGCTTGAAGAAATTCGTCGGGACGCCTTTGACAATAGTCGGCTATATAAGGAGAAAATGAAAGCCGTCCACGACCGACTCATTCATAGGAAAACCTTTGAGCCAAACCAACAAGTCTGGCTATTTGATGCACGCCTGAAACTCTTTCCAGGGAAACTTAGGTCCAAATGGACAGGACCATTTCGGGTGGTCAAGCCCTATTCCAATGGGGCAGTCGAAATCGCCGATCTTAATACCGGGCACACCTTTACAGTCAATGGTCAAAGATTGAAGCATTTCCTGGCCCAGGTACCCCCCAAGGAGAGTGTCACCCTTGTTGAGGGCTGACACCAGGCACCGCCCAGCTGGAGGCGTTAAACTCAGCGCTTCCTGGGAGGCAACCCAGCGGATTCAGACTGATCTGGTAGTTTACGTCACTCAGGTACTATCTTTTTGAACCCTTCTACATCTATGCATCTGCCAATGAGGACATTGTCCAACTTAAGCATGGGGGGGGTGGTAAATTGCATAATCCTGAGCTTAATTAATCAGTCTGAATGAATAAAAAAAAAAAAAAATTTGAATTTAGGAAGAAAAACTTAGGTATTAGAAACTTGTCAATAGTGGGAAATAATACAAAAAGAACTTAAACACTTAGACTTTTCAGGCCTTCAGGCTTAATCAGCCCTGGTGTCCGTTAAAATATAGATTTAGCGGTGAGTCCTGGCAACTTTAAGCTATTCTAATCCACCTACTAAATAAGGTGATAAGTATACGACTTATCAACTCATCCTCTAACTCAGGAAAACTTTGAGTCTAAGCATCTGCACACATTTCTGCACAGACTCACTTCTCGGAGATTTTGACAGAAATTGGGTAGCTAATGAACTTTCTAGGGTGGTATGGCTGGCAAGTTGTCGTGGGTAACAGCCCATTGGCAGGTTGTCCAGAACCCAGCCACAGGCCATTTCTTTTTCACTGCCTCTAGGTACATTTGAGATTAGGGAAGCCACCTACGTAAAAAAAAATAATAAGTAAAAAAAAAAAAAACAAAAAGAAAAGAAAATAAACCACACTTCACCGCACAAGTATGGCTGGCAAGTGATCGTGGGTAACAGCCCATTGGTCGGTTGTCCAGAGCCCAGCTCAATAATTGCACAAAAAAAAAAGAAGACCAAAAACACCTAAGGAAGAAGCGGGGAAGTAGTACAAGCCGGGGAGATATACACTGGAAAATCCTTGTGTTGACCCCAAGTAAAATGAACGCAGGGAGAAAGCTACCAATCGAACAAATACACCTTCAGGCAAAAATTTATTTTCTTTTCCGGTCACCTAGAGGCGTAGAAACTCGAAGTCTGTCTCAATTACCGTTAAGTAAGTCTATCACAACATTCACACCAAGATGCTTAGCACTTAGGGTTTTGACCGAGTTTTGAGTGGGTTGGGTGGCCGTAAAAAGTTACCAACCCACACTGAATTCTAAAAATTCTAAAAAGACATATATAGATATATACGTATACATAAGTATAGTTATATATACAAAGCAAGGATTCGGGCGATTCGTATTTTGGCAGACACCCGGGCGCTGCTTAGTCTTTGTAGATTAAGATCTTCGTATAGTTCCTCTTATTGACAAGTAACGAAGTGCCTAAGCAATTACTTCTTGAATTCGCCAAAGAAATAAAGGCTAGAATAAACCTTGCTAGGGACTAGCAAGGAGTAAGCATGGGGGTATGATAACACCACGCAAGGGGGTAGTAATTAGGTTGAATATGGCCCATCTTTAGAATAAAAGGCACAACATAAAGTAGAATAGGAGCATTGCATGCATCAAGTACCAAGATTGCTTATAAACTGTATTAATGGCCATTTGTGTAAAGCATTTGTCAAAGCAGGCCTCAGATGAGCAATCGGACCGCACGGATGGATTCAGGACGACGAACGGAGTCTAACGGACTCAAAATCGGCCAAATCCGACATCCGGAGCTCCCACAATGGGCCCAAGAAATCCTGACCGTTGATCTGGAGATCAACGGCCTAGAACGCGCCACGTCGCCCCGCCCCCGCCGCCCGCACGCCCCCAAGCCAGCCAAGGACGCATCTCGGCCGTTGATCTTCGATCGAACGGCCGAGATCCGCGCGCTCGCCCGCGGTCGCCGCGACAAAGCGCGGGCGTGGCGCAACGGTTAGCGCGCACGCCCGCGTCGCGGCGACGCGCGTTCGATTCGCGCGGAGCGAAAATCATCTGCGGGCGAAGGGCGCGGCAAAATTGAGCCGCGCGATCAGAAGCGAGCGGCTAGGATCGCGCCACGCGGCGCGACGACAGCGCCCCACCTCCCACGCGCGCGCGCACGCCGGGCGGAAACGCGCGCGCGCACGCGCGCCCGAAGCGCGATCCTAGCGCAGGCGCGGGAGGATCTCAGCCGTCCGATCATCAATCGGACGGCTCTCGTTCGACGCCCACGGATCGCGCCTGAAGAGAGAGAGGGGCGGGCGGCTGACCGGCGGCAGAAGACCTTCACCGACGTATATGGAAGCGGTTTTAGCGACGTTCTGGATGTCGCTAAAGCACATTCTTCTTTTAGGAAGCCCTTAACTCTATTTAAACCCCCTTCTACCACCATTCAAGGCATCCTCTCCCACTTGCAGCTACTCCACTCCTCTCCTAGCTAGTCTTAGGCACTCTTGTAATCGCCGGAGACGACGAGCCGCCGACGGAGCCTCCTCCACCGCCGTGGCTGCCTCGTCGCTCTCCACTCTCTCTCTACCTCTCTCTCTCTCTTTTAAGCTTTCATTTACTTTTGTTGAAGCATGTATTTAATATTGTAAACCATGAACTATGAATGCATGTTTAATGAAATTGTTTTTCATTTAGTTGCCTTTTTAATTTCTGTTTAAAGTGCATGATCAAAACCAAGAACTTTCTAACCCTAAACTCTCTCTATCTCTCGCTTTTCAAAACCGTTTCTTTCGCAAGCAAAACTCCGCCCTTTTCGTGACAACAAGTGGTAAACAAAATCCGATTTCCACGCCTCCCTGAGATCGACACTCGGACTCACCTCCGTTTACTTCTTTTAAAACCGACGTATCAAGTGCAACTATAACGACACCTCTTAACACACACGCACGAAGGCACGTCAGCTGGCCCTTGAGTACGGAGTACCAAGGAGAGCGACTGTCCCGCTGTTTAGTGCAAAGCGGAGCCAGCCGCCCCAGGGACCTGGGGTTAGGACTGGCCACTCTGTACCGACTTGCTGGCCCTCGCGTACGTAGTACCGAGGAGAGCTACTAGTGTAGGGAGGTACTAGCTACCCCACGGGCCCCGGGGTTCTGCTAGCCTCCCACACCGACTTGTTAGGCCCGCTGGGGCAAACCAGGGTAGTTAGGCGAGGGTGCGCGGACTGTGGAGGGGCAAGGCCCTGGTTTGGTTACTGTGGAGGGGTTGGACCCCTGTTACTGAGAGGGCTCTGCCCTGGACTGGTTCCGTGCTGTGCTTTGGGCGCACCCGTTAACGGAAACGACTAACCGCTTGCCAGAACGGGTTAGCTACTTGTGCGTTTATCGCGCGTGCCGTAGTCACCGTTACGTCTATCAGTGACCTTGGGGTGGTTGACTGAGGGTAGGATCACCACGGGGGACTCTCCCGGCCAGGAGAGCACCACGTGCTACTTCTACTTTTTGGAAAAGACTGCAATCAAGATCGTTCCCACGAGGAACATTCGAGATCAAGAAAAAGATCTGGGGAATAAATGAAATAGTGAGACAATTGAAAGATGTGAATAAAGAAAGTAATCGAACATAACAACTACTGTACACTCTACTGTTGTCTTTAGTTTAGTTGCCACTCTACTCAGCATTTTTGCTGACGTGTTACACTCGTTACCTTTTTCAGGACCAGGTGTTGAGCAGCCAGGGTCAGCGGCTGCAGAGGACGCTGGGCCGAGTAGGGTCCAGTAGAGTTACCACTGTCTCTTGTACCTCTTTTTGTTACGTTGTAGTGAGTAGTTCTTGTTTCCGCTGTACTTTCTTTACCTGCAGTTCAAATTATATTATGAATGTTGTTCTACTGTTGTGGTGGTACATACTGTGGTAGTTTCTTTCCTTACTGCTGTACTTTCTTACTGTTAGTTATATTCATGCTGAATGTGGTTTATTTTACTGCTCTTTTGGTTACTTCCTCGTTGGACGACTAGGTCTTGGGATTAGTTGAATCGGTCCGGTTCTCGTGTCTCGTAGGGACTCGGGAACCGGGTCGTTACAATATATATATATATATGTAGTATATATATGAAGGGGTGGGGGTGGAGGTGGCGATGGAGTGTAGCACCGTGTCGGGTCGGTCGTCGTCTAGAGAGACGCAACCAACACGACTATGTGCCGCGTGGAGTGAGGATGGATGATGGATGATGACTGTGTCCACGCTTTTTGTACGCGTGTATCAGGGAATATCAGCAACTCGTGCAGATATTCCTGCAATACAGCGTATAGTAAATAACGTGAAAATATATGTACATATGTATGTATATAAGTAAATTTATATATATATTTAAATGTATAAGTATATATGTATAGATATATATAGATATATATGTATGTATGTATATAGGTGTAGATGTATATATATATATATGTATTTATGTATGTATATAGATACGTATATATGTATATAAGTATATATATATTATACTATACAGATATGTATATATATGTATATAAGTATATGTATCGAGATATATGTATATATATAGGTATAGATATATGTATGTATATATCTATATGTTACTATAAGTGTGTGAGTGTGTGTGTGTATGTGTTGGTATAGGTGTGTGTGCGTCGGAGAATGTGTGTGTGTTGCTGTGAGTAAAAAGAGAGAGAGAAAGAGAAAGAGAGAGAGAGAGAGCGGGCGGGAGAGATCAGACGCGCGCGGGCGCGGCATCGCGTAGGGTTCTGCAGGCGCACGCGAAGTCGACGGGCGAGCGAAGGCGCGGAGGAGCGAGCGTGGAGGAGGTTTTGCAGTGGTCGCAGAGGGTCGCGGAGGAGGGCAGGGGGCGGCGCGAGGCCGTAGCCGGCCACTGCAGTGCGCGCGGCGGACGGCTACAGGTGCAACTGCAGGGATGTCAGGACGGAGGTTGAGCGGGGAATCGCCCTGCAGGCGCGCGCGAAGTCGACGGGCGGCTGCGGGGACGGTCACGGAGGAGCGGGAGGACCTGCTGCTGCTGCTGCCGTGGTTTCAAGCTTCGAAGCTTGGAGCGGCAACAATGGCGTTAAAGAGAAAAAAAACGAAGCGAGGGAATGCACCACGCCCACCGGCTCGTAGAAGAGCTGGGCGGTGGTGCTCCCACTGTGGTGGTGTGCACCACAGTGGGTTCTCCTGCTCGCCGGGTGCCTCCTCGACGGAGGGCCGACGTATGGGAAGGGAAGACGGTGGAGGAGGTGGTGGTTGCGGGTTCTTCTCTGCAGCAGCGTCTGTGGTCTCGCGAGGAAGAGGCTGCTGCTTTATAGAGGAGGAGAGCGTGGCTGCCAGCATGGTTGTAGCAGGGAGAGGGAGTGGGAGAGTGGCAGCCGGATGGAGTGGCGTTGGCAAGGAATGGCATCGCATGCAGCATGGCGTGCATGAGGGCGTGAGAAGAAGGCAGCCGTGGGAAGAAGAAAAGAAGAAATCAAGAGAGAAAAAATAAAAAGAGGTGGAATTTGCAAGGAGGCACTTGAGATAAAATGTAACTATGCAAGCCATTGTTTCGCTCCTCTTCCTCTCTTGATTAAATGCATGCATGCAAGCATTTTTACAAATGCGACTACAGGATCCTAATATGCAATGTTAATGCTAGAAAATAGCATAAGAAGGCGTTATTACAGGCGTGTTTTGAGGTGCAAACAAAGTGCCACAGGCCGTGCGGCGTGGGCAGGCGCGACTGGTGCCCTGGCGAGGAGGTGTGCGCACAGGACTGCGCACGCGTGGGGGTGGCACTACTAGCGTACGCGGCTGCTGCTACTGCAGGGTGCACACGGAGGTGGCACGCATTCTGCAGTGCGATGGAGGTGCGCTGGAGGAGGGCGGCTCTGCTGCAGGCGTGCGGGTGAGCACTGCAACCGGCGCTGCACGCTAGCGGGCGCGTGGGGCGTGGGAAGGCTGCAGGCGTGACTGGATGCTGCTGGCCGTGCTCGCCTTGTGCACGGCTGGAGTTGTGAAGCAGGCGTGGAGTGAGCGGGTGAGGGCTGGCGCTTCAGGTGAGCGGGCAAAGGCAGGCAGTTGGCGGTGAAGTGGGCGAGTGTAGTTGCTGCTAGAGTGGGGAGGTCGAAGCTTCAAACGTCCGGGAAACCTCCCAGACGTCTTAACTGGCTGAGGGGTGATTGCAGTAGCTGCGACGGAGGTTGTTGGTGACGACGGCGAGGAAGGTGCATGGCGAGGTGCTCCCGGTAATACGGACGATCTCCGGATGGCGGTGTGGCCTGTCACACCACACGCCCACGGTGGTGGAGGATCGTCACCGCAGTCGAGGCCAGCGGTGTGGAATGGAACAAATGAACTCTCTGCACAGTGTGGGTTGGGGGTGGAGGCCTCCCCCGCTTGGCAGCCTCTCTCCTCTTTTTGTAGCTTCCTGCACAAATTTGAATGGAGAAGCGGGAGTAGATCCACCTTCTCCGCTAATCCATGAATGTGGCTTTAGTGCCGCAAGAGGCGTTGCAGCAGCAGCCGAGCCGTTGCTGAAAAGAAGAATAAAGGATATTATTAAAATATTATGATTATTTATATACAAACCCTCAACTTTTATGTTAACTTAAACAATGTACCTAATTGGTTAACTAATTAAATGAATGACATTCTAAGTTAATTCTAAATGCATTTAAAATATTAATGCAATGCATGAATTATGTAATTAAATTAGAAATATGAATTAATCTATTTACATCCTAATTTATGCTAATTAAATGTTAGAATTAACCTAATGCCTAGGCACTTAAATACTTAAATAGCCCACAAATATGGGCTAATCACGCGCGAGCCCCACCTTGCCCCAACCCAGCTCCAGCTCAAGCTTGGGCTCGAGTGAGAATCAATTTGGAACTTTAAACTTAGACTCTTTTGTTACGGATTTTTAATCTCATGATTTTAACCTATATTAGTCGATAAAAAAATAAATTTGGTCAATCAATTATTTTGATTAATCAATGAGCTAAGTTTAGTCAATCAATTGATCTGGTTAACCAAAAAATCAACTTTGACCTATTAATTGACTTTGATTGAACAATGGGATTAAATTGATCAATCAATTATCGTATTTCCATAAAATGAAAATTTTCATAAACGTCGAGTCGTGGGCTCTATATAAGAGTCACGAGGAGGCTCTCATTTAACACACAATAAGAGAAGAAAAACTCCTTCCACTCTCTCTCCATCTCCCTCTCCCTCTCTCGTTCTTAGCTCTCTTTCTTGGTACATTCATTTGACGTGAGATTGATAGAAAAAATCTCCAATCGATTTTGCCGATCTTGCCCAAGTTTGAGAGTGATCCACGAGAAGTTTTTTATTGATCAAACAAATTAATTGGTAGATCAATCGAAAATTTGGTTGACAAATTAAATTTCCTCATTTTTGTTTTCCTAAGGTGATTTTTTAGGACATCCAAAATCAAAGTGCGCTGAATCTTGGAGATGGATCGTGGTATCTTAGGAGTTCATCAAACCCCAACGCACCGGTATGTGGGGGGTGATACCTTCTCCAAGGAAAGTCCTTAATGGGTGCTTCGAACAAAATAAAATCTAATCTCTTCTAGTTTTGTTTATTTGTGCTTTGCATGTTCTTTGTTCTTTATTTTATTCTAGATCTTACCAAATCATATTTGACTTGATTTAATATTTTTTATATATGCGAAAATGTTGAAAATACATATATTTTTATTTATTTATTTCCTATATGCGTTGATCTCAACAATCTTAGAGAATGTATCGCCTAGATCTAAAATACTTAGGATGTCAAAAATGACTTTTAAATCACGTTTAGACTTGTCTGGTATGCCTGAGAAGTTTGGCGAGCAAAATTTCAAGCGTTGGTAACAATGCATGAGAATTTGGTTGATTACCATTGGTTTGACCTCGAAATTGGAAATCGAATATCCAGTTTTGGATAAGGAAAAACTGACTCCTGAAGGCCAAAAGGCGATAGATGAGTGCAATGTGCAACAGCGTATTTGTCATGGTTTCATCTTAGTGGATTTGTCTAATGTGTTATTTAATGCATATATAGCACATCCACGTCCACTACGAAGGAGCTATCAGAGCGGTTAGACAAGAAGTGTAATCCAAGGATCTTGGTATTGAAAAATACTCTGTTGCAAAATTTCTTAAATTCCAAATGGCTGAGTGTAAATCGGTATCGGAGCAAGCATACAAATTTCTGTTGTTGATCCATAGTTTATCAAAGGCTGAAATGAAACTTCATAAGAAGTTTCAAGTGATGTCTATCATTGAGAAATTTCCTAAATCTTGGGAAGACTTCGAGATGACTCACAAGCATAGGAAGGAAAAGATTTCTCTTGATTACTTGATGATAGCCATTGCTATTGAGGAAGAGTATAGGAAACAGAAACTTGTAGTGCCTATGGAATCTAAGGTGAATGTCATGACATCTAAGGGTAAGGAGAATAAAAATAAGAACAATAAAAAAAATGAAGGCCAAACCCAAGATCTAGAAGAAATCCAAGAATAAACCATACTTACACTGTGGATAGGTTGGGTACTGAAAGAAGAATTATCCTTCTAATAAAGCTCAACAGAAGTCCACAGATGGGAATCCTCAGGTGAATGTGATCACCGAGGATGTTGGGCCTAGCGATGAGTATGTCTCAGTAAAACCCGAACTATCTTATTCACAATCCTATTGAATGACTCATGCATACTGAAGCCAATATACATATGTATACCGATATATCATTTTGTTCTTCCTATCAGACCTGCAGTGGCGGGACTGTGAAGATGGAGAATGATTCTGCAGCCAAGGTGCTGAGATTCGGACGTGTGGACTTGAGGTTTTCCTCGAGGTGAGTCTGGACACTGCACAGGATGCTACACGTTCCTGCTGTTAAAAAGAATATTCTTTCCTGTTCTTTATTAGTTAGAGAGGATTTTAAGTTAAACTTTAAATGTAATAAAGTTGTTTTATTGAGACATGAAACATTCTATGGAAATGGGTATTTGGAATATTTTGATCTATTATTTAGAGTGAAATGTGATGCGAATGTATTCTCTGGAAATGCTCTAAATAATGTTAGTTTTTATTCAATTCAATCTGTTTGCAGTAATATTGAATCTTTTGATATATGGCATGGTAGATTAGGTCATATAAATTTCAATTCTTTAAAATGAATGATGAAATTAAATATGATTTTTGAACACACCATAGATAAAACTAACAAATGCGAGATATATGTGCAAGCTAAAAAAATTAAAAAGCATTTTCACTCTATTACTAGAGATATTGAGGTTCTAAATTTGGTACACACAGATATCTGTGAGTTTAACAGTGTGTTGATTAGGGACAATAAAAAGTATTTTATCACCTTTATAGATGATAGTAGTAGATATTGCTATATGTATTTGCTTAACTCTAAGGATGAGGCATTAAGTAAATTTCTTATCTTAAAGAAAGAAGCAAAAACACAAACTAGGAAAACTTTTAAGAGACTAAGGTTGGACAGAGGAGGGGAATATATATCCAACTTATTTAATGAACAGTGTCAAGTTTTTGGTATAGTTCATGAAATGGTTACCTCATATTCCCCACAATCTAATGAGATGGTAAAGCAAAAAAAATAGGACCCTAACTAACATGGTCAACGCTCTCCTGCAAAGCTCAGGATCACCTACTTCTATGTGGGGGGAAGCCTTGAATATGGCATACCATATTTTGAATAGAGTTCCCCTCAAGCATAAAGAAAGTAATTCATTTGAGATTTGCAGAAATAGGAAACCAAGTTTAAAATACCTCAAAGTATAGGGCTGCCTTACAAATGTAGTTGTATCATAACACAAGAGGATGAAACTTGGACCTAAGATAGTTGACACAACCTTCCTGGGTTATGTTGATAACAGTTATGCCTATAGATTTTTTGTTATAAAATTTAAGATTTCAGGCATAGATGTCAACAATATTGTTGAGCTTCGCGATACTATATTTTTTGCTAATGTCTTCTTTATGAAGACAGGATTACCTCAAAATGTGACTTCAGATAATCTAGCCACCACATCTAATTCTATTCCTGATCATGTGGAAAGGATGTCTAATGTTGGGGCTAGCTCTTCCCATCCTGAACCTAATGAAGTAGACGATTTTGAAACTAGGAGAAGTAAACGACCAAGTGCCAAGGATTTAGGAAGCAATTTTATTGCTTACCAAATTGAGGCTGATCCCCTCACTTATCATGATGCTATGACTTCTTCTGAAGCTAAGCATTGGAAAGATGCCATTAAGAATGAGATGCACTCAATCATCTCTAGTGGCTCTTGGGAGTTGGTTGATTTACCTCCAGGGTGTTCCACTATTGTGTGCAAGTGGGTATTTAAGAGAAAACTCAGGCCTAATGGATCTATTGAGAAATACAAAGCTAAATTCATTGCCAAGGGGATTAAACAAATGGAAGGTAT
The DNA here is from genome assembly GCA_037157565.1 of Thalassia testudinum. NCBI lineage: Eukaryota > Viridiplantae > Streptophyta > Magnoliopsida > Alismatales > Hydrocharitaceae > Thalassia > Thalassia testudinum. The sequence goes on along the minus strand of JAZHRO010000018.1, from coordinate 46,123,976 downwards.
CGATTATTTCGATACATATTTTCCAGTAACTAGGATAATTACTATCTGGATGCTTATTGCATTCGCTTTCATTTATGATCTCACTATCCACCAAATGGATGTAAAAATCTACTTTCTTCATGACGATCGTGAGGAGATCTATATGAATCAACCTGAGGGATTTGTAGCTCCTAGAAATGAGAAAAAGGTTTGTATGCTTGTTAAATCTCTTTATGGTTTGAAACAAGCACCCAAGCAATGGAATGAAAAGTTTGATAAGACTATACCGTCTTTTGGCTTTTAGGTCATGAATCTGACGGGTGTGTCTGCTCTATGGTTAAGGGTGATATGTGTATTGTCCTATGCCTATATGTATATGATATATTATTATTTGGGTCAGACATTAAAATTGTGAATGAAACTTTGTTCTTGAGTAGTAAGTTTAAGATGAAGGATATGGGTGTTGCAAATGTGATCTTAGGCTTCAAACTAATCTGATCAGCAAAGGGGATAGCTATTTCTCAATCTCATTATGTTGAGAAAATTATTGAAAAATTTGGCTATGAAGATTGTAAGGTTGTAAGCATTCCTTTTGATTCATCAAAAACTATTTATAAGAACAAAAGTGAAACACCTATTTCACAACTTAGATATTCATATATTATAGGAAGCTTGATGTATTTGTCTAACTATACTAGATCGGATATTTCTTTCTTAGTATCTAAGTTAAGCAGATACACAAGCTGTCCTGATCATACTCATTGGGATGCCTTGGATCGAGGATTTAGGTACTTGAAGGGAACTATTTTCCTTAATTTGCATTATGGTAAATATCCTTCAATTTTGGAAGAATATAGTGATGTAAGTTGGATAGGTCAAATGAAGGATTCTGCGAGCAATGGTGTTACAAGGTATGTCTTTAACCCTGGAGGCGGTGCAGTCTCCTGGCAATCCATAAAACTGACCATTTTAGCCTAGTCTACCTTTGAGGCTAAGCTATGTGCTTTGGACACTCCTGGAATTGAAGCTGAATGACTAAAGGGACTTTTTTCAAAAATCCCTATGGTAGGTAAGCTAATTCTTGCAATATCTTTGCATTGTGACAGCATGACTGCTGTAACAAAGATTAAGATTTCAAAGTTTAGTCAGAAAATAAGGAAACACATCCAAATCAGACTCAAGTTTGTAAGGGATTTAGTATCTTAAGGTGTGATTGTTGTGGAATTTATAAGATCCAATGATAACACAGCAGATCCACTTACTAAAGAACTTGATAGATCCTTAATCCTTAAGTCTAGGCTTGGGATGAGACTGAGACCCATTGGGAGTTCACTCACAGTAGCAACCCAACCTAACTGAGTGGAGATCCCACAAAGTAGGTTCAACGTGGTAACAACAAGCTATATAGGGAACTAGTTGGCACTCATTGTTAGATGCTTTTGGATCTACGTCCAATACTTGGAAGCCTGAGTGCCTTATACTTAGGAAGAGCAAAGGCTCTAAATAGGTTCAAGCCTTATGGTAGGATGTGAGCAGTGCATCCTTGGATAACGTCACCTATGTGAGTGTTACTGTGAGCAGCAGTTTAGGGAATAGGGTATTTCCTGAATACACTCATGAAATAGGATAGGGTGTATGACCCTTAAGAGCACCAACTCTGAAGATTATCACCAAGAACTTCGCTATATTATTACCACTATACACCCTACATCAAAGGTCTAGATTTCAAGACTAATTTCACTTTATTCCTGTGGTGGTGAAGGTGGATGACTCAAGTAAGAGTTCAAACCGAAAGGAACCTTTACTGAAAATAGAGTGTGGCAGCCAAGGAATTTATCCTTGAATTTCAACGATGAATTTATGGGGGAATATTAGATCTAAGAGCGTAGTTGTATCAATCGGGATGCAATTGATATATGGTGATGTGGGAATTCATGTTTAAATCAGTGAGATTTGGGAGAAGTTTTTAGGACCATACTGGAAGTGGAAAAATCTCTTGGTGGTTGTAAAAGTCTTCGGCCTCTCATGACTTATGTAGCAAAGAGTAAGAGATTGTAACGACCCGGTTCCCGAGTCCCTACGAGACACGAGAACCGAACCGACTCGACTAATCCCAAGACCTAGTCGTCCAACGAGGAAGTAACCAAAAGAGCAGTAAAATAAACCACATTCAGCATGAATATAACTAACAGTAAGGAAGTACAGCAGTAAGGAAAGAACTACTACAGTAGATACCACCACAACAGTAGAACAACATTTATCATATAACAAGAACTGCAGGTAAAGAAAGTACAGCGGAAACAAGAACTACTCACTATAACAGAAACAAAAGAGGTACAAAAGACTGTGGTAAACTCTACTGGACCCTACTCGGCCCAGCGTCCTCTGCAGCCGCTGACCCTGGCTGCTCAACACCTGGTCCTGAAAAAGGTAACGAGTGTAACACGTCAGCAAAACGCTGAGTAGAGTGGCAAACTAACTAAAGACAACAGTAGAGTGTACAGTAGCTGTTATGTTCTATTACTTCCTTTATTCACATCTTTCAATTTTTCTCACTATTTTATTTATTTCTCAGATCCTTTACTTGATCTCGAATGTTCCTCGTGGGAACGATCTTGATTGCAGTCTTTTCCAAAAGTAGAAGTAGCACGTGGTGCTCTCCTGGCCGGGAGAGTCCCCCGTGGTGATCCTACCCTCAGTCAACCAACCCAAGGTCACTGACAGACGTAACGGTGACTACGGCACGCGCGATAAATGCACAGGTAGCTAACCCGCACTGGCACGCGGTCAGTCGTTTCCGTTAACGGGTGCGCCCAAAGCACAGCACGGAACCAGGGTAGATCCCTCTCAGTAACAGGGGTCCAACCCCTCCACAGTAACCAAACCGAGGCCTTGCCCCTCCACAGTCCGCGCACCCTCTCCTGACTACCCTGGTTTGCCCTAGTGGGCCTAACAAGTCGGTGAAGGAGGCTAGCAGAACCCCGGGGCCCGTGGGGTAGCTAGTACTCTCCTAACACTAGTAGCTCTCCTCGGTACTACGTACACGAGGGCCAGCAAGTTGGTACAGAGCGGCCAATCCTAACCCCGAGTCCCTGGGGTGGCTGGCCCCACTCTGCACTAAACAGGTACAGGTACTTCCCTTGGTACTGCGTACCCAAGAGACAGTACAAACTACATCTCAGTTCCATTCCTTTTTCTTTCCAAGAGTTCCACTCCTAATTCCCCGTAGGGTTCCAGCTCTTTATCTCAGAACATCATATGTTTCACTTTCCAGTTTCACGTTCTCACAATCCATGATCTCAATCATGTTTCTTTATTCATAACAGGCAGCTGTTAATTCAATTTACAGGCAGCTTTATATTCCTTTCCATTTTCCAAGACTGCAGTATTATACATTCCACTAGTTTTTCCATCCTAGGATTCATGCCACATCCTAGGATCTAGCATACAACTAGTTTTCCAGCCCTAGGATTCATGCATCACCTAGGAGCTATCATTCCATACATTTCTCATTCCTAGGATTCATGCAATGTCCTAGATTCTAGTTATGGTTCCATACTTTAACAGATTTTAATAATAAACTTAAGCCACTCTACCAGGTACAACGGGAGTAGTGGGGGCATGATCGGGAATCCCGCGTGCCTCCGCGACTCCCAAGACTGCAACTGAACGAAGTCCTAACACAAGGATCAAACACAAGGAGTGTCTCAAAACAGTGTATATCTACTGTAGACGGGTAGAGGAATTAATTCTGAAAAGAACGCAACTCGAATCACGGAAAACGGAGCCCGAACGGGCCCTAAACGGGTCGAAAAAGACGATACTGTGCAAAATCAGACGTCTGGAACTTCTTCCAGACGTCTTAAAAAGTGGATCAGAGAATTACCTGTTCAGCGTGGTTTCCCAGACGTCCAAAAGTCTGCGGGGACGTCTGGCCTATCTCCAAGACGTTCTATGGTAACCAAGGACGTCTGGAGGTCGCTCCCGCCGTCTGGTACAACAGCCAGACGTCTGATTCGCAAAGGATGGAGAAACACCTAGCCTGCGCACACCCAACTCCCTCCCTCAGTACGGTCAGTCGACAGGAAGGAAGAAGAAAGCGGAATACTCACTTTCAGACGTCTGTATGAGCTTCCAGACGTCTCCCTCGCCGTCTGGCTATCAACCCAGACGTCTGATTCTAGAAATTTTTCCAGAATCAGGGCACCACTCGGCCTCCGCTCGCGACGCCGCCAGCGTCGCACCTCACGCACTTGCTGCTCAGACTGCAGCAGGTCCCTCTCTGCGTCGTTCCGCGCCCCCTGCGCCCTCCGACGGCCGGCCAAACCGCTCCGGCGAGCTCGCCCTCACGGCAGAGCTCCGCCCTCGCACGCCACACCTCCTCCGCGCTCACTGCGGCCGCCGCTGCCGCCCTCGCGCTCGCTCGCTCTCGCGCACAGGAAGGAGAAGAGGAAGGGGACGGTGGAGACGACAGGAGGGGAGGCGTGGCCTTTTAAGGCCGCGCGAGGAGGAGGGAGAGAGAGCGCGGCAGGTCTGCAGCCACAAAGAGAGAGGGAAAAAGAGAGAGAGAGAGAGGAATCGCGGGTCTGCGCTCACAGGCGCGCAGACGAATTTCTCGTGCGAAAAAATAACTATTTTCCAGACATCTGGAAACTATCCCAGACGTCTGGTCAGACGTCTGGATGTGATCCCAGACGTCTGGTCCGACGTCTGGGACACCTCCCAGACGTCTTAAAATACGTCTGGGGCACGCGTTCGTAATAGAGATGGGACTAGAGATCACGCATGCACACGGTTGCGTCTAGCCCCGTCCTGGCTCGGACTCGGGCTTGGACTCGGGCTTGGGTGAGATTCAATTTGAAACTTAAACTCTTTTGCTACAGATTTTTAATCTCATGATTTTGACCTAAATTGGTCGATCAAACGGTAAAATTGGTCGATCAATTATTTTGATCGATCAATGAGTTAAGTGTGGCCGATCAATTGGTTTGATCAACCAAAAAGTCAAGTTTGATTGACCAATTAATTTTGATCGATCAACGTGACTAAATTGGTCGATTAATTATCGTATTTCCATAAAATGAAAATTTCCATAAACGTCAGGTCATGGGCTCTATATAAGGGCTATGAGGGGACTCTCATTTGACACACAATAAGAGCAAAAAAACTCTCACCACTCTCTCTCTCCCTCTCTCATTCTTATCTCTCTTTCTTGGTGCATTCGTTCTACGTGAGATTGGCAAAAAAAATCTCCAATCGGCTTTGTTAATCTTACACAAGTTTGAGAGTGTTCCCCAAGAGGTTTTTAATTAATCAAACTAATTAATTGGTAGATTAATCGAAAATTTGATTGACCAACCAAATTGCCTTAGCATTATTCCCCTAAGGTGATTTTCGAGGACGTCAAAGATCAAAACGTCGAATCTTGGAGGTGGATCATCGTATCCTCGGAGGAGTTCGTCAACCCTAATGTATCGATATTGAGGAGGGTGATATCTTCTCTAAGGGAAGTCCTTAATAGGCACTTCAATCGAAGTAAAATCTAATCACTTCATAATTTTATTTATTTGTGCTATTACATGTTTTTTGTTCTTTATTTTATTCTGGATCTTGCCAAATCATGTTTAACTTGATTTAATATTTTTGTTACATGCGAAAACATTGGAAATGTATATGTTTTTATTTGTTTACTTCCTATATGTGTTGATCTCAACAAAATCTAATCCTAAGATTTTTTATGGTGTAATGTTCCCATGTTCCTTTCATCATGAGCAATGTTAGGAAGTTGAGAAGAGTAAGCCTTGCGCTTTCCTTGAAATATGATGATTATGGGAAGTACTAGTTCGTTAGCGGGAGTTGAAGATATCATGTGTTTGCCTTATCTAGCGGAGGACCTAAAAGATGACTTTGCATGTTTTTGGTGATTCATCAAATCTACCACTCCATCTTCTAAGGGCTTTTATGTGGTTGATCGACTCACTTCACTTGTTCACGCCTAAATCCTAGTAGTGGTGGAGAAACAACGTATGATGTGATAATTTGACGAAAAGACCTTGGTATTGTTCCAGAGAATGGAAACAATGAGTTGTTTTACCTTTTAGTTACTAACTTTATTCTTTTTTGTTTGTCTTTTTCATGTAAGTATTGTGAGCACACCACATGCACATGATGAACCAAAATAGAGTTCCACATCTAAACCTCTAAATAGACATACAGACTGATTGAAGTATAAGATAAGCCCTCCTAACGCATGAATGGGAAGTTTAGCCTTTCAAAAGGTTGTGCGTTATAGCATGGAATGAGGCCACAACCCGATAGGAAACATAAATCCTTGAGATTCCCTTTCATGCACACTAATCACGGGGTAGTTCGTAAGAGACTTCTTACGGCCTATGTGTTGAAATTATTTTTTCTTGGTGAGTTTTCTAATTATGTAATCGGTACATGAATGAAATTTTCCATCTTCATTCATCTAAATAAATTATTTTTTTAGTATAAATATGTGTTATTGATCTCGCCTATTTTTTTAGTGTTTCTCATAGAAAGGCTAGATTGGACATATGAGGATAGTGGATTAATTATATGGATGGTGGATACAAATTTAGATATGTATATGAAATGACATGTTGCCTTTTTAGTTGAATAAGACATCTAGAGTTTCACTCAGACGTCTGTTCAAACATTTGGACACAGTCTCGAATGTCTGAAAGTGGGAATTTTCGTACGTTCCTTTGCACTCTGCTCGTGTGCAGCACATAGCACTCCTCTCTCTCCTCCACACCCCTCACCCCTAAACCCTAATCCCCTCCTATTTAAGCACCCTCTTCCCTTCACCCACGCCACTCTCCACCAACCACTCACCACTACCACCTCCCTATGTAGCCGCAATGAGGGAGAACGAGAGCAACGAGAGAGAGGGTGAGCAAGGGAGAACGAGATGGAGAGAGAGGAAGGAAGAGCATGAGAGAGGTGGACTAAGGTCGATGGACCTTCGGGAGCTTGGCAGAGCTCACGCGGCTGACGGTGGGCACGTGCACGAGGAGGAGGGGCTCAGGGAGGCGGCCTCCTGGCCCTCTGTAGCTGTTGAAGCTGTTGCGGTGCATTGCTGGCGACGCTACGAGGAAAGCAGCGTCGTGGAGGAGATTCTGGAACTAGAAAAGTTCTAGTATCAGACGTCCGGAGCATCGACTAGATGTCTGGAGAGGCACCAGGACGTCCGGAGCTGAGGCCAAACATCTGAAAGCATAATATCTCACGAGGTACGTGTTTCCTATGCTACTTTTCGCCATGCAGATAGTAGCACAGGAAATGTTTGGCTGTTAGTGGGTCTGCATTTTCGTAGGCAGGTGCGGGGCGTTGGAAAGGTGCGCGATGCGCCTTTCCAGGCACTTTTGTACGTCTGACCACATCGCCAGACGTCCAACAGCCCTTCCAGACGACTAGAAGAAAGGTGAGACATCTGAAACTCTCCTCAGACGGTTGCAAAGGAGTCTGGAAATCTGAGACAGACGTAAGAAGTGAAAGGTAAGATCTGACGTCTTTTAAGACATTTGGGACTAGTCCCAGTCGTCTAATTTTGGATAGTAATCGTGTTGTTGGCCCATTCAGGGCCCAAACGGAATTGAATTTCCGTAAACGAAGTACCGTTGTTTTCCAATCAAGTTTCTCTACGTGTTCATGTTGAATACCTACTATTTTGAGCTCGTCTATTGTAAATTAGTCACTGGTACATGTTACCAGCTGGTGGCATGTTCGGGGCCCGCGGAGACGACGAGATCTGCGATGCAGGCCCCCATTCCTCTGGTGATACCCGGTAGAGTGGTTTAATTCATTTGTTAAGATGTGAATAAAGAATATGCTTGCTTACATTAGATTGATTGAAACTCTAGGATGTGGAATGAACCCTACGGTAGAAATGTATGAACCTGATGCTAAGCTACTCTGTTTACTTGAAATGTATGTTAAAATACGAGCTGCCTGTATGTGAATGAAAAATTGAACTGTGAAACCACAAGTTGCATGTATATGATTGAGAATTGAATTGTGAAAACACGAGCTATCTGTATATGGATGAGGAACCAATTATGAAACATGAGATCTGAATATGGATAAATGACATGAATATGAGCATGAACCCTTCAGGAAATTAGGAGTAGAACTCCTATGTATGAAAGGAATGTGGATTGTAGATGGGAAGTAAGCTGGCCCTTGTGTACACAGTACCAAGGAGTGCAACTGTCCCTTTTAGTGTAGAGCGGAGCTAGCCACCCTTGGATTGAGACCCGGGTTAGGGTTGACCACTCTACACCGACTCCTATCGGCCCTCGTGTACGTGGTACCAAGGCGTGTGATGGGAACACCATCATGAGCCCTAACTATCTCATTTTAACATAGAAAAGAGAATAAAATCTCCTACATAACCAAGTGAAGGGCCTAAGTCAGAGAATAACTGGGTTGAAAGAAAAGCAAGAAATAAAAGGTAAACTGTAATTTTACCATTGCAGTACAACAACAGGATTTCTCATTGATTCAACATGGGTCAATTGATCTTAACAAGATGAAAAGTGAGATGGTTCAATCAGAAAAGGGTTAATGTGAGATCTGAGAATTAAATGACATCTTGTAACCCTAAAACAAACTCACTTAATTTAACAAGGTTCAAGTCTAGATAAAAATTAACTAAACCCTCTAAAATTCATGGAAAAGTATCCTCTAGGGTTTAGAACCTTCAATTTGTCCTTTAGAACCTATTTTGACCTAACTAGGGGTCCTAGTCAAATATTTACCCTAAATTGGATTTTTACGCAAAATGTCCAATCAAATGTAGTCAAACCTAAAATTTAACTTCACCACTGGATTCCTTAGGTCCAAATAAGGTTTTTACCAAAATTTAGGCTTAAGGGGAGGTCACCTTGACTTACTTTGCAAAACAATCCACCCAATTACTTTTATGCCCCTAACTTTCAAAAACCTTGCAGAAACCCCCCTATCTTCCTTGCCACTCATTGCAATTAGGTCCCTTCGCCATTACAGTGGATGAGTCCTATTCCGACGAGGATTCAAGAGGGATGTTCTCTCTAATTCCTCAAAGAATCCCTCACAGATTTGAAAGGGAGATTCTCTGAGGAATTCCCGACCATGTGAACTTAATCATACGTCCTGATTCGCACCCAATCTCTCATGCAAACGCACGAGAGATATGGGTATCTCTTGAATTTCTTACTCCGGCGAGAAAACCCATGCTTGGAAGCTTGTCTTCCAAGCACAAGGCCCTCTGCCAGTGCCTATAAAAGAAACCCCAAGCCCAGCCGGTCATGGCAAGCTTGATTTGGCCAAAGAAACCCCCAAAATTCCTCCTTTCCCATCTCCAGCCAAATAGCCCACAAGCACCGACGATATCTCCTCCCTCTTCTCGTCGCCCTGCCACCATACCAGTGGCAGAGTCTTCTCCTCCTTGCTCTTCCGCATCGCACCATACCTGCACGCGCGTCTTCAACCCTCTCGTCGTTGCCGCCTCTTCATCTCAGGGCTTTCGTCTCCGGCGACGGCAGATACGTGCCATTCACCATCCGCCTCCCCCCTTCATCCAGCTACTCTCAGATAACTCCTCTCTCCCAACTCTTCATTTTCCCCTTTTTATTTCACAAAACCACCCACATCTTCCACATCTCTGGCAGACCACCAGCGAAGGCACACGCCTAGGCCGTTCTACGCCTTGCCAACTATCGCAGAAGCCTCACCATCATCCACTGATCATCACCCACCTCTTCATTGACCGCCACACACACCCTACACTCTCCCCGAATAACCGCACTTTCACGGCCACAGTCCGACCTAGGCACGCATGCCTAGGCCATTCTGCGCCACGCCACTCACCGCACCACCTTTGCCGTGTCACGGCGAAGCACTCTAAGTGCTTTGACAGGGCTGCGAGGCTGTATTTATGATTGGCAGGTTTGACCCATAGCCGCCATTGGAGCAGGAGCAAAGCTTGCTTGCAAGCTTACTCCAGGTCGCTACACTCCAAGAAACTAAGCCCCAGGTGCGTGGAAACACATCGCGATCCCTTTGCACCCAGTGATTGAAGCCAACTCCATCTGCTGCTGCAGCAATCGAGCGAGACTCCCTGTGGATGCACGCGAAGAAGCGGGTGGGACTTTAGTCCCACCTCGGTAACATTGGAAGCAGGTAAGCAGTTTATATTATTTTTGTGCTCTCGGCTTGTTGCCTCCGAACACGGGGTGAGGTCCCCTCGCCTGCTCACCCGCCTCGTCCGCACTCACTCCTCCGCGGACTTGGCTGACCTGACCGATAACCCTGCACTCCTCGCGCATCACCCACGCCAGTGCACCTGGACCCAAGTGTGCTTGACCCGACCTGAATACCCGATTGGCTCTGGGAGAGTGAACCTAAGAGAGAAAAGAGAGAAAGCGTACGTGGGGGAGGGTAGGGGTAGGTTTTGCACTTCTGTGCAAGAAGAGAAAGAAGGAAGGGAAGTCGAAGGAAGGAGCCGCAGAGAAAAAAGAGGCTAAGGAAGGAAGCTGGAGAAGAAGAAAGCATAGCTAAGGAAGAAGCTGAGGTCCTCAAGGCAAATCTGAAGGAGAAAGGAGAAGCTAAAGGAAGGACGGAGAAGGCGTAGCTGAAGGAAGAAGAAGAGAAGGAAGGAGCCGCAGAGAGGAAGGCTGAAGACAGAGAAGGAAAGAAACAAAGCCACAGACAAAGAAGAGAAGAAAGAAGAAGAAAGAAGCTCAAGGCAGAGAGGAAGGAAGACAGAAGATAAAGAAGGAAAGAAACCAAGAGAAGAAAAGAAAGAAGAAGACAAAAGAAGAAAGAAGCCGCAGATTAAGGAAGGAGAAATCAGAGAAGGAAGAAAAGGAAGAGAAAGAAAAAGACATCAGAGAAGAAGAAGAAAGAAGAAGAGGAAGCTCAAAGCATCTGAATTTCTTTTTACATCTCTATTCATCCCTTTAGCATTTATATACATTGAACTTAATTCTCTTGCTTCATAAATTGTTAAACATCACATTTTATCAATTTGAGATTGTGTTCTTAGTTTTTAAATACCAATTTGCTCCCCGTGTTCAACCTCGGATTCTTAGTTTTTCGAGTAATAAATTCTTATTTGTTCTTCGAAGCAATTTCAACTATACTGCAACGCGATATTTACAAACCCGATTTCGCTTTCGAACGAACATTTTGGCATCTTTCCCGGGGGAGCAATGGGCATTTTAGAAACTTTGATCACAACCTCTGATTCAATACTTACTCTCTTTCTTTTGTTGTGATTATTTCAAGGGAAGAAAAGAAAAACAGCCGCACAACAATCACACCAGGAACAGGTAAATTCTCATTAGCCCTTTCTCTTAATCCCCTCAAATCTGAAAAGGAAAACAAAGAAAAATCAATCTAGGGCTACCTGCTTTCCATATTTAGTAATTCACCAAAGTTGCCTGATTTTTATTTCAACACATTTTTGAATTGCACATCCATTTAAGGTAACTAGGGCTAGAACCTTCTTGATTGAGCCCAAGATACCATCTTTGAGGCAACTAAATTGTACCAAATAGAGCCAACTTAAGGATTGCAATCTAGGGTTTTAGAAACACATCTTCTCTAAGCAAAGAATCAAAATTTTGAAAAGGAGGTGTGCCTAAGCCTTGCTTGAAGAGATTTATCCAAGAGAAACCCTAAGAAAATCAAGCTCTTGACTCACTTGAACCCTAAAAGAAAGGACCTAAAAGCTCTCAAAGGACAAAGAGGTGAAGTTGACCCCTTAGGTCAACCAACCTTGAAATCAGGTCACTTTTTGCACTCAAAAGATCTAAAGTTCAAGTGGAACCCTAAGCACCTTGATCTTAATTAAAAGTGGTAGGCTTAAGAGGTCAAGGTCCCCATTCTGGTCTACCTGGAATCTCAGTGACAAGAGAGGTCGAGTGGGGGAAACCCTGTAACTCATGGGGACGCTCTACCGTGTAGGGGTCTTTGCAGGACTCTCCCTCTCCGGCTGCCCAAGTATTTCTCAAGTGGACGACCTTTCTGACTAAGGGGTATCATCCGCCCTGAACCTCCATAGTCACCCAATATTTTTTAGGTGTCTCGATTGGGTCCAGTACATTCTAATATCATCAAATCCTTCGATGCATGTTTGGTAGGAGGTCCTTAAGACCTCCTTTAGAAATCCACTCCTACCGAGGCCAAGCCTCGACGCCCGTGTTTATGCAACAACCCCACCACATAGATCTCTCCTCTGATTCATCAGAACCAAGTTCTCCTTCCATCATGGCACAACCAATGCCAAAACTTTGTAAACCCGCCACAGCGTCCTATGATGCGAGATCAATATAATTCCGCCGCGGTGGCAATCGAGCCTCGAGTCCAAATCCCGGCTGGAGGTCCTGATTCTGAACTCAAGCCCAATATGATTCATGCCATTTCAAAATTCCATGGGCTTAACTTTGAGGATCCCTTCCAGCATATCAAACAACTCAAACATCTAGCCCAGACCTTCAGGTCAGATGTACAAAATCAGGATATTCTGCTCATGAAGATGTTTTCTTTCTCTCTTATAGACAAGGCTACTCATTGGTATCAGACTCAAACATGCCCGATCAACACATGGGTCGAACTCCAGTCCGAATTTTTGAAAAAGTTCTTCCCTGTTGGCCAAACGAATGCCTTGTGCCACCAGATCACTCACTTCATGCAACAGTCAGGAGAACCTCTTCATGAGGCATGGGATCGATTCTTGGATCTCATGCGGAAGTGCCCCCATCACGGAGTTTCTAAATGGGAACAAGTCCAATCTTTTTACTAGGGACTCCGTGAAGACATTCGATTGTTCATCAATGCAACCTGTGGAGGAAACATCATGAGTCAACATGAGGACACGATGTGGGAGATTCTCGAGAACATGTGAGAGAACTCCATCAATAATGACTCTATGGGCTTATTCGACCGGACGAATGCCCGCGCATCGACAAATCTTAGGGGAGCACATGAGACATAGGGCCTGTCCACATCCGTCGACTTGGAGCTAATGGCCAGTCAGTTGGACAAGGTCTCTGTCATAGAGAAGAAGGTGGACGAGCTGACTCAGCATCTGCAATGAGCCACCTCTATGCAAAACTCGTTTGCACAGCCACCTCTTGCGAGGGAAACTGTGCAGAACATCTATCACCGATCTTCTCAGGGGATGGACCCGCATCCACCCCCGTCTGACTCCAGGACCGGAAGTACCTCCGATCCACTCTATTCTAGTTGAGGGAACTCTGAACCCTCGTACTCTGACTTTTCTGAGGCTCCACAAACCTGCAAGGACCTCAACGCCATCTAGAATGACCCATTCTCCAATACCTACAACCCTGGATGACGGAATCATCCCAACTTCCTGTGGACGGGAAATTCTTAGAATCAAAGACCACCTTATCAATCCCGTCCACAAGCTCCTCGTCCATATCAGCCGCCTCAGCCTCAAGCCAACCCTACCTATCAATCTGGGCCAGACCAAGCAGATCAAATGACTCTTATCCTTCAAACACTGGCTGACATTTAGAAGACGAATGCGGTAATACAGAAACAGCACAAGGACGAGATCACAGAGGTTCGCAATCAACTCGCCCAGATGGAGAATTCCTGCCAACTTGGCACACTTCCTTTGCAACCTCTGCCGTATCCAAATAATGTGCCAAGCCAGAGGCACATTATGAACCCAAATCCAGGCCACGCACACATGATTTACCAGGCCCCTTCTGTTCCATCACCCGATGAGATGGAAGCTTCGACATCTTACATAGGATTTCAACAGCAGCCACCTATTTTACCAACCCCAAACCAAAACCAGGCAGGACTAAACTCCGTAACAACCCGTAGTGGTAAAGTAACCCAAGACCCACCTTATCCAAACCACTCCAAGCCTGGTAGTAACCCAAGCCCTAGGATAGTTATCCAGGATACCCCTATCCCAGATCAAGATCCTGGACCTATTCTAGAGGAACCAACTAAGGTTCCATTTCCCAAGGCCTTGACCAAGGGAAAGAGGATAACCAAACCCGTGGCTCCTGAGGAGGATCTGGTCAAGCTCTTTGAACAGGTCTAGATAAACATCCCCTTGATGGATGCAATCCACATGATTTCTGAAAACGTGTGTACACCCAAGCGTAAGCCGCGAACCAAAAGTAGGAGTCCGATCGTACTGTCAAAGCAAGCCAGCTCTATAATCTTGAGCAAACTCCCACCTAAGGCTAAAGACTCAGGTACTCCCCTGATCTCATGTACAATTGGTGATACCCAATTCGATAGAGCCTTATTAGATCTAGGTGCCTCTATAAACCTAATACCTACATCCCTCATTGACCACCTTGAAGAATCCGAGCTTAAACCAACAGAGGTGGCATTGCAGTTAGCCGATCGATCCATTAAGTCACCTAAAGGAATCCTCGATGATGTCATTGTTAGGGTACGAGATTTCTACTTCCCGGTGGATTTTATAGTCCTGGATATGGATGCACCTGAGAACCCAAGGGATACACCGATTATACTAGGGAGACTGTTCCTAGCCACTACTATGGCCAATATAAACTGTGAGGAGGGCCAAATAAAACTAAAATTCGAGAACCAAACACTAAAGATTGACATCTTTAAGGCCCAACAAGGGATTAATTGCAGTGTTATAGAACAAATATGTGATATCAAAGCCGTGGTTGATGAACCTCATATCGAGGACAATCTGATTATTCCCAATCAACCACCAGAAGATCAAAACCTGCAGATAGAGGAGTCTAAACCTGATCTAGATACACCCATAACTCCTTCCCTTGTTCCTGACACACACCCTGAACCGCCTACTGCTGTTGATAATCCCATCCTGGAACTCAAGCCCCTTCCTGATCTTCTGAAATACGTCTTTTTGGGTTCCAATCAGACGTTTCCTGTGATTATCAACTCCAAACTCACACCTGACCAGGAATCCCGTCTGATTACTGTTCTCTAGCAACATCGAAGAGCCATTGGATGGACTCTCGATGACTTGACTAGCATAAGTCCTTATTGCACACACCAAATCTACACCGAAGAGGGCACACGACCTTCGCGAGAAATGCAGAAACGTTTGAACCCCAATATACAGGAGGTTGTGAAAAAGGAGATCATTAAGTGGTTAGTTGCAGGGATCATCTACCCGATCTCCAACAATTGGTGGGTGAGTCCAATCCAGGTTATGCCTAAAAGGGTAGGACTCACCGTCATTACAACTGAAATCGGAGAGGTCATACCGACCCGTGTAGCTAATTCGTGGAGAGTTTGCATTGATTATAGAAGACTCAATTCCTCCACGAAGAAGGATCATTTCCCGATACCGTTTATTGATCAGATCCTCGAGAAACTAGCAGGAAATAGGTTCTTCTGCTTTCTTGACGGGTACTTCGGTTATAACCAAGCAGCAATCCATCCTGTGGACCAAGAAAAGACCACTTTCACCTGCCCCTTCGAGACGTACGTGTTCCAAAGGATGTCGTTCGGTCTCTGCAATGCACCCGCGACTTTTCAGCGGTGCATGCTTTCTATATTCCTAGATATGGTAGGTGATTATCTGGAAGTCTTCATGGATGACTTTTCAATATTTGGAGTATTATTTCACAATTGCCTCCAACACTTGCTCTAAATCCTCAGGCGGTGTATTAATGTGAATCTGGTTCTTTCTTGGGAAAAGAGTCATTTCAGGTGCCTGAGGAAATCATCCTAGGACATCTGATTTCAAAGAAAGGCATCCAAGTCGATCGAGCCAAGGTAAACTTGATTTCCAAACTCCCTATGCCTAGCTCGATCAAGGACATCCGATCTTTTCTGGGGCACGTCGATTTTTACCGTCGATTAATCCCTGACTTTTCGAAAATCACGCGTCCCCTGACTAATCTTCACTCCAAGGATGTACCTTTCGAAATCTCTAAGGAATGCACTCAAGCATTTGAGATCCTCCATGACCGAGTTACCCAAGCCCCGATCCTACAGTCCCCTGATTGGTCTCAACCCTTTGAGATCATGTGCGACGCATCTAACTTCGCTGTAGGAGCAGTTTGGGGTAGAAAATTAACGAGAAGCCCGTGGTCATTTACTATGCTAGAAAAACACTTGACAAGGCTCAATGTAACTAGACATTTACTGAGAAAGAGCTGTTAGTTGTAGTATTTGCCCTAGAAAAATTCAGATCTTACCTCCTGGGTTCCCATGTTATCATCTACTCGAATCACACAGCTGTGAGGCATCTCCTTGCAAAGAAGGATGCGAAACCTCGATTAATCTGCTGGATCTTACTGTTGCAAGAATTTGACCTCAAGATTCACGAAAAAGTGGGAAAACAGAACGTGGTAGCTGATCACTTATCCAACCTTCCTTCTGAGATCATTGACCCTTCCGGACCCATCACAGAGCATTTTCCTTATGAGCACTTCCTGACATTGATACAGGACTTCCATGGTTTGCTAACATAATAAACTATTTGGCATCACATCAAATCCCATCGATTGGTCGAAGTCCAAGAAGGACAAATTACTTTCCGATGCCAAGTATTACTTTTGGGAAGACCCATATCTGTTCTGCATTGGTGCTGATCAAATAATTCAACGATGTGTCGCGGAAGCGGAAATCAAAGACATACTCTCTTTCTGCCATGACGAGGCAAGCGATGGACACTTTTTAGGACATAAAACCGCAGCAAAAGTCTTCCAATGTGGCTTTTACTGGCCCACAATTTTCAAGTATGCATACAATCACTGTAAGGCATGTACCCGTTGCCAGACCTTGGGCAACATGAGCCATCGAGATATGATGCCTTTACAACTGATTCTAGTATGCGAAATTTTTGACATTTGGGGGATTGATTTTATGGGACCCTTCCCTATCTCGGACTGCTTCAAATACATTTTACTCGCTGTTGACTATGTATCCAAGTGGATCGAAGCCATTCTAACCTGAACCAATGATCACAAAGTTATCAAATTCATTCACCAGAACATCTTCTCACAATTTGGGATTCCACGTGCAATAATTTCCGATAGAGGGACTCATTTCACAAACGCTCAGTTCAGGTCACCGATGACCAAATACGGGGTGTCGCACCGAATCTCTACTCCTTACCACCCCCAAACTAATGGTCTAGCTGAGCTATCAAACTGGGAGATGAAGAAAATCCTCCAGGTTACTGTTCGACCTGACAGGAAGAATTGGTCATCCTGGCTGCCAGAAGCTTTGTGGGCTTATAGGACCGCCCACAAGACCCAATTAGGTATGTCTCCCTTCAGACTGGTGTACGGGAAGGCATGTCAGCTCTCCGTCGAATTGGAACATAAAACCTACTGGGCAATACGGAACTGCAACCTAGATCTTTCTAATGCTGGAACCCATGGAAAGCTTCAAATGAGCGAGATCGATGAATTACGCCACGACACGTATGAGAACTCGCAAATTTACAAAGAGTGGGTTAAAGCCTTTCACGACAAACACATATCTAGAAAGGTCTTTCATCCTGATCAAAAGGTCCTCTTTGATGCCAGACTCAAATTGTTCCCAGGAAAACTACGATCTAAATGGATCGGACCCTACTTAGTTCGACGAATCTTTGGAAATGGAGCCATTGAGATCAGTCCACTTAGCCACGATTCTGAACCCTTCATTGTGAACGGTCAAAGACTCAAACCGTTCATTGATGTGACTGATACAAATTTGGCTGAGATATCCTTTACCCTCCATTCTCCTTGAGCTCATTGCACCCAACCAATGGCGTAAAACTCAACGCTTAACGGAAGGTAACTCGTTATTCTTTGAAAATCTCGAAACCTTTCTAGACATTTCTATGCTGAATTCACATTGCACTTTAAGGTTCATCTATTAGAACAGCCGACTCCACCCCAGGTACCCATACCCGAGTCTATAAATCGTTCGCAACAGTCACCTCGACCCATTCTCCCACCCAACACCTATCCTAATGAATGAACTAAACTGAATTCGAACCCACCTAATTTATAATGGAGTCATTGCAAAACGTAGGCATCGGGGGGTATGAAAGTACAAAGCGTTATGAAAACTCATGTCACAAGGTTTCAACAAAAAAAAAATCACATCACGAAAAAACACAAAAAATTGAAAAAATCCTGAAAAAGAACAAAAAAACTGAAGGGGGGAGAGAAATTTTTTAAGGCTACACAAAACATGAGGAAAGAGTAAAATGACAAAAATGAGCACAAGATGAAAAAGAAAAAGAATAGTCATTAGTAAGAAATTAAGGGATTAACCGAAGTTCTAGACCACATCAAGGAAAAAGAGAAAAATAGGAAAAAAGTGCTAATGAAACACAAAAAGAGATTAGCAGGAACTCTAAACTTAGGCCTTTTGGGCTAGACGCTTAGGCTTAAAAATTCAAGTACCCACTAAGATCTGGATAATCATCAAAAGGTTGGGGAAAATGCGAAGCTTAAGTATTAGGTCTAAGGCTTAGAGAATATCTGGCCTCGTTAACTGACCTTCGATTTACGAGACTCGGTAACCTAAGCACCCCAATCCACACACAGTCTGGTTCAGTGTGCATAACTATCAAAATCATGCAAAAGCATTTAAATGTTCTAAAAAAAAAGGTTTCCTAGATTAAGAGCAGCCGATCAACACAAGTTAATTTGGATGAGTTCCCGGCATGGAGAGGCTGGAAATTCCCCTCGAAAATGCGTAATAACATATCGTCTCCTTGGTGCTTGTCTCCTAGGATATTCTCATATCCTACCGGGGGCACGTAAGCACTCTGCTGATTCAGATACCATGGGCGACATTATCACAAAATGTCGATTGCCAGGGTTTGGATTTGGCTACGGAATGCCATGGGAGGGATTATCTCGAAATCTCGAAAGCCAGGGTTCTGGAGGTTGTCATGGGTGGTGCTCTCACGAAGCATCGATTGCCAGGGACCTTTGAGGATTGATGATGGGGACGAGGAATCCAATACAAACCGTGTTGAGAAGCCAATCTAAAGCTAGAAATAAAAAGAAAAGAGAGAGAAAACTCTCCAAACAAATAAATCCTCTGTCTCTTTCTTACAAAAATGCACTGCAAACTGAACCAAGGCTAAAATATGTCTCAAGTACGGGTGCTTTAACCGCGGAGTCCAACGAACCTTAGGATAGTTCCTACGGGCCTTAAAAACCTTCGCAGAGGACCGAAGCTAGAGCTGGTCAGGTCCAGATCTTAGTTGGTACTTGAGTACCTCTAAGCCTACTGTCGGCATTCTAACCTAATCGAAAAGAAAAAGAAAAGCACTTATCATAACTGGTGAAAGAAACTCATGGTCTACAACAGAGGTTAAAACCTTGAAATTTTGCTAAGGGACTAGCAAAAGCTAGGCATGGGGGTATGATGGGAACACCATCATGAGTCCTAACTAGCTCATTTTGACCTAGAAAAGAAAATAAAAGCTCCTACATAACCAAGTGAAGGGCCTAACTCAGAGAATAACTGGGTCGAAAGAAAAGCAAGAAACAAAGGGTAAAATTGTAATTTTACCATGGCATTACAACAATAGGATTTCTCAGGGGTTAAACATGGGTCAATTGATCTTAACAAGAATAAAAGTGGGATGGTTCAATCAGAAAAGGGTTAATGTGAGATCTGAGAATTAAATGACACCTTGTAACCCTAAAACAAACTCACTTAATTTAACAAGGTTCAGGTCTCAATAAAAATCAACTAAACCCTCTAAAATTCATGGAAAAATATCCTCTAGGGTTCAGAATCTTCAATTTGTCCTTTAGAACCTATTTTGACCTAAATAGGGGTCTCAATCAAACACTTACCCTAAATTAGGTTTTTGTGCAAAATGTCTAATCAAACGTGATCAAACCTAAAATCCAACCTCACCATTGGATTCTTTAGGTCCAAATTAGGTTTGTACCAAAATTTGAACCTAAGGGGAGGTCACCTTGACCTACTTTGCAAAATAGTCCACCCAATTACTTTTATGCCCTTAACTTTTGAAAACCTTGCAGAAACCCCCTATCTTCCTTGCCACTCATTGCAATTAGGTCCCTTCACCATTACAGCGAACGAGTCCTTCTCCGACGAGGATTCAAGAGGGAAGTTCTCCCTGATTCCTCAGAGAATCCCTCTCAAATTTGAAAGGGAGATTCTTTGAGGAATTCCCGACCATGTGAACTCAATCATACGCCCTGATTCGCACCCAATCACTCATGCGAACGCACAAGAGATATGGGTATCTCTCGAATTTCCTACTCCGACGAGGAAACCCATGTTTGGAAGCTTGTCTTCCAAGCACAAGCCCCTCTGCCAGTGTCTATAAAAGAAACCCCAAGCCCAGCCGGTCATGGCAAGCTTGATTTGGCCAAAGAAACCCCCAAAATTCCTCCTTTCCCATCTTTGGCCAAATAGCCCGCAAGCTCCGGCGATATCTCCTCCCTCTTCTCGTCGCCCTACCACCATACTAGTGGCAGAGTCTTCTCCTCCTTGCTCTTCCGCGTCGCACCATACCTGCGCGCGCGTCTTCAACCCTCTCGTCGTCGCCACCTCTTCATCTCAAGGCTTTCATCTCCAGTGACAGCAGATACACGCCGTTCGCCCTCCGCCTCCCCCCTTCGTCTAGCTACTCTCAGATAACTCCTCTCTCCCTACTCTTCATTTTCCCCTCTTTATTTCACAAAACCACCCTCATCTTCCTCATTTCCGACAGACCACCGGCGAAGGCGCACGCCTAGGTAGTTCTACGCCTCGCCAACTACCGCAGAAGCTTCACCATCATCCACTGATCATTACCTACCTCTTCATTGACCACCACATGTACCCAACACCCTCCCCAAACAACCACACTTTCACGGCCACAGTCTGACCAAGGCACGCACACCTAGGCCGTTCTGCGCCACGCCACTCACCGCACCACCTTCGTCGTGTCACGGCGAAGCTCTCTAAGTGCTTTGACAGGGCTGCGAGGCCGTATTTGTGATTGGCAGGTTCAACCCACAGCCGCCATTGGAGAAAGAGCAAAGCTTGCTTGCAAGCTTTCTCCAGGTCGCTACGCTCCAAGAAACTGAGCCCCAGGTGCGCGGAAACACATCGCGATCCCTTTGCACCCAGTGATTGAAGCCAACTCCATCCGCTACTGCAACAATCGAGCGAGACTCCCTGCGGATGCACACGAAGAAGCAGGTGGGACTTTAGTCCCACCTTGGTTACTTTGGAAGTAGGTAAGCGGTTTATATTATTTTTGGGCCTCGGGTTGCCTCCAAACACAGGGTGAGGTCCCCTCGCCCGCTCACCTGCCTCGTCCGCGCTCACTCCTCCGCGGACCTGGCAGACCTGACTCGATAACCTTGCACTCCTCGCACATCACCCATGCCGGTGTGCCTGGACCTGAGTGCGCTTGACCCGACCCGAATACCCGATTGGCCCTGGGAGAGCGAACCTAAGAGAGAAAAGAGAGAGCGTACATGGGGGAGGGTAGGGGTAGGTTTTGCACTTCTGTGCAGGAAGAGAAAGAAGGAAGGGAAGTCGAAGGAAGGAGTCGTAGGGAGGAAAGAGGCAAATGAAGGAAGCTGGAGAAGAAGAAAGCATGACTAAGGAAGAAGCTGAGGTCCTCAAGGCAAATCTAAAGGAGAAAGAAGAAGAAGCTAAAGGAAGGACGGAGAAGGCATAGCTGAAGGAAGAAGAAGAGAAGGAAGGAGCCGCAGAGAGGAAGGCTGAAGACAGAGAAGGAAAGAAACAAAGCCACAGACAAAGAAGAGAAGAAAGAAGCTCAAGGCAGAGAGGAAGGAAGGCAGAAGACAAATAAGGAAAGAAACCAAGAGAAGAAAAGAAAGAAGACAAAAGAAGAAAGAAGCCACAGAGGAAGGAAGGAGAAATCAGAGAAGGAAGAAAAGAAAGAGAAAGAAAAAGACATCAGAGAAGATGAAGAAAGAAGAGGAAGCTCAAAGCATCTGAATTTCTTTTACATCTCTATTCATCCCTTTAGCATTTATATACATTGAACTTAATTCTGTTGCTTCATAAATTGTTGAACATCACATTTTATCAATTTGAGATTGTGTTCTTATTTTGTAAATACCAATTTGCTCCTCTTGTTCGACCTCGGATTCTTAGTTTTTCGAGTAATAAATTCTTATTTGTTCTTCGAAGCGATTTCAACTATACTGCAATGCGATATTTACAAACCCGATTTCGCTTTCGAACGAACAGCGTGCTACTAGTGTAGGGAGGGAGCTAGCCAACCCACGGGGCCTGGGGTTAAGCTAGCCACCCTACACCAACTTTGTTATGGCCGTTGGGCAAACCAGGGTAGTCGAACGAGGGTACGCGAATTGTGGAGGGGTGAGACCCCTATTTGGTTCTGAGGGGCGAGACCCTTGTTCTGAGAGGACAAGGCCCTATATTGTTCCGTGCTGTACCTTAGGCATACCCGCTAGCGGAAAT
This sequence comes from Thalassia testudinum, assembly GCA_037157565.1. Taxonomy (NCBI): domain Eukaryota; kingdom Viridiplantae; phylum Streptophyta; class Magnoliopsida; order Alismatales; family Hydrocharitaceae; genus Thalassia; species Thalassia testudinum. Next base: position 46,101,545 of record JAZHRO010000018.1, on the reverse strand, counting down.
GACTGACTGCGTGCCAGTGAGGGGTAGCTACTCGTGCGCTTATCACGCATGCCGTAGTCACCGCTACGTCGCGACAGTGACCTCAGGATGGTTGACTGGGTGTAGGACTACCACAGGGGACTCTCCCGGCCAAGAGAGCACCACGTGTACCTTCTACTCCACGGAAAAGATTGCAAACAAGATCGTTCCCACGAGGAATAAGCAAGATCAAGAAATACTTAGATCCCTTGTGAAATAAATGAACCAGAAATACATAGATGAAATAAATGGAAATGAGAATAAAACCTGGTTATTTGTTGTACTTTACTTGCACATAAATAATGTAAACACCACTCTACACAGCATTCGCTGACTCTGTCTTTTCGTAAACCTGTTCAGGACCTAGAGTTGAGTAGCCCAAGTTTTCGACTGCAGAGGGTGTTGGGCCCAGCCGTAGTAGTTTCCTTCCAGCCCTTTTGTTTCTGCTGGAGTTGTGAGTACTGGACTTTTAAATTACTACTCTTGTTACTTTCTGTTTTCTTTCCACTGATGTTGTTGTGGTGGCATGTACTATTTTGAGATAGTTTACTCTACTTTCCTTTACTGTTTTGTTTTTCCTTCTACGTAGTTGTAATGCATATGTGGATGTGGTAATATTTTCCTACTTTTGGTTATTTCTTGTTAGACGACTAGGTCTTGGGATTAGTCGAGGTGAACCGATCTCGGGTTCTATAGAGATCTGGGAACCGGGTCATAACAAGATCGTATCAGACCAAGTCCTCTCGAGAAATGAACAAATTGGTCCAAGAAAAACCACTCACATGCATATAACTAGGATAGCCATCACAACGTATTGCTTTGATATTCGTTTCCGAGTCTTTTTCTCGATGTAATCCAATATTGTTGACAACTCTTATTCTATCTCTTGCATCTCCTTGCAGGAGATGCCTCGTCGATGAGTTCCCAAGGCAGGCTGTGGTCGTAGCCGTGGACGAGGTCGGAGGGGCGGATGTACCAGACTTGAGGCACCAGTTGACTCACCTCTCCTCCTGGACGTTTAGGCCCAAGGTCTCACCCAGCTAATCAAAGACATCGTGCGAGAGGAGCTCCAACAACCTCCTCGGGCACTACTTCTTGAGGATGTGGTAGGGGAGTCCTCGATGGGACAAAGAGACCGTCACAACGCCGGACAAGCAGGAGGGGGAGGGGGTGATCCTCCACCATCCCCACCACACTCTGACACTTTCAAGCACGAGCCCTCCTTGCCTGGAGGCGTGCCTGTTCCCCAACTACAGCTACACCACGAGCTTTTCAGATAGTTCCGGAAGCTGAAGCCCCCCTCCTTGAAGGGGGATGAGAGCTTGTCTGAGGCAGAGGACTGGCTAGAGCAAATAGAGAAGGTGTTCGACACCCTTCGCCCTCCTGCGAAGTGTCGCGTGGCCTTTGCAACGTACCAACTAGAAAGCGCAGCACACAGGTGGTGAAGGGCAGTTAAAGGCCAGAAAGGGAGAGAGCCAACGTGGGACCAATTCGTGGCTCTCTTCTGCGAGCAGTACTTTCCGCAGTCCTGGTAGGACCAGAGGAGACGGGAGTTCCACACTCTCCGCCAGGGGACGATGACGGTAAGCGCGTACCGTACGCATTTCCTAGAGCTGTCACGTTTTGCCCCGACAGCTATGTATACTGAGGAGCGCCTATGGAGGTTTACGAAGGGGCTCTGACCTGCGATTCGGGGGTATGTCAAACCCCTAAAGCTGCCCACTTTCTCTCGTGTGGTCGAGGCAGCCATGACGAGGAGACCAACCCAGCCACGCGAGACACTAACTGCGGATGGAAGAGGCCCTACCTGCCAAAGTATTCTCAAGGCCGTCAGGAGAAGAGGCACACGGCGCCCGCAGGAGAGCCATCTCGTTCTGCGAGACCACCAGTGGCCTTTGGGGGCCCCACACAGGGGCCTGTTGCCAACACCAGACCCCCGCCCAGCCGCCAGTAGGGACCTACTATGGGAGGAGGTCGTGTACCCCTCTGCTACCAGTGTGGCCAGTCGGGCCACATCTGGAGGGACTTCCCACTAGGGTCGGAGCATAGCAAATCTCCCCGCACCGAGCGCTGGAGGCCGAGCTGGCGGTCGTGGTCACCAAGCACGTGGGGGAGGACAGCAGTCACGAGGAGGGTACCGACCAGCTGCTACTCGCTCAATTCAGAGTGTAGCTGCTTCGTTTGCACCGAGAGCTGAGGAGCATATCAACGCCCTGACACACAGAGACGCTAGGGCTTCAGGTTCTGTGGTGGCAGGTATGGTTACTATTTCTGGTAGATTAGTGTACGTACTTTTTGATTCTGGTACCACCTACTCTTTCGACGCTACGAGTTTTGCCATCAGTTTGAGGTAAGGCAGTGTACTGTTAGAGGATCCGTTTGTGATCAGAGGCCCAGGTGGCCAGTTGTTTGTAGCCGAGCAAGTCTACACGGACTACGAGGTCAGTATAGGGGGACACAGCCTCCCCACTGACCTGATTGTGATCCAGATGGAGGACATTGGCGTGATCCCAGGGATGAACTGGTTGTCCGCCTATCACGCCTTGGGAGACTGTTTCAGGAGGAAGATCATCTTCTCCATACCGGAGTTGCCTCCCTTTGAGTTTCACGGTCGGCCTGTGGATGGAGGCTTCAGATGCATCTCACGCTTCAAGCAGCGAGGCTTTTGAGCTAGGGGGTATAAAGGCTTCTTAGCCTGTGTAGTGGCAAAGCCTAGCCCCGTGGCTGACTTTCAAAGTATCCTGGTGGTCTGCAAGTACCCCGAAGTTTTCCCAGAGGAGCTGCCAGGACTACTGCCTGAGAGTGAGATGGAGTTTGAGATCACTGGTACCAAGGACCAGCCCCATTTCTATGATACTGTACCGGATGGCACCGCTTGAGCCGCAAGAGCTCAAGTCATAGCTACAGGACCTGTTGGAGAAGGACTTTGTGAGGCCCAGTGCGTCCCCGTGGGGAGCCCTTGTACTATTTGTGAAGGATGGTATCCTGTAACTTTGTGTCGACTATTGATAGCTGAATAGGGTCACTGTCAAGAACAAGCATTCGCTGCCAAGGATTGACAACCTCTTCAACTAGTTGCGAGATGCCACAGTGTTCTCTAAGATAGATCTGAGGTCAGATTACCACCAGTTGAGGATCAAGGAGACCGACGTCTCCAAGACAGCTTTTCATACCCAGTACGGGCACTACGAGTTCTTGGTCATGCCGTTTGGGCTGACCAATGCCCCCGCTGCCTTTATGGATTTGATGAACTGTGTTTTCAGGCCGTACTTAGACCAGTTTGTGGTGGTATTTATTAACAATGTACTCATTTAGTCATGGGATCAGGCACAGCATGGATAGCATTTACGCATGATCCTAGATACCTTGAGACGATGCAGACTGTATGCCAAGTACAGCAAGTGCAAGTTTTGGTTGAGACAGGTGACTTTCTTGGGCCACGTGATTTCAGGAGATGGATTGGCTGTGGATCCAGCTAAGGTAGAGGCCGTACTCAGGTGGGAGAGGCCACGCACAGTGACAGAGATATGCAGCTTTTTGGGACTAGCAGTTTATTACCGACGGTTTATCAGAGGACTCTCTCAGATTGAGTGTCCTATGACCCAACTGACCCGGAAGGACATGCCCTTCACCTGGGCCGACGAGTGTGAGGCGTGTTTCCAGGAGTTGAAGGAGAGACTGACTTCAGCTCCTGTACTTACCATCCTAGACAATAGTGGTGGTTTCGTAGTTTACACCGACGCTTCGTTGCAGGGGTTAGGGGGTGTGCTCATGCAGCGGGGTTATGTTGTCGCTTACGCTTCGCGGCAACTAAAGCCTCATGAGCATAGCTACCCTACCCATGACTTAGAGTTGGCAACAGTTGCCTTCGCGCTGAAGACATGGAGACACTACCTTTACGGTGAGACTTTCAAGATCTTCATAGATCATAAGAGCCTCAGGTACTTGTTTGACCAGAAGGAGCTCAACACGAGACAGAGACATTGGTTGGAGCTCCTGAAGGACTACGACTACAGCATCTCCTGCCACCCAGGGAAGGCCAATGTGGTGGCCAACGCCTTGAGTTGGAAGGCGCTCGCCCACTTGGCCAGCTTACAGGCACAGAGTTGGAGACTCATGGAGGAGTTGGGCAGTTGGCGACCCCAGGAGACACAGGGGTACTGTGGGGCAGTGACAATGACACGGCAGTCATAACCAGAGCTGATAGACCACATCATCGCAAGGTAGATGGCCGATTCGTACTTACAGACGCTGCGGGACAGGGTGTTGACAGGGGACCCAAGAGACTTCTCCTTCTCAAACGAGATCCTACGTATGAGGGGACGTCTGTGTGTTCTTAGGGACAAGGAGTTGTTGAGAGAGCTTCTGATGGAGGCGTACGGGTCCAGGTTTACCATACATCCCGGGAACACAAAGATGTACCATAATTTACGATGTGACTTCTGGTGGAGAGGGATGAAGCAGGATATTGGTGAGTTTGTTCAGCAATGTTTGGTATGCCAACAGGTGAAGGCCGAGCACAAGAGGCCTGCAGGGCCATTGCAATCACTTCCTGTGCCAGAGTGGAAGTAGGAAAGCATCACCATGGACTTGGAGGTGGGTCTACCAGTTACCTAGCGGGGACACAACACAGTTTGGGTGATCGTAGATCGGTTGACAAAGACGGCACGGTTTCTACCGATCCGAGTCATGGGCCAACATAGCTAAAAGAGAGATACATCAGAGATGTGGTGCGCCTGCACGGAGTCCCACATGAGATCATATCCGAAGGGATACTCGTTTTACTTCCCAGTTCTAGGCTGAGTTTCATCAAGCCTTGTGGACGCGTCTGAGGTTCAGTACAACCTACCACCCCCAGACCAATAGGCAGTCAGAGCGCACGATACAGACACTTGAGAACCTTCTGCGTGCCTGTGTACTAGATGGGAGAGGCTCCTAGGAGGAGTATTTACCCCTGGCAGAGTTACATACAATAACAGCTATCATTCGAGTATCGGCATGGCACCTTACAAGGCTCTATACGGACAAAGGTGTACTACATCCTTGAGTTGGGTCGAGGTGGGGACCAAGTGGGAGGTTGGTCCTAGCCTGATTTGGCAAAGTCAAGAGGTGATAGAGCAGATCCACAGACGACTCCGCACTGTCAAGAGCAGGCAGAAGAGCTACGCTGACCGGAAGCGCAGAGAGGTGCAGTTTGAGGTTGGGGATCACGTCTCTCTCCTTGTTTTGCCCATAAAGGCCTTGCAACGTTTTGGGGTGAAGGGGAAGCTTGCACCAAGGTTTGTGGGGCCCTTTGAGGTCATGGAGTGGGTAGGACCCGTTGCTTACCGGCTTGCCCTTCCTCCCGAGCTTTCTAGAGTGCACAACATGTCCACGTGTCCAACCTCAGGAAGTACGTCGCCGATCCCAGCCACATTCTGAGCCACGAGAGCATCGAGGTGGGGGACAACCTGACCTATCCCGAGAGGCCGGTACAGATACTAGATAGAGCTGTCCGGAGTCTGAGATGGAAGCAGGTACCACTAGTGAAGGTTCTATGGAGAAGCCAGTGGTACGAAGAGGTGACTTGGGAGCCTGAGGCGGCAATGCGAGAGCGATACCCAAAGCTTTTTGAGGGTACGTCTCTTCGGACCTACTTCAAGCCTCTTTAAGTTTGTTATGCGTTTTTACATTCCTTTTTCCGCACCCTGGCTAGCTCAAGTTTCGAGGACGAAACTTCCTTCAAGTTTGTTATGATGAAATGACCCATTGCCTTTTTAGTTGAATAAGACGTCTGGAGTTTCAGTTAGATGTCTGTCCAGACGTCTGGACACAAGCCCAGACGTCTAAAAGTGGGAATTTTCATATGTTCCTTTGCACTCTACGCGCAGGCAGCGCACAGCGCTCCTCTCTCTCCTTCACACCCCTCACCCCTAAACCCTAATCCCCTCCTATTTAAGCACCATCTTCCCCACACCCACGCCACTCTCCACCAACCACCACCACCTCCAACCGTCCTCCCTGAGCAGTCGTGGCGAGGGAAAACGAGAGCGACAAAGGAGAGGGTGAGCGAGGGAGAATGAGAGGGAGATGGAGAGAGAGGCAGGAAGAGCGTGAGAGAGAAAGACTACGATTGGTGGACCTTCGGGAGCTCAGCAAAGCTTGCAAGGCCGGCGGTGAGCATGCACACGAGGAGGGGCTCAGGAAGGTGGCCTCCCAACCCTCTACAGCTACTGAAGCTGCTGCGGTGTGTTGCAGGCGGTGCTACAAGGAGAGCAGCATCGCGGAGGAGATTCTGGTACTAGAAAAGTTCCAGTATTAGACGTCTGGAGCACCAACCAGACTTCTGGAGAAACACCAGGACATCCAGAGCTGAAGCCGAACGTCTAAAAGCATAATATCACGCGAGGTACGTGTTTCCTGTGCTACTTTCCACCATGAAGATCGTAGCATAGGAAATGTTTGGCTGTTAATGGGTCTACATTTTCGTACGCAGGTGCGAGGCATTGGAAAGGCACGCAGTGTGCCTTTCCAGGCACTTTTGGACGTCTGACCACATCGCCAATCGTCCGACGGCCCTTCCAGACGACTGGAAGAAAGGTGAGACATCTGAAACTCTCCTCAGACGGTTGTAAAGGAGTCTGGACATTTGAGACAACTGCAGGAAGTGAAAGGTAAGATTTAATGTCTTTTAAGACGTCTGAGACTAGTCCTGGACATCTGATTTTGGACAGTAATCGTGCTTTTGGCCCATTCAGGGCCCAAACGGAATCAGATTTCCGCAAACGAAGTACCGTTGTTTTCCACTCGAGCTTCTCTACGTGTTCGTGTTGAGTACCTACTATTTTGAGCTCGTCTGATGAAAATTAGTCGCTGGTACATGTTACCAGCCGGTGGCATGTTCAGGGCCCGCGGAGACAACGAGATCTGTAGTATAGGCCCCCATTCCTCCCGTGATACCCGATAGAGTGGTTTAATTCATTTGTTAAGATGTGAATAAAGAATATGCTTGCTTAGATTAGATTGATTGAAACTCTAGGATGTGGAATGAATCCTATGGTAGAAATGTATGAGCCTGATGCTGAGCTACTCTTTTTACTTGAAATGTATGTTAAAATACGAGCTGCCAGTATGTGAATGAGAAATTGAACTGTGAAACCACAAGTTGCATGTTTATGATTGAGAATTGAATTGTGAAAACACGAGCTGCCTGTATATGGATGAGGAACGAGTTATAAAGCATGAGATCTGAATATGGATAAATGAGATGAATATGAGCATGAACCCTACGGGAAATTAGGAGTAGAACTCTTGTGTATGAAAGGAATCTGGAGTGTAGTCGGGAATTAAGCTGGCCCTTGTGTACACGGTACCAAGGAGAGCAACTGTCCCTTTTAGTATAGAGCGGAGCTATCCGCCCTTGGGTTGAGACCTGGGATTCGAATTGGCCACTCTACACCAACTCCTGTTAGCCCTCATGTACGTGGTACCGAGGCATGCTACTAGTGTAGGGAGGGAGTAGCCACCCCACCGAGCCCGGGATTAAGCTAGCCATCCTACACCGACTTTGCTAGGCCCGTTGGGCAAACTGGGGTAGTCAGACGAGGGTACGTGGACTGTGGAGGAGCGAGACCCCTATTTGATTCTGAGGGGTGAAATCCCTTATGTATTTTTATTATTATTTTTTTATTTTTTTAACCCACACTTAAAATGAAAATTTTACTTCAACACCCCCCAAGTCAAAATTTTACAATGTCCTCATTGTAAGAAGGGTGACTAAATGAAGGTAAATCAGTGAAATATGAAGTGAAAGTTTTAGAGTAAGTGTAAAAGAAAATATAAAAGGGTATGTACAAGTGCTAAGTTTTACGCCTTCAGCTAAGCGTAAACCCTAGTAAAGAACTCCTAAAAAGAATAGGTATGTGGTAAAAACAAAGGAGTTATGAAAGAATTGATTCAAAAAAAAAAAAAGAAGAAAGATTAAACCACCCAATTACAACTCGTCCTGAAATTGCCTAGAATATATCTTGCAGAACCCAAAATCAGATCCTCGTGAAAATCTCAGAAAGATTAGAGTGAATCTCATGAAGATTAGATCTAATTTAGGTTGAGATATAGAATGTTCAAGATTAAGACAATTTAAAAATGTTTCCACCAAGTTCAGAAGATCAGTAGAGTTAGTTTTGATTCTCAATAATAGGTGGATCATTTTGACACAAGATAGGTTGCTGATGCGGGTTTGGTGGATTATTTTTAGGTAGTACAGAGGTCAGGTTATGATTAGAATCAAAGGCCAGATTAATGAAATGGACTTGGCCATGATTTTGCCTAGGATTTGGCAGATTCCTAGGATTCGGAATTAGCTGAGATGGAAGAGTACCTGGCTGACGAAACTCAGCCAAAAGCGTGATTTGATTTCTTAAATCAGCCAATTCTACCTTACATTGCCTATGGATCTCAGCGAGAGCTTCAGCATTTTGTCACTGGCTCTCAGTCACAGCTCTCAAAATCTAGTCTAGCTGTGAATCTCTAATAGGCCTAGAGTAATTCTGCACACTCATCAGGTTAGGCCTTAAATTTGATTGCTGAGGAGGCAATGGAGGTGGGTTAAAATGGGTCTGATTCGGATAATTTGCTCTTTGATTTTGATTTGGATCAGCTCAAGTAAAATTTGGGTGGCTTCTCCATCCAGGATTATAGGAATTTGAATAAGGATTTGGTCTTAGAGTATTTTCCTAGATGGCGTGTAATCCTAAAAGATATGGCATGTTTTCTACAATAGATAAGGGTGGGGAAAAGGGTGGGTAAGATTGTGGGACAAAGGTCCCTCCTTAGGTTAGTGAAGGAGTATATAGAAAACCCAAGGAAGATGGATCTCTAGAATCCAGATTATTCACAAATTCCCTCCCCATGGGAATTTGCGAAACAGGTGAATACGCGAGATTTGTAGCAACTAGGGGCATAAGAGTCTTCATTATGTTTCTAACCTCATCGAGATGCTTTGCTACAATATCAACTTTGAATAGTTTTTCTGCAATTATCTCTAAATCCTTTGAATTGGACGAATTATCGATCTCGTGAATGCCCTTATGCAGATTTTGATGATTCGTATTCGTAAATTGTGACATAAATGCGTTGTTGATCGAGTTTTCCGCCATCCCTTCAAATAATTCTGAGGCGGATTCTGCGTCACGATTTAGAAAATTCCCTCCACAAGAGGCATAGACTAGATTGCGAATGCCCTCTTGTAAACCATAGTAAAAGATATGCATGAGTTGCCAATGAGGGATATCATGATGTGAGCATTTCCTTTGCAATTCATGAAAACGTTCCCACGCTTCATGAATTGGTTCTCCTTGGTTTTGATTGAAAGTAGTAATAGCTCGCCTTAAAGCATTGGTTCGACCAATAGGAAAGAATTTCTTCAAAAATGCAGATTCGAGTTCAGCCCAAGTTGAGATTGGTCTTGCTATAGTTCTATACCAATATGCAGCTTTATCTTTAAGGCTAAAAGAGAACATTTTCATTAGTAGGATTTTCCTATTTTGATTTCGAGGACCAAGAGTTTGAGATAGATTTTTAAGATCTTCAATATGTTGAAATGGATCCTCGGATGCAAATCCATGAAAGTGGGGGATTAAACCTATAATATTTGACTTTAATTCAGGATCATTCTCCCCAATAGGAATCCTAACATTAGGCTCTACTTGTGCATTAGATGGGTTACAATAATCTCTAAGTAGAGGCCTTGGACGAGCAATCGGTAAATCAGGGATTTCAAAACTCGCCTCAGGTCGAGGTGGAGGACGGGTTTGAAGAGTCTGTAAATTGTTCAAGGCTACTATTAATAGATTGATTTGTCGAGTTTGCTCTAGCATCCTAAGATTCTGGTTCAGGAGAGCCTCATGAACATCAAAAGGCGGCATCTCCCCCTAACCAGAAGAAGAAGGGATCTCGGGATTTAGATTCTACAATTAATCCATAGAAGTAGATGGATCAGACGGGAAAACCATTGGTTGCTTATCTGCAACTGGCCTAGGATCACCTGTCAACGATGGTGCAAGAGGTGGATGCAAGGATCGCCTCCCATCCATAAATGGAAAATAATGTGCAAGTGTACACGCACACCACCGATAAGAAAAAACAGCGGCACAAAAACCCACAAAACAGCGCAAAGACGCGGGTTTTGCTCTTCTTTCAAAGGAAAGAAGAAATTCTTAAGATACGCAAAAGTAATTTGACACAAACAAATAGAGTAACAGTATCAAAATACGCATCTTAATCCATGTCTACGCAGGTGCGTACCTTAAAGCTCAAAAGTCTAAGGTCTAAGATCGAGATCGCTTACTACTAGCTCCCCGGGGCTCTAGTAGTGAGACAGACTTGCTGATCTTCGACCAAAGCCTTAAGAGGTGCAAAAAGGAGAGATAGAAAAATAAACACATGTGACTCTAGTGATCGTGCCATGTGCGCGATAGCATGCAACAGACGATAGCGATAGAAAAACCCGCATGCATTCTGCAATTAGATTTAAGTCACAAATTTTACTTCCCCTTTTTTTACTTAGTATTTTACAAAAATATATCAGGTAAAATACAATGGCCGCTTTTTAAATCTTTTCAAACAAAAATATGTGGCCTTTTTAATATCTCAAAGGACAGGGAACTACGTGGGTTTTCTCGTGTTTTCCTGCTGATGCGAGAAAAATAGTTAAAAATTCCCGAGTCAGATTCGCACTAATTACTAGCAGAAAATGCACTCCTAAGAGTGTATGCCTATGTATATGTTGCTGCTAGTCAGATAAAGATGTATTTTTGTAATTTTTAATTTTTAAATACAACAATACAAAAGAATAAGACTAGAAATACTCAAAAACAAAAACAGTAACACGCGAAAATAGTTTCCCGCCTTCTCCTGAGATTACCCGCAAAGGTAAACCTGAAAAGAAGACAGAAAATAAAAATAAAAATAAAACAAAAACAAAACAAAATACAACTAATTAGAACAAAAGTTATTAAAAACAAAAATATATTTACAAAATACCTCCTAATTAGACAATTAATCCAACTAAATTTAGTGAATTAAGGGATTACCTCCCCAGAATGGTGCCATTAAAATGATCGGTCACTTTACACAACTCAGTAATTAAGTTAATTTTACTTAATTAAGAGCAGAAAAGTCACTTAGGTTAACTCAAAATTGTGTCGATTGTGTAGTATAGGGTCGAATTAACCTAATATTTTAGAAATTTTTACTGGTTGAGTCCAGGTCATTCACTGGGAGGTATAATTCATTCTAAATTCACCAATTATCTTTTATTTTCTTTATAAGTTTAGGACGTATATTAAGTTAATTTTAAGAACATGAATTTTGCCAAAATATTTAAACTATAAAGAATATACAAAATTCCATATAAAAACACATTTACTCAAATGATGTACTTTATTAACAAGTAAACATGTTAATTTTCCAATTTTATTTTAAAGAAAATAAGGCAATAAGAGTTCTTTTATTAAAACATGCCTTATTACAACATTTAAGAACAAAAAGAAATTTAAAATAATGCAAGTAAAATAATTTATTTTCTTTACTTCTTCAACCTCTCTCTTCTTCTCTCTTTCTTTCTTTCTCTTGTTTTCCTTTAATCTTTTATTTTATTTTTTTTATTCCCTCTCGAGCTCTTTACTTTTCTTCTCTTCTGCTCCTACCTCTTCTTCCCTTAGTATTTCCTTCTGAGTTCCCCCAATAGTGCCTGTTCTTCTTCAATACTTTGTCTCCTTAGCTGCTGAGCCTTAGCACTTCTTCCTCAATATTTAACCTTTAGCACTTCTTCCCATATTTCATACTAAATGTATTTAAGGCAATCAATGCCTTTCTAGATCCCTTTAAGTTCCATCCTAAGCCTTTAGGTCTCCTTAGAAATCTTTTGAAAGGCTTAGGATGGATGAGATTGGGAATTCAATAAAAATCAGTAAAAAATTCTAAAAATAAAAATAAAATAAAACTATCTCATTGAAGATCAGATAGTTTTCTATCTGCATACCAAGTTTCATGGTATGCCAAACCCTCGACTTGGCATAATTTGCCAGTAGACGGTTTGGTATACCATGAGCTTTAATAAAATAACCTATTTACTCAAAACACGAAAAACATGTCCTCTGTCTCATCTGCTTCTTCCATTCTCATCTCTTACCTCTATAACATGTATAAAAATCATAAAAAGTGAAAAACTCCAAAAATACCCAAAAGTACTTTGTATATTAAGTATATTCTTGTAAATATAAGCTTTATACTAAGTTACATATGTAAATAAGTAACATATGTATATAAACTGTACAAATAACTTATGTATATATTGTATACTGTAAATTGAGTCTTTAAGTTAGATTATACTGTATATATATTAATTATATAACTACTTATTAACTAAACTAACTTGTATGTACTCTTAGACTATATAAATTAATAAACAGTATAAATAACAATATTAAGTTATAATACTGTATATACGTATTTATATGTAGATTATAAACAAATTAAACCCTATACCTTAATTTAATTCTTTATACATAATAAATAATTAATTTATTAAGTTAATAGTTAAGTTATTAGATTAAATTAAATAAATTAGTAATTTAGAGTTAGAATTAAGTTAACTGATACTGTATATTTAGACTAATGTACTTTAAGTAATTTAAGCTAATTAAAGTATATTTATATCTTATTATATTATTTAAACTTAATTTATAAATAAAACAGTTCAAAATCTACTATTTAAATGTAAATAGAATGGAAATCAAATCTGTAAAATACAATAAAAATGTCTATAAAATATTTATACATGTATACTAACTCTGTATAAGGTCAATTAGACCATATAATAACTAATTTATATGTAATTAAAGAATTAAACATAAAAATCAGTATGTATAAACTGTATGCTTTAGTTAATTTATTTATATAGTAAATATAATTAAAATTTCAAATCAAGTGTACAATTGTATAGTATTATGCAAATACTTTATTTTCTCATAATTTATTTTTATTTTATAATAAACTATGGCCCTCGAATTGAGGGCCAAAGTTCCTAATTTCACCTAGCCGTAGCTCAATTTCAGCTTAGATGCGACGCTCAGATGGTGCCACATCGGTCACTGGCAAACACCTCTAGCACTTTATATTGGTTTTGTTAACTTAAGGCACAATCGTCACGAGTGCCGGACGCCTGAAACAACCGAACCTTACATTAACTGATTTGAGCATGAGTACTTGAGGGGGCCGAGGGCCCAGGTGTGTGTGTGCGAGCTGTGAGGCCCACTGATCTGAGCATGAAAATACATAATTAAGTGGCCTAATGAAAAATTAGGGCGTGCTTAGTAGAGGTCTAGTCCCACCCTCTGGGTGCTATGTATCCCTCGAAAAGCGTGCATGCAAATTAAATAATTTTTTATTAATTAAGAGGGATAATGCCAATGGTTAATCACCTATGAATGTTATGCCTTAGTGTAGCTAAGACTTAACACAGAATAAGATTAAGAAGAAGAAGAAGAAAGGCAGAAGAGGAGTAAAGTGGAAAGAAAGAGAGTGAGGGTATAAATACGTATAGTGAAGAAAGAGAGAGTGAAAGTACAGATACAAAGTAAAGACAGATTGAAACTATATAAAATAATTATAATATCTATATATATACATGTAGTATAGCTATTTACATTTATATATAACTTCACACCTTTACTAACAAAATAAAATGTCGCTGTATGTGAAATGACCGTAGCTACAAACCCTGGTTTCCCTCTTTTAGTTTGTATATAGTTTTTCTGGGGTCCAGCGACGTTTGCATCTGCCACTATAGCAAATATATGTGTTACTGTATATGTCAGCATAGTAAGTTAAATTAGTATGCTAGGTAATCTTAGTTGGTAGTGTATATTTATGTAAGTATTAGTAATATAACTTATAAATAGATAGTTTAGAGCATTGTGATGAAGTGTTTGATGCTTGTTTATAGTTTTTTTTTTTTTTTTGCAAGCATTTTAATTGATTCTGTGTACACAAGTAAACCAAGTATTCATTCATTCATTCTTTGTTGGATGATAACACTACACAAGGGGTGACAATTATGTTGAATATGGCCCATCTTCAGAATAAAAGACACAACATAAGTAGAATGGGAGCATTACATGCATCATGTGCCAAGATTACTTATAAAACTGTATTAATGGCCATTTATGTAAGCACTTGTCAAAGTAGGCCTCAGATGAGCAATCGGACCTCACGGATGGATTCAAAACGACGAACGGAATCCGACGGACTCAAGATCGGCCAAATCCAACATCCAGAGCTCCTACAACGGGCCCAAGAAGTTCTGACCGTTGATCTGGAGATCAACAGCCCATATTGCGCCACATCAGCCCCCCGCTCCACCGCACGACGCGCCTTCATCAGCTGAGATCAGATCTCGGCCGTCGATCTTCGATCGAAGGACCGAGACTCGCGTGCCCGCCCGCAGTCGCCGCGATAAAGAGCAGGCGTGGTGCAACGGTTAGCCCGCACGCCCGCACGCACGCGACGCGGGTTCGAGCAGCGCAGAGTCGAAATCGAAGACGGAGGACACGTGCGGTGACATTGGGTCGCCTGATCAGCAGTGGGCGGCCGGGATCTCGCCACTCGGCGCAACCGCAGCTCACGGGCGTCCACGCGCGCGTGCACACCGGGCGATGACGCCCGCGCACATGCGCGCCCGAGGCGCGATCCTAGTGCAGCCGAGGAAGATTCTCAGCCGTCCGATCTTCGATCGGACGGCTCTCGTTCAGCAGTCGCGGATCACACGAGGAGAAGAAACGAGGCAGGCAGCTGACCAACGGCTGGAGGGCTTCACCGACGCTTTTGGGAGTGGTTCTAGCGACGCTCTGGACGTCGCTAAAGCCCCTGCTTTTAGGAAGCCCTTAACCCTATTTAAACCCCCTCCGACCACTCATTCAAGGCATTCACTCCCCTTGCAACTACTCCACCCCTCTCTTAGATAGCTTTAGGACCTCTTGTAATCGCCGGAGACGACGAGCCGCCGATGGAGCCTCCTCCACCACCGTGGCTGCCTCGTCGCTCTCCACACTCTCTCTCTCTCTCTTTTAAGCTTTCTATTACTTTTGTTGAAGCATGTATTTAATGTTGTAAGCTATGAACTACAAATGCATGATTAATGAAGTTATTTTCCGTTCAATTGTCATTTTAATTTCCGTTCAAGTTGCATGATCAAGCAAAGAACTTTCTAACCCTAAACGGTCTCTCTCTCTCTATCTCCCTCTCTCACTTTTCAAAATCGCATCTTTCGTAAGCAAAACTCCGCACTTTCCACGACAAGTGATAAGCAAAAATCCGATTTCCACGCCTCCCTAAGACCGACACTCAGATTCACCTCTGTTTACTTATTTTAAAACTGACGTTGCAAGTGTGACTATAACGACACTTCTTAACACACGCACAACAACACGTCATTGGACATAAAATTTCTTTTTGGAATTAAAGGATAATTTTGGACTTAGAGAGTGATGTAAATCAATAACTGCCTCCCAGTGAACGACCTGGAAAAAAATCAATAAAAATTAGTTAATTAAATAATAATGGTCGTAATGATGGTTGGTATTTCCTACAATTCACTACAATGATACTTATGATATTCTCATCACCATAACCAATCCATCAAAATTACTCCATCATTCCATCACTATTATTTTTTGGCGTCATTGCCTGAGAGGCAACTTTCTTTACGCCAAAATTACTCTTTAATTCTTTTTGTATATAGAAATTTTTCATTTCATTTCATTCAAATCTATTGATTGTACATAATTATTTTCCTCCAATGATTAATTCGTTATTGTGTATATGTTCTTTTATTATTTTACTAATCATTTGTTATTTTTCCTCAGCACTTGAGGAGGAGGGGGAGCAGCATCACCTTCCAATTGAGGTCATCTTCCTGGTGGAACCACTGCGCTCCTGACCTGACGTCCAGGCGAAGTGCCCTCAGAGTAGCTGTAGGAGTAGTATAGTAATAGTATAGTATAGTTTAGTTAGATTTAGGTATATTAACTAGAACCAATTGTTAGTCATAAGTTGTGAGAGCATGTTCTCACACATTCATTGTAATAACTGTGGACTTTCTGGACTTCATTCTTCTACCTCTTAGACTCATCTCTCATCGATACGGTTTTCCGTTGCGGTTTTCCAAATCAATTTCTTTCTTTGTTTTCGTTTGCTACATTAAAAAAATAAAATAAAATAATAATAAATAATAGAAAAAAAAATCAAAAAGATCTCATCCTTATCTAGCAGCAGCATATCCTTAGGCACCCATTTTAGGTTGCATATTTCTACTAGATTTCAATTCAAGTCAAATTTGCATATTGAAGATTGCTGGAGTCAGGTACGCATTCTTTACTTATCTCCAACTCCTGACATAAGTGCATTTGACTTAAAATTAAATAAGACCATCTTTTGTATTGAATGAATTAAAAAACGAGACAAGCAGCATAGAAACCACTTCATAATCACTTAGACGAAATCAAAAGGAGATATTAACTTTGTGTGAAACCTTGATTGAGATTTTATCGCATTGTGTTGATTGCTATCATGCACATAACATGATCACTTAAGATCACAACACACGGGTTTCTACCTCATCTCCTTCTGCAACCACAGGATCTGGATTCGCATGCTAAGTCTTATCCAGATTCCTAGTGGATTTTAGAGGTCTGCACATCGCTAGGTTTATTTTAGGACACGTACAATTGTTTGAAACAATTGTTTGTGTACAATATAATTTTGCGTAGCAGCCTCTAGGTAAAAGAATTTTTCGATTTATCTCACTTGCTTGGTCTTCTGAATTGATTGAGATTCGATTGGGATTTTGTGAACTTAGCTAAAATTTTGCTTCTCCATTAAGTTGTGACGAATTGAAGTAAACGTGTTTTCACAAACCAACTCAATGGAAGGTAGGAGATCCCAAAACCCAGAACTAGTACTCCCCTTGGGTACTGATACCTAAGTTATTGCATCTACTTCTTTGCCTTCCACTTCCAATCCCTTACATCCCGAGTCTCAAACTCCTATTCACTGTCCCACTCACCAAGAGGATGATCATGAGTCATCACAATTCGAAGATTTTGAAGAACTTCCTCCACACTTAATTGCACATCCTCCACCACCACAACCACCTATCCATAGGTTCCAATCTCCACCATATCCTAATCTTCCTAACCCACCCCCGGAGAGAGGACCTATGCCTCATCTTCAACACCTGTTCGAAACACAATTACAAATGAATACATTAACTCAACAGGTGCAATAGCTTGCTCAAGCTGTTAATCTTTTAGCTAACCCCCAACCACAACCACCTCAACCTAGAAATCATCAGGCACCACCCCAACCTCGTAGACCTCAACTACAGGATTACTATAATCCCGCAGTTGCTCAACCGATGCATGTGGTACGTTATCCTGATGGGGGCCGTGCTGCTGAACTGAAGCCAAACATTATAGCACTCATTCCTCACTTCCATGGACTTGCTTCTGAGGATCCTTTTCAGCATTTAGAGGAGATGAAGAATCTTGCCCAAACTCTGGGTCAGCAAGGACATGATCAGCACACGCTTTTAATGAAAATGTTCTCCTTTTCATTGAAAGATAAGGCAGTCTTTTGGTTTCGAACACTTGCACGGACTACACCTATAGATTCCTGGGCTTCTTTAGAACATAAGTTCTTAAAAAAGTACGTTCCTGTAGGCCACACTAACGCCTTAAGGCGTGCCATCACTACATTCACTCAGAATTCAGGAGAACAAATACACGAGGCTTGGGAGAGATTCCACGAGCTTCTAAGAAAATGTCCCCACCATGGTGTCCCACGCAGGCAACAGGTCCAGATCTTCTACCATGGGCTCCATGATGACACACGGAATTTTGTAGATGCCGCTTGTGGAGGCAATTTCCTGTGTCGGGATGAAGACTCAGCCTTTGAGCTCTTTGAAGGTATGGCCGAAAATTCTATTAATAATGCTTCAATGAGCATGTTTAATAAAAAGTCCTCACATTCCCACTCACATACGGGGGTACACGAAGCCCAATCCAGTAGTAGAGACTTAGAGATAGTGGCTAGTCAACTGGATAAAGTGGGCTTAATCGAGAAGAAAGTAGATGAAGTATGAAAATTTCTCTCAAAACCTTCATCATCTCCTTTTCAATCACCAGCACAAAACACTTCTTCTCAGTTTCCCACAGGGAGGGAAACTGTGAATAATCTTCCTGTGACACAATCTGCATTATCGGATTTCCATTTTCATATCCTTCACCGGTTGGAGGAACTTTGGCCCTCCCTACACTGACTTCCCTGCACTGTATGGAGCTTCAGAGGAGCTCCATGCCATTCAAAATGACCCCTTTTCACAAACATACAACCCTAGATGACGTAATCATCCAAATTTCTCATGGTCGGGAAATTCACAGAGATATCCTTTTCAACAACCTTCCGCATACCACAGCACAACCCGATCCGAGCACCACCTCCACAATCACATGGATATCCACCGCGTGCCTACCAGCAACCCCAACCCAGGCCCACCCAATACTCTCAACCTGGGCCTACACAAGACGACCAATTGGGGTCTATCATGAAAGCTCTAGCTGATATGCAACAACAGAATATTGCTATGCAGCAGAGACAGGACGCAACCTTAGCTGAGATGAGAGCCCAGCTATCACACTTGACGGAGTCCCTTCAACCACATTCCCTCCCATCTCCAGCACAACCTAACCCTAGGAACATACCTGCCCAGAGGTATGTTCAACCAAGACCGGCAGTGCAAGGTCAAGCACATGTCATTTCACAACCCTTGCACGACACTAAATTTTTCACAGACCCAAGTTCTTTTGTACAAACACAACCACCTCTGCTACCAAACACTGATTTACCATCTACATCTAGGGCCGAACTAAATGCCATAGTCACTAGGAGTGGTAAAAGCACAATAGATCTGCCTCTTCCTACTTCTACTACTTCTAATTCCACTCGTCCATTTCCTATTTCTCCTTTACCAAGGACTGAACCTCTTGTCACTACTTATGTACCTTTTCCTGAAGCTTTAAAGAAGAAGGAGAAAGGAAAGAAAAAGACCTATGTGGCACCTGAGGAGGATTTGCTTAAGCTCTTTGAGTAAATCCACATAAACATCTCCTTGTCGGATGCAATTCGCCACATACCCCTTTTTCTAAGTTTTTAAAAGACCTATGTACACCTAAGCATAAAGCAAGGATTCAAAAAGGGAGTAGTCCAATCATCCTCACAGAACAAGCTAGTTCCATTATCTCCAGTACCCTCCCTACTAAGATGAAAGATCCAGGCACCCCTCTCCTATCCTGCATGATAGGTAACACCACATTTAACAGAGCACTACTAGACTTAGGTGCTTCCATCAATCTTATCCCAACCTCTCTACTAACACATTTTGAAGTTGGCAATCTGAAGCCAACCAAGGTGTCTCTGCAATTAGCTGACAGATCAATTAAGACACCTCAGGGAGTGTTGGAAGATGTTATAGTGCGAGTCAAGGATTTTTACTTTCCTATAGACTTTATAGTCCTTGACATGGAAGTACCTGAGGATATTCAGAACACATCTATCATCTTAAGAAGACCTTTCTTGGCTACGACCAAGGCAAACATTAATTATGAGGAGGGCCTTATAGAATTAAAATTCGGAGATCAGAAAATAAAGATTGATATTTTTCAGGCCAAAAGAGGACCGACTTGTAGTTTAATTGAGGAAATCTTTTCCTTGGATTCTTTGGATCAGTTGGTTGAGGAGACCTTAATTGATTTACTGAACATAGAACCTCAACACTCTTTGGACTTTGACTTGATTTCCACTGAGATACCCATTTTAGAAACAGAGGACCTACCTCCTATTCTTCTAGTATCTCTAGGATCTCCTGAAACTTACACACCTGCTCCTTCTGATCCTGTACCTGTTGAACTCAAACCTCACCCTGATTCTCTCAAATATGTTTTCTTAGGACCTGATTAGACCTTTCCGGTGATTGTTAACTCTTCCTTATCATCTAATCAAGAAGCACGACTCTTATCTGTACTGAGAGCACATAGACAGACTATAGGATGGAGCCTTTCTGACCTGACTGGCATTAGTCCTTACTGCACACATAGGATTTTCACTTAAGAAGGATCCAAACCTACTAGACAGCCCCAGCATAGATTGAACCCTACACTGCAAGAGGTGGTGAAAAATGAAATGATAAAGTGGTTAGACAACGAAATTATCTTCCCCATTTCTGACAGCAGATGGGTAAGTCATGTTCAAGTTGTGCCAAAGAAGGCCGGACTTACCATCATCACCACTAATTCTGGAGAAGTCATCCCTACACGCATTGCTAGTTCGTGCGAGTATGTATAGATTACCGGAAACTCAACCAAGCCACGAAGAAAGATCATTTCCCTTTGCCCTTCATTGATCAGATATTGGAAAGACTGGCAGGGAATAGATTTTTTTGCTTTTTGGATGGCTATTCAAGATATAATCAGGTGGCAATTCACCCCGAGGATCAGGAAAAACTTACATTCACCTGCCCCTACGGAACCCTTGCATTCCGTAGGATGCCTTTTGGATTGTGCAACGCACCTGCTACATTTCAGCGGTGTATGTTTACAATCTTTTCCGACTTGGTAGGTGATTGCTTAGAAGTCTTCATGGATGACTTCTCGGTCTTCGGGAGCACATTTGATGCATGCTTAGACCACTTGACTAAGGTCCTGCAAAGATGCATAAATGTGAAATTGGTACTTTCTGGGGAGAAATCACATTTCATGGTACCAGAAGGACTAGTATTAGGTCACTTTATCTTAGAGAGGAATAGAGGTTGACCACACAAAGGTAAAGTTGATTTCTGAATTACCACTGCCACCGTCGGTTAAACAAATTAGATCTTTTCTCGGGCATGTTGGCTTTTATCGCCACTTTATCGCAGATTTCTCGAAAATAGCCCAACCTCTCACTAATCTCCTCTCTAAAGATGTAGACTTCCAGATCTCTGACAATTGTGTTAGTGCCTATACGACACTTCGTGATCTGGTCACCAAGGCACCAATACTGCAACCTCCTGATTGGTCTCACCCTTTTGAGATCATGTGTGATGCCTCTGATTATGCAGTAGGAGCTGTCCTTAGTCAAAAATTGAACGGGAAACCCACAGTCATTTATTACGCTAGCAAGACCTTAGATGAAGCTTAGAGGAATTACACCGTCATAGAAAAGGAATTTCTCGCTGTAGTATTTGCACTGGAGAAATTCAGACCTTATCTTTTAGGTTCCCACATTATAGTCTACATCGACCACACTGCAGTTCGACATCTTCTCACCAAGAAGGATGCGAAATCTCGTATGATTAGATGGATCCTACTTTTACAGGAATTTGATTTAGAGATTCATGATAAGGCTAGAAAATAGAATGTGGTAGCTAACCACTTATCCCGCCTTCCTTCTGAAGCGATTTCTCCTTCTTTACCTATTTCTAACCACTTCCCTGACGAGCAATTGCTAGTCATTCATTCTGATCTTCCCTGGTATGCTGACATTGTAAACTACCTAACTTCTGGAATCCTCCCCACTGATTGGGTTCAACATCAAAAAGACAGACTTTGATCCGAGGCCAAACACTATTACTGGGAAGAACATTGGCTTTTCAAGCATTGCAAAGACCAGATCCTTAGGAAGTGTGTTCCGGATAAGGAGATAGAAAGCATCTTGTCATTCTGCCATGACCAGGCGTGCGGCGGTCACTTCTCTGGCAAAAAGACTGCAACAAATATTTTGCAGAGTGGTTTTTATTGGCCCACAATCTTTAAAGATGCACATGAATAAGCAGGGCATGTTCACGCTATCAATCTCTCGACAGTATTGGCCGCCGAGACATGATGCCCTTAAATCCGATCATAGTGTGCGAAATCTTTGACGTTTGGGGCATTGACTTCATGGGACCTTTTCCTAAATCTTATGACTTCGAGTATATATTGTTGGCAGTCGAGTATGTTTCTAAATGGATAGAAGCCATGCCCTCAAGAACTAATGATCATAGAGTTGTGACACAATTTTTTCAAGATTTCATCTTCTCTAGATTTGGGGTGCCAAAAGCCATCATTAGTGACGGAGGGTCTCATTTTAGAAACACACATTTTCAGTCCCTACTTCAAAAATATGGGGTGTCACATAGGATAGCTACACCATATCACCCTCAAACCAATGAACTTGCTGAATTGTCCAATCGGGAGATAAAGAAGATTTTACAGACTACCATCCGACCAGATAGAAAGGATTGGTCTTCCCGCCTTTCTGATGCGTTGTGGGCATATAGGACAGCTCACAAAATCCCATTAGGCATGTCTCCTTTTAGACTTGTGTATAGGAAACACTATCATCTTCCCGTAGAACTCGAGCACAATGCCTATTGGGCCATCAGAAAGTGTAACCTGGACCTAGAGAAGGCCGGTGATCTTAGAAAATTTCAAATTTCTAAGCTAGATGAGTTAAGGAATGAATTTTATGAAAGCTCAAGGATTTATAAGGATAAACTTAAGGCCTTCCATGACCGTCACATTCATAGGAAATCATTTCACCCTGGTCAAAAAGTCCTCTTCAACTCTAGACTAAAACTCTTTCATGGGAAACTAAGACCAAAATGGACTGGACCTTTCAAAATCATAAGAATATTTGACAATGGAGCCATTGAGATCACTGAAATTGACAAATCTGAACCTTTTACTGTCAATGGACAAAGACTAAAACCTTTCATTGAGTCACATGATCTCCGACTTGTCAATTCCACCATTTCACTCCTACATTTTGAATTACCATCTGGGTTTACGCCTAGCTGAAGGCGTTAAACTTAGCAAGACCTATCCTTGTACATAGCTTTTCTCACCTTTCTTACTTCTACCTTGATTCGAATTAGGTGTCTACCTTTGCATTTTTAGTATACTTTCATTGAAATACATGTCATGCATTTCACTTCCTAGTCCGACTGTTCACTTTGATCCTAGATCAGACTTAAAATCGTCCGCACAGATATTTTATCTCCTCATTCCAACTTCCTTCCATCACCTAGTCTAGGAAAGTGAAAAGCAGAGCATGCATTTGCATCCACCCTATTCATTCAATGAAGACATTGCAACATTTAAGCATGGGGGGGTGTAAATGGTGAACCATTTAAACCGAAATACAATTGTAGACACACCTATAGTACATATAGTATAGTATTATCAAAAATACCAAAAAGATTGAAAAATTTTGAAAATAAAAAAATAATAATAATAACAAATCACAAAAAATTCCAAAAATACAATAAGGGACATGCACTCTACTGTCAAGGGAGGACATTAACTTCTAAGGAGAGAGGGAGAAAAAGTTGTAAAAGATGAAAAATAAGTGTTTAACTATGATCTTCTAACTGAGAACAAAAATAGAATAAGTGTTTATGGACATTCAACCTTGGCTGGTTTGACTTGCCGGGTCACTATAGCTTGATTCAAGCTTTGGCTTAATACACTTTGAGCTTTGACAAGATAGACCACAGTCTCTCCTAACTTTAGAACATATTCTTGTACCTGAGTCACCAGTACAGGATTCGCTGGTTTGCTTTGACTTAGGAGTCTAAGTAACCTTGGCGTACACTACACAATGTCAGGAAAAATCACTTGAACCTAAAATTCAACCCTAGTGTTCATTAGGAAAGGTGGAGTCCTTACCTGTGCGTGCAGGTAGACTCTTTGTCTTAACCATTAGTCTTGTGTCTAGGAGAAGCTCTTTCCACAAAACGTTCACCCACCAAATAAGGTGCACTCTACCAAATAAAGTTGCTGGAGACATACTGACAAAAAAAAAAAATCAGAAAAGTCTAAAAAGAAAGTTTTTGCGAATAAGTCAAGTATGTTCTCCAAAGTCTATAAATACAAAAGTTCCACCAAAAATGTTTTCAAGGTTCAATACAAATACCATGTTTTTCCACCAAAAATTCTTTGAGCCACAAACACAATAAGAGTTGGGTTTGAGTACTCGTCAATTCTTGAGAGTCATCCGAAAACATGAGCTGAAGGTAGGACCAACCTGGACTTAAAAAGAGGTGAAACCCCAAGATTGAGTTTTAGAATTCACTTGGTTAGTCCTGACTTATCACAAAGCACAGCCATAACCTCATAGCACCCTGAGTCTCTGTAAAACCCCCTGAGTCCTGGAATTCGACTTAAGGTTTAAATTTCAAGAGTCCTTGTTGGTTGAGAGATGGCCTATGTCATTTAAGTCTTGAGTTTTGGTAGGTTATCCTCAGTAATAAGGTTCTCACAATGTCCAAACATAAACACAGTTGGTTTATTGGAAAAATCTTTCAACTTAAAGATCATCTTCAAACACTTAAGACTTTGAGAAAAATTGAAAGAAGAAAAAGATCTCTTCACACTTGCCTTGCTGTTACTCAAATTGCTCTACACTTCAATAAATTGTTTGCTAAGGGACTAGCAAAACCTAAGCATGGGGGTATGATGAGTGGCTACTCATCATAGCAAAAAAGTTGAAGTTAAGCTAGACACTGGGTTAAACAACATCAAATTAACAGATAAAAAGGGTTAAGTGTGGAAATCAAAGAAAAAGACCTAAAACCTTGATTCTGTGTAAAAATTGCATAATTAGGTCATAAAACGAGATATTCTGAAGATAAAGGTCAAATGGTGATTCAAGTGTTAATTGAACACATAAACAAGTTTAAAAGTCCAAATCAAAAGTACAATTAATTTCTTAAATGTTCAATTGAGCACATATAAAAATTTGAAGGCATTTGGACATCATTAAGACCTTGAAACAAAGAGTTTACACTTAGGTCCTTCATGCATCACATTCTCTTCTCTAGAAATCCCTTTTGGACCTATTTGCAACATGCAGGGACCCCTTTGAAAGCCCTCAGGGTCCGTCCTGTTACAATTCCCTTCACTTATGGGCCTGCGTATAATTTTTCTACCCCTTCGTAAAGGGGTTCTCCCTGCAATTTTTCCAACATTACGAGATCCATCTGTTGTTCTTCGCACGCACTGTAGCACGCGAAGAACAAGACAGATCTCGGTCGTCCGTTCTCTCGTGATTTTGATCTGCGACTTGATTTGAACCGAAGCTTCGCGCGAAGCGGCGCATACGCCCACCCTTCTCCCCAGATCCCATCCGACGGTCAGTTTTTGAGTTGGCTCACTGCGCGCCCCTCTCCTCTCATCCTTGCCGCGAGTTGCTTCATCGACTATCTTCACCCGCGCAGTGATCTGAGCCACTGAGTTTGCTACTTAAGCACCTCAGTGGTCGCGCGCATAGGGGATCGCTCTCTCATACATCTCTTAGCAATCATTCATCCACTCCAGTCTCTCCTCCCCACCAATTCTCTGATTTCACAGCCATCGGCTGTGAAATCACCGACTTCTTCTCGACCTCCTCATCGCCAAGGACCACATAGCACCTGAGGACGAATTTGGAGCCTCACTAGCAGACACTTCCCTCCGCTGGAGTCATCTCCCTCCTTTCGTCCTCCTTAGCCACCGGCTAAGGACCCATAGGTCCCATTCTTCCTGTTAGAGTAGATTTACCATTCTGCAATTTAGTTGTAGCTGTAGTTAAGTAGGTTAGAAGTAGAATTAAAGTAATTTGTGGTGCCTAATTTCACTGTTCTGATAGTTTAGCTGTAGCAGTAGATTTAGATTAGATTTCCCCCCCACCAACTCTAATCATTCCAGATCAGAGGGGATGGTTTCACACAGTCCATGATCATGAATTTTCTCCCTCTCCATGTTTTCCATATCGCTTTTGATTCCCACGATTTGTTTCTCGCAATTCACCCGTTCATTAGACCTAATTTCAGATCTGATTGGTTTCTAACCACAGATCTAAAATTAGCATCAAGAATCACATTAGGGGCTTCCCATTCATCCCATTTTGCTCACAAAAGCCCCTTATCTAAGCTAAAATGTGAATCAGTTTGCCGAATTGTCCATGAATCCAGAATTTAAAGATTTTTACTCAAATAGATTTTGAATGCCTTGATCTGGCAAACTGAAGAAATTGGATTTTTTTTTTTAATCACTGTTTGGCTGGGAATCTGAGATGATTCTGATGTTAGAATTCATCTCAGAAGAGCCATAATCTGATTTATTATTCTTGAGGATTCCAATGAGTGGATGCTGTTGAACGATTACGAACCTACGCTAACGAGATTGGTTTTGGAAAACCTGTCGTTGTAGTTCGAAAGCGAAAAATTCGCGTTCAACAAATAAAATTTATATCGAAATTAAAATTCTGGGTCGAACACAGGGAGGCAGACGTTTGATTTAAAAACTATGCATTTCTTTTTTATTTGTTTCAATTTAGAACCATCTAATTATTTACAATAAATAGAAGAGAGAGAGAGTAAGAGAGAAATAGAATATTACACAGAGAAATCAAAATGAGATGTAGAATAAACAAGGTATTTTTGTATTGAAGAGATTGTTCATTATAACTAGAAAGCATAAAATAATTACTTTAGAAAGCATTAAAAGAATGGAGAGAGAAATGTCCTCCTCGACGATTGCTTGGAGGACGAGTAGATTAATCTAGAAAGCAGTAAATCTATACTAGAAAGCGGTAAAAAGAATAGGGAGAGAGAAATCCTCCTCGACGGTTGCTTGGAGGACGAGCCGGACGGGACGACGCCTAGACAAAGGAGAACGAAGCGGGACGAAGGAGGACAAAGCAGAAGAACGGGAACGAAGCAGCACGCCGTCGTCGTCGCGGGATCCACTTCCGAAGGGGAACGAAAATTGGACTTTATCTCGCGAGAAGCATCCCGGGTGTGGGACAAGCTTCTCTTGAGCTTTGGAGGGGTAGAGAGGAGAAAGAAGGGATGAAAATTTCGTATGGAGGGGGTCTCCTTTTATAGTTGCAAGGAGTGGGGGCAAAATAGACATTACATCTTCAAAATAATAAATAAGGGGTCTTTAGTGACGGATAAATCCGTCACTAAAGCCCCGACGTGGCCGTCGCCGCCGCGCCTACGCGCGCCCGCTCGGCTGCCCGCGTGCGTAACGCCTACGCACGTCCGCGAAGTCTCAACCGTCCGATCGCGAGATCGGACGGCTTAAAACGCGTCCGTGCACGCTGCAACCCGCCCGCCTGGGCGTGCGATCGCGCGTTACGCGGGGCATCCAATCGCACGTCGGCGCTATCGGGCACCCGCGACCGCACGATCTCCATCCGACGCTCCACGCGCCTCAATAACCCGCGTCTCCAATCCACTCGCCGCGGCACGAACCCGCGCCCCGCGCTCGCATAAGCGCGCTCGACCGCTGTGCTGCGGGGCGCAGATGGTCGAGCGCACGTTTTAAGCACCGGGCGGCCACAGCCGTTGGATCTCCATCTGACGGTGGAGAGCGATCGGGCGGGGGCCTTCACAAAATTCCAGCGGCCGTTTGGGCGGCTGAGATGGCACCACGTGGCACCATCTTGGCCGTCCATCTTCTGGAAGTTGTAGATGGTGCCACGGATGTCGGATTGACTCGATTTTTGTGTCGTTTGGCTGCGATCGTCGATCCAAATTCATCCGTATTGTCGGATTTGTCATCTGAAGTGCGGATTTACACCATCCTGGCCCTTGATCTTCTAGGGTTCCCCGGTCTCTATCTGATGCTACGGATGCCTAATTAGGGCGATCTTGGAGTCGTTAAACTCTAATCGTCACCCTGATCATATCCATACGGTTGGATCTTTTATCCGAGGACCCGATAAAATATTTGCCCTGTCCAAGCAGATAAAAGGAGACAATTAACCTCCATTTTATTCAAACTACTCTAAATGCAAGATGATGCATGTAATGCAATATTTATATCATGAAATGCAATCCTATGCTTAAGAACATGCATAAATAGACATTTTAAATAGCGTAAATGTGTTTACATCATACCCCCATGCCTATCTTTTGCTAGTCCCTAGCAAAAACTATATGCTATTTATAAAAGAATTAGGTTAGATTATTTAGAGCTGAGTTATTTTCAATCATTAAGAAATTTTCTACTTAGGAACTGAACTTTCAAAGACACAACAGTGCCCGGGTATCAGCCAAAATGTAGACCGCCTCAAGCCCTCGCCTTATTCAAAGAAAATTTTCTTTTTCTCTTTTTACTCTTTTCTATTTTTTTTTTGGATTTTCAAATTTTAGGGTTCAAGAGTGGCTTTCTACGACCATTCAACTCACCCAAGATTTGATGAGAACCCTAAGTTTTAAGCATCTTATTGTGATTGTGATAGACTCGTTGACCGGCAATTAGAATGGACTTCGGATTTCTACGCCTCTAGGTGACCTCAAAAAGAATTCTGCCTAAAGGTGTATCTTTACAACCGGTAGCTTTCTCCCTACTTTTATTTTTAACGGGGTCAACACAAGGGTGAATCCAGTGTATATCTCCCCGATTTATTCTATTTCTCCGCTTCTTCCTAAGTGTTTTGGGAATTTTTAGTTCATTTTCTGAGTTGGGTTCTGGACAACCGGTCGATGAGCTGTTACCACTGACAACTTGCCAACCATACTCGTGCAGTGAAGTGTGGCTTATTTCTTTTTGTTCTTTTCTCCTTTTTGATTTTTTTTTTTTTTTAAGTAGGTGGCTTCCCTGGTCTAAGATTTACCTAAAGGCAGCAAAAAGGGAAAGGTCCAGTGACTGAGCTCTAGACAACCTACCTATGGGCTGTTACCCACGATAACTTGCCAGCCATATCACCCTAGAAGGTTCATTAGCTATCCAATTTCCGTAAAAATCGTCGAACAACGAGTCAGTGCAAAGAAAGTGTGTAGATGCTTAAAACTCAAAATTTCCTCAAATCAGAGGGCGGGTTAATAAGTCGTGTACTTATCACCCAAACTTATTTATTCCAATTATAATAGAATTAAGATGGCGAGGACTCAAAGACAAATCCACATTTTAGTGGATACACAAGCTAATTAAGTCCAAAGACCTGACAGGTCTTTGTGTTCAGATCCTAATGTAGTATTTCCTAAGATTGCAAATTTTCTTAAACCCAAATTCTCTTTCCTAATTCCGAATTTTTTTTTTTTTATAAAAGAAAATAAACAAATCTACGGAGCCGACGAATGAATTAAGAGATAAATATCCACCCCCCATGCCTATCTAATGCAATGTCCTCATTGTATTAAAAAGACATAAAACAAAGTGGAAAAGCGTAGAAAGCACCTGAATTGCGTGAATGTCATGTCCGCTCCGAGATGAAATCGAAAAAAGAACTGTATAAGTGCTGAGTTTAGTGCCTTCAGCTAGGCGCACTATACAAAGAAAAGAAATGAAGAATTCACAAGTGCAGGTCAGAATTAATATAAACAGAAGAATCCTCTGACCTATCAACAGCGGTCCACAGATGTGGACCAGATTGTGGTGCAGACCCATCCCCCATAATCGAGAATATCTTAGGTTCTGGATAAAAATTACCCAAAACCTAAAATCAGAATGCAAGCGGGGCCGGGCCTGCGATTTATGAGGATGCAACCCAAGGCCAAAATGTCGGGTTACAGAGAATTGAAGCTCAAAAGGATAATCGTTGAATGTGTGCTTGAGTTGAACATCCTCGAAACAAATGTCGTAAGGGTTCTGATTTGATGGTTTCAGCTTAAAAGGAACCCTTCGACTCAATCTTCCATGTCCTCCAAAATTAACTTCCCAAATCAGAACTTCCCTGCTCCTATCCTCCTCATTCAGCATATCAAATTCCAGGACCTCTTGTACATTTATCACCCCGTCTGAAATCTCCAAGTCTAAATGATGTGGCAGAATCAAAATTGACTTGGGTCTAATTATCTCAGAATTAGAATCATCAATAAGCTCAACAGGGTGTAACTGATAATCAGGGCATTGAATTGATTCTTCCAGAAAATGTGATTCTGGATCCGTAATGTGTGCCCTAATAAGATCAGTTTCCTCAGTTATTGGGCTATTAAATGATCTATCAGATTCCTCAGGCCCAATTGTCTCACAGAAATCGTGTTCAGAAAACTCGCGTGAGACTTCGCAACTTGAATCTTCACCATCAGGATCCGTATCAATGTATGTCCCAAAATCAGTTGTCACTTTCTATTCCAAGGAGACATATGTTTCCTCGTAACCCGGCTCAGGGATCTCAGGTGAAGAAATCAAATCATCCTTAATTGGTTGCTTTAATTCAATCTGGTCAGCCTCAAAACACTTGTCCCCCCAACAGGTGCCTGAGCGGGTTCTGTCATTGGCTTTCCTGAAGAGAGTTCATCCTGCGAATTATTCCAAGATTGAATCAAAGCAACCACGAATCTCATCCTCAATTTCGCTAATTTCCCAAGTAGAAACTCACCCGGGTTCTTATCCTTAACATCCTGGAGCCAATCCAACAAAGACTTGTTTAAATCATCAATCATTTCAATCAGGGGCTCCAATCTCTCAATGCAAGGTATTGGCTGAACTTCTAAAGATTGAATGATATTCCTCAAGTTAACCAGAACCTTATCTTGAACCTGATTAACCTGAACCAAATGAGTTGGTTCAGGGTTGGGCGGGTTTGACATCAATGTAGAGGAATTAACGAATTGAGATTCGTTATACCCTTCCTGATAATAGGTCATTTTAGATTGTTGAAAAGATGGTGATGACCTAAAGGCAGTGAAATCAGAGGATGGGTAAAGATCGGTGTATCCTTCTTGATTGTAGATCGTATTTTGCTGTTCATGAAAGGAAGACGATCTATAATCGATGTAGCTCTGAGAAGGATAAAAATCAAAATCAAAGTGTTCAGGGTTAGACCCTAAACACGGGGGTCCGGAATTGTATCCCCAATCCGAATTATCCCAACTAACTGATGGTTGATTACAATACGAGTTGGGATAATCGTTATGTTGAGGATAATTTACAACAGGAGGGAAAGAGTGGGAATGCGTGAAATATGTGGAAGGATTCATGATACACGGGAGGAAGAAAGGTGCCCTGCAATACAAACAATCAAACCTGTCCTTAAATAGGTTAGCCTAAAGACCTACAGACTCTCAAAACCTGTCTTGAGATAAAGGAACGATTTGATCTACTTCCGTCTGTTCAATCCAACCACTTAGAAGGAGGGACTGGGGAGAAGGTTCTTCCTTCGGCTTGCGCCTCCGGTTCCTAGTGTACCCCCCAGCCGCGATCGTTTGACTCTGCTCCCCTAGCTAGACATCAGATTGAACAGTAGAAACAGACTAATTGAAAATAATCTTGTTCTGGGTTCTGAAGAGCGAGTCAAATCCTTAAGGCCAACGTCTATTCTATTTTATTTAGGGCTAGGTTTGAATGTGCTTTGGAATGTGATGGGCTCTTTAAATGGGTTGTGCCCTTAATGATTGATTGATTTGTATGTGAGTGCACAACCAGTGGGCTTCAAGTAAGATTGTTTTTGATGTGGTGAATTTTAAGATTCAAATCTTGCTTAGTAGCTTTTAGGATTCAACTTTAGGTGTTTTCAATCAAGTTTCGTTGGCACACCAAGTTTTACAAGCACAGGTGAAGATGTTTTCCTTTAAAGTTTAAAAAGAATGTGGAGTGCCTGGTAAATCCCTAAGAGTTGAACCTAATTGGCAGCCACTTGATGAGTTGATTTTATTTGAAGTGGTGCGGCCCAATCAACTCAATCAATTGACCTGTTGCACCACTTAATTAGGCACACAAATGATTCCTAATCTGATTTCTACTCAATTATGTGTTTGGATGTGTGTACCGGCTCTTAAGATTGGATTACCGGTTGAGTTTGAAAATCAGATGAGGTTGTGTACCTCTGTGAGATTTTTTTTTTTTTCTTAATGTGGGGGTTGGGGTGAGTATGGGTGTCAAACAACAAACAATCTAACCTTAGAGTTCATAAAAACACCTAGGTTGATTGATGTTTGAGTTATTATGTGATGAAATGAAATCTAATGGGTGGGAGGTGAGGGGTAACTTACAAAACCTTCCACAGCACTTTACTCCGATCTGTCGCTTTTGCCTGTCTCGAAAGAGTACCTGCAATTACAATAAGAAAGGAGAAAAGTGAGGTAAATGATTTATAAGTTACAAAACGCGAAGAGAAATCAAAGAGCGTTGCCTCCCCGGCAACGGCGCCAAAATGTTGAACGATTACGAACCTACGCTAATGGTGACGACCTTCCTCTATAGTTCTATTATTTCGTCGTAGTATTGTATAGAGAAGTGATTACCAGTTTAATACAATTTGTTACTCGGAAATAAAAGAGTTCCCGAGGTCGAACTCAGGGAGCAAACTGTATTCTAGAGATACAAATTCTTATTACAAAAATATTACAAAAATAAAGAGAGAGAGAGAGGGAGAGATAAAAATTTGGTTTTTTCTTTCTTCCTCTTTGTTTTCTCTTCTCTTTGGCTTTTGGTTTTTCTTCTTTGTTTATCTCCTGGTGGTCTTCTTCTTCTGCCTTCTGTTTTTCTTATTTCTTCTCTTCTTCAGAGCTCCTCATCTTCTTTTCTTTCAGTTCTGCCTTCCTTCAGCTTCTCCTTTCTTCTTTCTGCCTCAGCTGTAAAGCTTTTCTTCTTGCGATCCCTTGCTCAGTGGCATGGCGTCTTCGTTCTCCTTCTTTCTCTACAGTCCTTTTACTGCAGGGCGTCGTCTGATTTTCCAATCAGACGACTTAAATCTCCGCTGCTACAGTGCTCCACCTTCTTTCAGTCTTCGTCGGACTTCTTCTTCTCTTCTTTGTTTACCTGTGCCTGCACACTTCAAAGTTTACGTCAGTGGGCAAAACCTACTCTACCCCCCCCCCCCCCCCCGGCGTCACTCTCTCTCAGAATTCGCTCTTAGGAAAGCTCTCCTAGAGCAACCGGGTAAATCGAGTACGCGGGTCGCGCCCGGGTCCAGGCCCACCGGCGTGCGGTGGTGGGCGAGGAGTGCAGGTCGGGCTAATCGGGTCGGAGCCAAGTCCGCGGGGCGTGAGCGCGGACGAGGCCGGGTAATCGGGCGGGTGAAGGGGACCTCACCCCGTGTGCTAAGGCGATAAGGCTTATTCACAAAAACAATTTAAACGGTGAAAGAGTTGCGAGGCTTACCGATGTGGGACTAAACGGAGGCCTCTCCTCGCGTGCGCCTGCTGGAAGACCGCGGCCTTGCTTCTGCAGCTGCAGCTTCGATTTTCGTCGGTTGCTGGCTGGCTGCCTTCGCAGGGGTCTCCGTAATCCGCAACAGCTGGAAACCTGGAGTCCTCAAGCCTGGAGCGCGGGAGAAGCTGCTTCAATGTGGCGTTAATGGCGGTCGAGCCTCAGAACCTGTCGGACACGAATATGGCCTCTCGGCCTGATCAAACTACTGGGGAACCTTCACCGTGGCACGGCGAAGGTGTTGAGCTGTGCAGCAAGCCGCAAGGCGGTGTCTGGCGGCAGCCCTAGGTCGGACTGCAACCGGAGAAATGGGTTTGTTTGGGGGAGCGTTACGGAGGTGTGGAGTGGCAGTGGAGGGGTGGGGGGTGCTCAGTGTGATGAGGCGGAGGTTCGGTGAGGGTCGGCGAGGCGTGTGAGGCTGTGGAGCGATGGGGGCGTCTCGCCGGAGGGTGGCCGGAGACGAAGGGGGTGACGATGGTCAGGGTCGGTCGAGGGCTTAATTGAACAAATTGAAACCGAGGAAAGAAAGAGGAGAGGAAGGGAAGTAGTTCTAACTTACTTGCAGGGACGAAGGGGGAGCAGCAGGGCGACAGTCGCCGGAGAAGAAGATGCCCAGGGGAAGGGGCGGCGGCGAGGAGAGGGCCGAAGAGGCGCCAGCTGGGTACGGCGTGGCGCGGGAAGAGCGAGGGGGGGCAACCCTGCAGCTGGTAGTGCGGCAGAGCGACGAGGAGGAAGAGGAGAGGCCGCCGGAGCTGGAAGGCTTCCTGTCGGAGTGGGAAGAGAGGAAGTGGGGGTCTTTCTCCGTCAGGACCGAGCTCCCTTGAATGGTGGAGCGACGGGGGGTACTTATAGGGTAGAATCAGAGAGGAGGGCGGAGGGAGACGACGTGTCTCCCTCACCGGAGGACGCCGGAGATGGAGACCTATACCGTCCGTGCGTTCGCACGGCCGGTATGGTGGGTTGCAGCGACCAGGGGGGTGTTCCTGCGACGGCTGACGACGCAGGGCACCCCTGGTTTACTTGCCAGACCCTGCCCCTTACCCTGCGCGGCGCCATGCTCCGCGCAAGGTCGCCGGAGCATGGTGCTGGTCAGGTTTTGGCAGGAGGGACCTGAATGCAAAGAACGAAGGAGAGTTAGGGGTAGAAATGTGAGGGTTCAAAAGTTGAGGGCCAAAAAGTAAATAAATGAGGACCAAAGTGTAAAGTTGGTCAAGAAGGTTTCCTCTTAGGCTCAAGTTTTTATACATGACTAATTGGGGCCTAAGGATTATGATGGTGAATTTTATTTCCAGATTAAACCTTGTTTGACTGGTCAATTTACGTAAAAACCCAAATTAAGTTGTTAATTGGGCATGGTTCTCAATGTAGGTCAAAATGGGTTCCTAAGGACAAATTAAAGGTTATAAACCCTAGAGATTATTTTTCTATGAATTTTAGAGGGTTTAGTTGATTTTTTTCTCTGCCTCGAACCTCGTGTTTTTAAGTGGGTTTGTTTTTAGGGTTACAGGATGTCATTTAATTCCTTGGAGTTGCTGTAGCCCTTATTGAATCATCTCATCCCACCTTTCCTCTTATTAGGTTTCTTTGACCTATGTTTAGGCCCTGAGTTACCCTGTTTTTAGATTGGATTGGTGAAATTGCATTTTTACCCCTTAGTTTCTGTTTTCTTTGCGAACTCAGAATCTCTCTGAGTTAAGCATTTCCTTGAGTTATGTAGGAGCTTTTATCCTTTGTATTAGGTAAAAATGAGCTAGTTATGGCTCATGATGAGGTTCTCATCAGCTAACGAGATTGATTTTGGAAAACCTGTCGTTGTAGTTCGAAAGCGAAGAATTCGCGTTCAACAAATAAAATTTATACCGAAATTAAAATTCCGGGTCGAACACAGGGAGGCAGACGTTTGATTTAAAAACTACACGTTTCTTTTTATTTGTTTCAATTTAGAACCATCTAATTATTTACAATAAATAGAAGAGAGAGAGAGTAAGAGAGATAGAATATTACACAGAGAAATCAAAATGAGATGTAGAATAAACAAGGTATTTTTGTATTGAAGAGATTGTTCATTACAACTAGAAAGTATAAAACAATTACTCTAGAAAGCATTAAAAGAATGGAGAGAGAAATGTCCTCCTCGACGATTGCTTGGAGGACGAGTAGATTAATCTAGAAAGCAGTAAATCTATACTAGAAAGCGGTAAAAAGAATAGGGAGAGAGAAATCCTCCTCGACGGTTGCTTGGAGGACGAGCCGGACGGGACGACGCCTGGACGTAGGAGAACGAAGCGGGATGAAGGAGGACGAAGCAGAAGAACGGGAACGAAGCAGCACGCCGTCGTCGTCGCGGGATCCACTTCTGAAGGGGAACGAAAATTGGACTTTATCTCGCGAGAAGCATCCCGGGTGTGGGACAAGCTTCTCTTGAGCTTTGGAGGGGTAGAGAGGAGAAAGAAGGGATGAAAATTTCATATGGAGGGGGTCTCCTTTTATAGTTGAAAGGAGTGGGGGCAAAATAGACACTACATCTTCAAAATAATAAATAAGGGGTCTTTAGTGACGGATAAATCCGTCACTAAAGCCCCGACGTGGCCGTCGCCACCGCGCCCACGCGCGCCCGCTCGGCTGCCCGCGTGTGTAACGCCTACGCACGTCTGCGAAGTCTCAGCCGCCCGATCGCGAGATCGGACGGCTTAAAACGCGTCCGCGCCCGCCTGCTCGTGCGATCGCGCATTACGCGGGGCGTCCAATCGCACGTCGGTGCTATCGGGCGCCCGCGACCGCACGATCTCCATCCGACGCTCCACGCGCCTCAATAACCCGCGTCTCCAATCCACTCGCCGCAGCTCGAACCCGCGCCCCGCGCTCGCGTAAGCGCGCTCAACCGCTGCCCTGCGGGGCGCGGATGGTCGAGCGCACGTTTTAAGCGCCGGCGGCCACAACCGTTGGATCTCCATCTGACGGTGGAGAGCGATCGGGCGGGGGCCTTCACAAAATGCCAGCGGCCGTTTGGGTGGCTAAGATGGCGCCACGTGGCGCCATCTTGGCCGTCCATCTTCTGGAAGTTGTAGATGGTGCCACGGATGTCGGATTGACTCGATTTTTGTGTCATTTGGCTGCGACCGTCGATCCGAATTCATCCGTGTGGTCGGATTTGTCATCTGAAGTGCGGATTTACACCATCCTGGCCCTTGATCTTCTAGGGTTCCCCGGTCTCTATCTGATGCTACGGATGCCTGATTAGGGCGATCTTGGAGTCGTTGAACTCCAATCGTCGCCCTGATCATATCCATACGGTTGGATCTTTGATCCGAGGCTCCGATAAAATATTTGCCCTGTCCAAGCACATAAAAGGAGACAATTAACCTCCATTTTATTCAAACTACTCTAAATGCAAGATGATGCATGTAATGCAATATTTATATCATGAAATGCAATCCTATGCTTAAGAACATGCATAAATAGACATTTTAAGTAGTGTAAATGTGTTTACATCAGATGCCTTGTAGAGCCAATGAAGATCAACCATGTTGATTGAGGCTTTATTAGGAATTCTAATTTGATTGTTGTTTTTTTTTAGAGTGATTCTCTCTTAAGGGTTCTCAATATCCCTTAAGATGTGCAACTGGGATTCAGTTCTTGAATTTTTGTGTTGATCCTAACTATTTCTACATGTTGTCAATAGCATTAGAAAGAGTTAGATTAACAGTTTTTATGAATTGATTGGGTGTGATATTTGTGACAAGGATCTTGGATTTTATGCTGAACATCTGAGCATGTTTTCTTTTATGTGGATTTAGACCCTTGTCAGAAGTTGGTTTAATGATTTGTATCTTTGTGTTATTGAATCCCAGAATTAGAGTAAAGTGCTGCCATAGCAGCTGCATTTTCTCTTCCAATTCCAGTTAGTGTTCCCTGATTAGTTCTTTTCAATCCTTGATCAGGTTGTCCTAAACCTAATCTGGGATAGAAATGGTTAAATCAGGAGACACAAATTTCTATTCAGTTTTGTTTCCGCAACAGACTTAACATAATTTCAAATGGACTAACTGCAGCAGCAGTTAAGCCGTCTGGAATTAGGATTGGCTTGCTACAGGGCTGGTGCTTAGAGGCTCTTGCTGCTGCTGTTCCTGTTGTCCTAATTTTGTAGCAGAAATTTCTAATCTAAAACCCTGTAGACTATAGGCTTAGATTTCAATTCTAAAAATAGCTGACATGTTTGTCATGTTGTATTCCTTGTATACAAGCTTTCCTATATTGTAATTGATTTTTAATCCTTTGAATGCTTGTTATCTTTCTTTCAAATGTTTGTCAGCTAGTTATCTTTAAGCCTAACGGTCCAAGCACATGAATTAAATGAGATCAAAACTGAAGTACATGCTAAAATGGTTAAATTCTTCCCATATTTCATACTAAATGTATTTAAGGCAATCAATGCCTTTCTAGATCCCTTTAAGTTCTATCCTAAGCCTTTAGGTCTCCTTAGAAATCTTTTGAAAGGCTTAGGATGGATGAGATTGGGAATTCAATAAAAATCAGTAAAAAATTCTAAAAATAAAAATAAAATAAAACTATCTCATTGAAGATCAGATAGTTTTCTATCTGCATACCAAGTTTCATGGTATGCCAAACCCTCGACTTGGCATAATTTGCCAGTAGACGGTTTGGTATACCATGAGCTTTAATAAAATAACCTATTTACTCAAAACACGAAAAACATGTCCTCTATCTCATCTGCTTCTTCCATTCTCATCTCTTACCTCTATAACATGTATAAAAATCATAAAAAGTGAAAAACTCCAAAAACACCTAAAAGTACTTTGTATATTAAGTATATTCTTGTAAATATAAGCTTTATACTAAGTTACATATGTAAATAAGTAACATATGTATATAAACTGTACAAATAACTTATGTATATATTGTATACTGTAAATTGAGTCTTTAAATTAGATTATACTGTATATATATTAATTATATAACTACTTATTAACTAAACTAACTTGTATGTACTCTTAGACTATATAAATTAATAAACAGTATAAATAACAATATTAAGTTATAATACTGTATGTACGTATTTATATGTAGATTATAAACAAATTAAACCCTATACCTTAATTTAATTCTTTATACACAATAAATAATTAATTTATTAAGTTAATAGTTAAGTTATTAGATTAAATTAAATAAATTAGTAATTTAGAGTTAGAATTAAGTTAACTGATACTGTATATTTAGACTAATGTACTTTAAGTAATTTAAGCTAATTAAAGTATATTTATATCTTATTATATTATTTAAACTTAATTTATAAATAAAACAGTTCAAAATCTACTATTTAAATGTAAATAGAATGGAAATCAAATTTGTAAAATACAATAAAAATGTCTATAAAATATTTATACATGTATACTAACTCTGTATAAGGTCAATTAGACCATATAATAACTAATTTATATGTAATTAAAGAATCAAACATAAAAATCAGTATGTATAAACTGTATGCTTTAGTTAATTTATTTATATAGTAAATATAATTAAAATTTCAAATCAAGTGTACAATTGTATAGTATTATGCAAATACTTTATTTTCTCATAATTTATTTTTATTTTATAATAAATTATGGCCCTCGAATTGAGGGCCAAAGTTCCTAATTTCACCTAGTCGTAGCTCAATTTCAGCGTAGATGCGGCGCTCAGATGGTGCCACATCGGTCGCTGGCAAACACCTCTAGCACTTTATATTGATTTTGTTAACTTAAGGCACAATCGTCACGGGTGCCGGACGCCCGAAACAACCGAACCTTACATTAACTGATTTGAGCATGAGTACTTGAGGGGGTCGGGGGCCCGGGTGTGTGTGTGCGAGCTATGAGGCCCACTGATCTGAGCATGAAAATACATAATTAAGTGGCCTAATGAAAAATTAGAGCATGCTTAGTAGAGGTCTAGTCCAACTCTCTGGGTGCTATGTATCTCTCGAAAAGCGTGCATGCAAATTAAACAAATATTTGATTAATTAAGAGGGGTAATGCCAGTGGTTAATCACCTATGAATGTTATGCCTTAGTGTAGCTAAGACTTAACACAGAATAAGACTAAGAAGAAGAAGAAGAAAGGCAGAAGAGGAGTAAAGTGGAAAGAAAGAGAGTGAGGGTATAAACACGTATAGTGAAGAAAGAGAGAGCGAGAGTACAGATACAAAGTAAAGACAGATTGAAACTGTATAAAATAATTATAATATCTATATATATATACACGTAGAACAGCTGTTTACATTTATATATAACTTCACACCTGTACTAACAAAATAAAATGTCGCTGTATGTGAAATGACCGTCGCTACAGATCCTGGTTTCCCTCTTTTAGTTTGTATATAGTTTTTCTGGGGTCCAGTGACGTTTGCATCTGTCACTATAGCTATTATATGTATTACTATATATGTCAGCATAGTAAGTTAAATTAGTATGCCATGTAATCTTAGTTGATAGTGTATATTTATGTAAGTATTAGTAATATAACTTATAAATAGATAGTTTAGAGCATTGTGATGAAGTGTTTGATGCTTGTTTATATTTTTTTTTTTTTGCAAGCATTTTAATTAATTCTGTGTACACAATTAAACCAAGTATTCATTCATTCATTCTTTGTTGGACATAATTTCTTTTTGGAATTAAAGGATAATTTTGGACTTAGAGAGTGATGTAAATCAATAAATGCCTCCCAGTGAAAGACCTGGAATAAAACCAGTAAAAATTAGTTAATTAAATAATAATGGTTGTAATGATGGTTGGTATTTCCTACAATTCATTACAACGATACTTATGATATTCTCATCACCATAACCAATCCATCAAAATTACTCCATCATTCCATCATTATTAACACACACACATGCTCAGAAGATCAGATGCTCAGTTCGCACCCAGCGCTTGACGACTGGGGAGCTTATACAACAAATCACTTTTTTTCCAAGGCATGCGCTCGTGAACTACCGATGTGGGACTATGTTCCCCCCTTCCAGACCCAACTTCAATCGACAATATCTCCTAACTCAGAGCTCCAAATCAAGTGATTCAAGGTTTGTTGGAAAGCTCTAAGGTTGATCTATAAGATTGCAGGGTCTATTTTAAGATAACAGGATGTTTTCCTCTTCAATTTGACGAGTGAAATCAAGGGGTTCCTACAGCTTATAATACCTGGAAATGGTTTTAACCTTCATAGAGTCCTCAGATGGACTTATCTCTCTTATTTAAAGGTCTGAACAGTTTATACAAATGATTCTGCAGCTGCTGGAGTGAGTCTTGAAGCTCTTAAAGCTACAGGCAATACAGAGAAGCTTGAAGCTTCTCTGAAAGCTTCAAAGATAAGAATTACAACCTAAAAATAGATGAACAGACACTTAAGAACGTTTCTAACTGATTAAAACAGATTCTAAGGTTTGAAATTGACTCAACTGGGCAGGTTTTAAGATTGAATCTCAACAAAATGGCACTGTTTTCAGTTTGGGTTCGGAAACAACCCAAACTGGCAGGGTTTAAATTCTCACCAAATTACAAGTCTGAGCTCAATTTGATCACTCTAAAACTTTTCACAGACATCTCAGAATCAACTCTATCTCATCAATTCCTCAATTCGAGCTCAGAACCAGAGTTTCCCCTTTAGGTTTGACTGATAGGCTTAAAAATTTGACTTTATGATTAAAACCTCTTCAGGTGAAATTAAAACCTAAATTAGAATCCTTTCAACCTCAGGAATTCATTCAGATTCTCAGATAAGTGTTCTGACCCTAGAAATTAGGGTTTCAGGCTTGTCGTCTGAGCTTCAAAATCACTTTGTTCGTTAGAGCCATTCAGAGGTTAATACAATAGAGTGAAGTGAACAGCTTTAGTGCACTGCACTGAAGCTTCTAGATAACTAATAGACTTTTCCAACTCTGGCAGAGTTGGAGAAGATGAAGACCCAATCTGAGCTCCAGACACTAAATCTTCAAATAAACAACCTCAGAGCAATCACCGATCCATGTTATATCATTATGGAGCTTCTCACTAAGTTTCACAGGTTGAAGAACAAAAATGACTCGTCGAAGCTCGCAGGAGCTCCGGTGAGTCCAGAAAATATGTAAATTGTATACAGATTGTAAAAATGTGCCATTTTTTATCTAAAAAGGTTCCTGAGGTTGCAAGGAACCTCAAGAACTCAATTAATTCTTCATTATCTCTTTGGAATAAAGATTTGACAGTAAATTCATTTCTTTAAGAATCTGATTTGGATTAGGCTCAGGACTTGTTTTGCCACTCAATTGAGTGGTTAAAACAAGTCAACAAGTAATTGCAGTTATAATTATATAGTAAATTAAGGATTTGAACTGCTCCTGAGCCGCCATGGACAGCGAGCTCAGGAGCTTAATTATAAATTGGGCATTTAGATTATAAATGATAATTCTACAAATTATAATGTCGATTAGGGTCCCTAAGTGATGAATAGATGATGGAAGACCCTATGAAGGTGAATCTAAGCCCACTACTGTCGCCATAGACAGTGACAGTAATCGGTGAAGGTGAAAGGTGAATTAGGCGATTCAGTGACCAATTAAGTATTTTAATGGGCTAGAAGTGATTGTGAGGGTTAAAGGAAGGTGGACAGTGAGTTAAAAAGATAAGATTAAGGCTCTGACGAGCTCAAGGAGCTCACCGGAGTCGGAGAAGATAACACCTGAAATTCTAAAATTACAACTAACTACTTACCTAACTACCTAAACTAAACTACCGTACTCCTACTCCTACTCCTAATCTACTCTTACCTGGACGAAGGGGTCAATAGGGTTCCGCCGAAGGCTCATGGCGAACGATGAAATCAGAGGGTGTAAAGAAGAATCTCCGGTGGGCGAATGTGGACGGAGCAGAGGACTCCTTGGTCGGCGCCTGTGTCCAGAGACGTGGCAGACCACGGTGGTTCTCCTCGGCTAATCAAAATGGATGGAGGAAGTCGGAAAGTGAGATGGAAAGTCGCCGAAGTTGCAGACGAATAGCTTATTGGGTCGGCTCAGTGTTAGAAGAGGGAAGGGAGCCAACTTGAGAGAAATCGGAGGGGTAAGGGGGTATTTATAGTGGTTGGCAGCAAAGAGAGTGGCGAGGTCTGGCCGAAGAAGGAGCTTAAGGAGCTTAACATCCGGCGTCATCTCTGACGTTGGTGAGGTTATCTCCGACTAAAAATTAGGATTTCCAGTTAATCCAAACCGGTGGATGAAGAGGAGGTGGTGAGCGCAAGCTGCAAGAGCTTGGACAAAGAAGAGTGATTTGGCAGGGCGGTGATCGTGCAGTGGCGTGACTCTCCGTCGCCAGCCATCCATTCGGCTGAAGAAGAAGACGAAAAGGGACTTAAATGTAATGAAACTTAAGGACCTGTGTGAGAATTAAGGACCCGATTACAATAAGTTTTAAGGACCAAAATGTAAACACAGGTTTTGAAGGTTTATTTTAACTTAGATCTTTTTCAACTTTTTATATATGTTAGTAAACAAGGTAAATTATGTTTTCACCTTGAATTTACATTTTTGACCTTTTTAGTTTAATTTATTAGATTAAGTAAAATTACTTAAGTTATTATATACTTAGGTATACATTATGTTTAAGTTACTTAACTTATTAATTAAGGGAATGATTAATAGGATTTCGAGTCTAATTATTAATTAAATTGTTAATAATGATAATTGAATAATAAAATGTCATTTTTAACTTATTTTAAGGTCCTTCACTAAATATCCCTTATTCTATAATAAACCCTTATATATTCATAACCTTAGCTAATTAACTAAGAAGACTAGTTAATTAAGGGTAATTAGAGATCATGATGAGTCTCTCATCACCATGCCAAAAATAGAATGAACAAGTGACGTAATTAAACCAACACCTAAGGGCTTTTCATCAAAACCTAGGCTGATCATAATTCCAATCCAAATTATTGTCATATATAAGGTCTTGATTAGGGTTTAGGCTATCATTTTCATTCCTGCAGCCACACACAACTCGAGGAGAGAAAGAGAGAAGAGGAGAGAGAGAGTTATTTCCATGAAATTGAGGGTTAGTTGGGACTTCTCCGCAATTTTTAGGGGGGCGCAATGAAAGGAGAGTGGGGAGTGACACTCGGCGTGATGGTAATAGCGTGCGTGAGGAAGCACCACATGGCAGGGGAGCAAGAAGGCATGGAACACGATTAGCACGTGCGGAGTGAGGTTGGCACACATCATCATGTGCATACGCGACATTAAACAGGCCACAACAACTCTGCGACGATTCGGGGTGCAATGCGAGGACAAATATGTGCTTTCCATGTGTTTAGGTAGCGTATGGATCAATCCATATGCAAGTTGAGACCAATCCAAGGTCGATTTGAGTCTTTTTGCATATTTCGAGCTATTCAGGGCTTTCCTGAACTCATGTTTTAGCATATAAGGTACTATTGGAATCATCTCGACAAACAGTATGCGTTGGTAAGTCCAAAAAGCACCTTTAAGTACTATTTTCACACGGAAAGCCCTAGAATGCCTGATTATGGTCGTGTAACCCTAGTTCATAATGGGCTTTGCCTAAGAACTCAACCCAAA
Organism: Thalassia testudinum; assembly: GCA_037157565.1. Classification (NCBI taxonomy): domain Eukaryota; kingdom Viridiplantae; phylum Streptophyta; class Magnoliopsida; order Alismatales; family Hydrocharitaceae; genus Thalassia; species Thalassia testudinum. The sequence continues at coordinate 46,057,722 of JAZHRO010000018.1, read as the reverse complement.
GTTTGCACAGACTACGAGGACGCTCGGTACACATCACTACTAAAAAATGCAGAATTCGCAAAGGTTTGTTTGCAATAATTTCAAAATTGTCACCAAAAGGTCAATCTTAATGTCTTGGTATAAATGGCTATGGCGACAGTTTGAAAATTGTTTCCAAAATCAATGACAGTTTGGTGTCAATTACTTTAAAAACCATCACTAATAGTCTATAGGGTTTAGGTCTCTTGGAGAGGCTATTCACAACGGTTGTATAACTGTTGCTAAATTATAATGGCGATGTTTATTAATAAATCATGGCTAAAAAGAAAATAAGAAATTTGTATTCAAATCATTTCGGCAACAATTTGACCTAAAGCAATCACTGAAATGAAAAATAATTTTTTTTCGAGGTCTTTCGACAACGATTTTCTTTGTAATCGTCATCGAAAGGGAGTATGTGACCTCGATTTACCCTTGCTCACTCCCCCCTCTTCATTCAAACAAAACCCTTTCTTCCTCCTCCCACTCCAGCAATCCTCCCCCCTCTAGCGATCCCGCCCCCCGACACCCCTCACTACTCCCCAACGACCTCCAACAATGTCATCCTCCTTGAGGTAACTCCTCCTCCTCTTCTTCTACCTCCTCCCTCCATCTCCCCCCTCGTCCTCCTCCCCCTCTCCTCACCGTTCCCTCCCATCTAACTCCCTCCCACCACCACCTCCTCGACCCTTACCCTCCACCAACACCTACTCCTTCTCCTACCCCTCCGATCATTGTCACTCCCTCCTCCTCACCCTTCCTTCACTTCCCCCTCTCATCCTCCTTCAACACCCCTCCTACTTCTACCCTCGACCTCCACCCCATCCCCTCGTCGCCACCCCCTCCTCCTCCTTACCCTTTCCTCGCTACCCCTTCCTATCCTCCTCCAACACCCCTCCTCTTGCTACCCTCCACCACCTCATCCTACACCTCCTCCTCCTCCTCCCTTTTGACGCCCCCTCCCATCCTCCTCAATAGCAGCACCACCACAACCTCCTCCTCCGCCCCTCCTCCCTTTTGACGCCCCCTCCCATCCTCCTTAATAGCAGCACCACCACAACCTCCTCCTCCGCCCCTCCACTTTGGCCATCACCATTGTCGGCCACCCCCTCCCTTCTCCAACACCCCTCCTCCTCCACCTCCTCTCTCTTGCCGACCACCACAACAACCACCCTCCACCTCGCAACAACACCACTACCTCCTCCCTTCTCCTTCCAGACAACCACCATCCCCTCTACGGTTAATTTCTTTGTTTTTTTAAAGACATGTGATGTAATTATTTGCGAATTAAATTAGCTATTGTGTATATTAGATGTGGATTAACTATGATGTGAATCTTGATGGTGTGAATTTTAATTTGAAAATATTCTTTAATATGAATTTCAATGGTCATTGATATGAATTAATTTTGATGTGGATTTTGTGTCAATGTTCTTTGATATGATTTTCAATGATGGCCATAGTTAGTATATGCTAATCTTTAGTGATACATCATCATGCCGTGAGAGATGATTGTCAAACCCATTGTATGTACCAATCTTGCGAGGGCAATGCATTTTCCAAGATAGTTGTGCTACTGTGTGCATGATCGTTGTTATTCTAGATCTTGTCGTAATTATTATGCTTGGATTGAATACGTTGAAAAACTACATTTACCTATAAATGTTCGTGTTGTTTTTTTTTATTTACTAATAAATGATGATTAAATTACGATTTTTATGAGATTTATTGGTAGCTCTATACTATTATTTGTATTAAAATTAACAATCTCTACAAAGTATTGTAAATCCATTGCTTTTCAATTCTTATGATTCATGTTAAAATCACTTGTGTGGATATGCCGTAGAATTCTGGTAGCCGAAACTTCAAGCATCTCTAGGAACGTAAAAAAAATTGTTTAAAAACTGTTGGGCTGAAAGCAACGTCGTTCTGAGCTTAACGAAAATTCTGATCCTATATTTGCTAAAGAGGATAAAGTGCGTAAAGAGAACGGTATATGACCTTTTTCTTTTTCGGCACGAAAAATCGTACTTGGCATGGTTTCCTTCATCTTGTACAAAGGCTTTTTGTCAAGCGCCTTCTTTAACTCCTATACTTGGGGGTGTCCTAATTCCATTTGCAATTTTTATTTTTCATTTAAGTTGCAGCCGCAGTAGTTTTAAACCATGGCCGCTCAAATGAATGTTTGTTTCAGCGTCTATAGCGACTATACCTTATCGTAATTCAATTTTCTTGTGTTTATGCATATGATTGTATGCGAATGAAATATGAGGTATGCCCACTGAATGATTATATATGAATGAAATGTCACGTGTGTTCACTAAATTATTATGTTATTGTATTTTTGTTATTACGTGTCATTTTACTTATATAGGATTTGGAAAAAAATCTACAGTTAAGGGAAACTCTACTAAGATTTTTTTAGAATTAGATAAGTTAATTACATTAAGAATGTGATTGGCATATGTTTTATTACCTTTCTTTTATCATTACTTTAGAGATACATATTTGCATAAATTTAAATACACCTAAGGATAAACAATAAGAATTCTAACTCCCAGATATAAGTTAGAGAATGGGTAACATTATGTCAATACACCTACCTGTTCAAGTCTTGTGATCATGTCATATGAACAACACGTTAATGTATATATACCTCATATACATGCATGATGCATTATCTTTATAACATGCCACAAGTCTTAATTGTCTTAAGTTCGAAAGATGTTCGAACTAAGAAGAATCCTTAAATATTTGATCGCAAGTCAAGTGTTACTTGTTACATGTAACCTATGTTTGAGGAGATTTCAATGGCATCTTCTTACTCTTCTTTAGTATACCAATTGATCTTAGCTAGGTTCCTAAAGCACCTTTAAGTAGATGTTATAGGAATCGAGTTATTGTTAGTCTTGAGGGGTATATCAGAAAATTGTTGGGGGATGCATGTGACAAGTAACGTTATGATTAAGTGAAACATTAATCAAAATTCACGCATCATCCTATCCCTTTCTAACTTGTGAGTGGTTTACTTAAAACTTGTGAGTGTTTTCATGGATAAGTCTATAATTGGTTCGTGGATTTTAGATTATAATTATCACACCCCAAAACCCGGCCCCTAATAAGGGTCGGCATTTAGGGGAATCACAACAAAAGAGATGTGCTAGTTTATTTAATTCAAATTGCACAAAACAAAGTCGAGCTACCAAAAGTTACATTTATTAACAAAATGGAAGAAAACAGCGAAAAAGATTACATGAAAATTATAATTCTCAGCACAAAAAAATATGCATCAACTAGGCTTATTAAGACTGAAAACCACCGTAAATTCGAAGCATAAAAGTTACCTACCCAACATCTTAGCAAAATCCTGTGTAACATCAAATCCCGCGTGTCGATGACGCATGACGGCAACAATCTGAAGGTAGCTCAAATAGGGATGAGCCAATCAGCTCAGTAGGAACCAAACAACTACTGTAATCTAATAAAAATAGGGTTGTGTACGGTTTTGCTAACTGGCTAGATCCCTAGCCTAAACCCAGAACCCCAAGTTTCAACCCTAACTCAGATTAACCTAACCACCATGGTCCTGGCCCATTAATTGTTCACCTTCATTAATGCTACATGTTCTATGTAACTATCCTAACAATCCAAGATCTTATTACCCGCCACTCCGATCCCTGTAGTGACTAAACCAACCCTTCATATCGAAGGAGATCTCGATGTACCCTCTCCAATGGTACACTCATGCCATAACCCCTCCTTGGCCTTCAGAGAAATTAAATCACTCATGTCGACTAGACAAGAATACCCGTTCCGATCACTGGAACATTGATTATACTCAGAGTTCCTAGAAACTATTCCATTCAAGACATCTCTGAGTACCCGATCCAAATGATTCGGCGGAAGTGACTTCCCGCTACTTGTGATCCCTAAAAACTAGTCCACCCAAGATCACGTGTTCCTGATGCTGGAATCCCTAGAAACTATTCGACACAAGATCCCTCGCTTCGTTACATGAGATTCTTGGAAACTATTCCACACAAGATTCCATGCTCTCTGACCCATCCAAATCTCTCCACTCAAGATTCGCATGACCCCCGTCACCCAAGAATCCCTGAAACTATTCCACCTAGGATCCCTTGAGTCACGGATCTGAGAACCCTGGAAATTATTTCACACAAGATCTCAAGGCGCCTCTTGTCGATTTAGACTCAAGACACCTCCCAATGCCTTATCTCCATGACGACACCTAGCAATGCCCCAACCAGGAACTATTCCAGTTCCTAGGCTAAACTACCGCAGCCTCAAGCTACCAAAGTCCGGGTTCCCAGTCCACAACAATGAACTCTGATGGCATTGCCATCATCCTCTATATCTAACCTAATTTGGCTAAGTTCTAAGTTTAATTTCACCTAATTAACATATTGAAAGCATATAACTCAATCAGGGCAAAAGAGAGAGGAAATTAGGGATAATTCTGCAATTTTCACAGATAATTATGAATGCAGAATAGTTGAAGGGTGAACTTATGATTAATTAAAGGTCAATTGAGCTTAAATGTCCCAAAAGTGGGTTGATATTGAGTAATTTAGGATTTACATTTAAATTGAATGTTTAATTCTAATTAAAAATCCTAATTTCAACCCCACTTTAATTAAAATAGTTCCGATGGAAATAAATGTAATATAACCTTCTAAAATTCAATTAAAAATATTTTACAAGGTTTGGCATAATCAATTTGATAATCAGAACTCGTTTCGACCTAAAACAGAATTATAAGCGGGAATTTGGTATAATTTTGCTCTAAACGTAAATTGACCATGCAAACAACATAACCCTTGTATCCAAATTAGGTTACCATAAAAAGTTGGACTAATTTGGACATCATTTGTACCTACTTTATGTTTCAATCCTCAACTTATAAATCTTTACTCTTAGGCAAATTTTCTCTTTCACTTTGGTCCCTAGGCACTTTCTTCTTCAACTAAAGAAGCTTCCACGACCACCATTGATGCCAAGATTCAAGCTCAGATGGCTGCCGCCTCAAGCTTCGAACGACCTCGACTTCTTAAGCAAACTTGTGCCTCAAGTCATTCCGCATCTTTCGACGATGGTTCCATTGTCGGAAATCACGTCAGCGGCTCGCAATCCTTGGTCAAAGCCGGTGTGCTTATTGTGAGCTCTTCGAGCACTTATCGCAATTGCACACCTCCAGCCACTCCTGCATTGGGCTATAAAGCCTCCCCAAGCCCTCCCGTGCTCGGGCGTGCTTAATTCGGCCGGATTTTCCCCTTGTTCCTCCGATCACCTCCATTGAAGCACCTTAGAGCTTCCCTTCGTCTCGCTCGTCACCGACCCCTCGCTGTCAAACGAGGTCACGGCTGCCTTCCCCAACTCCTTGTCGGTCTTCCTATCACAGAAGACGGTCCTCCGAGTCTCTTCCTCGCTCCAAATAGCACCCACCAGACTTCACCTTCTTCTCCAAGTCCAGCAGGCTTGCTGATCTCCTTCCCGACCTTCCCTTCTCCTCTCAGGTACCCCCTCATCTTCCCTCTCTTCCTCTATATAATTTTAGGTCTTCTCTCTGCAGGTTTCAACCATCATCGGACTCACCCCACCACCTTCTTCGTGGACGGCGAACGGCCGACGACATCTAGCAACCTTTCTACGTCGCTCCGTGCGACGCACTCCATTGACCACCCAGGAAGCACCAGCAGGTTGAGGGGAACAAAACCCCTCAACCAATTTGGCATTTCAACCACACTCAACACCCATCGGCCACCATCTTCCTCGACTTTGTCCACCCTCCGACCTTCTCTCGCCAAATAGCCACCGCCAACACCTCCAACAGGTCCGAGCGAAGCTTCTGGGCTACTCACTTGGGGCTTGCTACCTCTCCCGCGCCAAGTGACCTTCACCGTTGACATCACCATCTTCGACGCCGGCGACCACCATCCATCGTGCTCACACTCGCCAAGCATCACCAAGGGAATCCTGAAGCTCCGAGGGAGCTTCACGACCAGTTAGAAGGGTCTCCCGCACCCCGACTCTCCCAACTGACTCCATCGAGGAGCACCTGCAGGCTACACGCACGGAGAAGGAGGTCAAGCTCCTTTGCTCACAGGGACCAATCTGCGAAAGAAGAAAACTTCCAGGGGCTAAATCGTAGGGCTTCAAGTACCTGATTGCAACAACCTTTAAAGTAACTTGCATGCGATATACATTTTTGTTCTGAACAAAGTTTTTATTGAATAACTCCAATAAGCAAATATTTTTTGCTTAACCATATTCATGTCTATTATTTTGTTAAGGATTAGTTGATTGGTTATTCTCTCTACGTCATGTTAGACTTAATTCCTTCATTTAGAAATTCAGTTAATCTCTAAAAGAAACTTAACTCAGAACCAAAGTGCATCAAAAACATCTGTAAGTAATCGATAGTGATAAGTGCACATTTCGTTGCTCCTAGCGAACGACCTCGAAATACTTTTATTTCGAGTTTTATAAATTTTAAGTGTTTATCTTGCTTTAATCAACTATACTACAACGCGTGTTTCTGAAAAATGATTGAAGCGAGGTTAGCAAACTCACTGTCCACAAAGTCCCAGTGTCTCACCCAACAAGCTCACTTCTTCAACCTAATTGTGCCTGAGTCCCTTTTTCCCCTGGTCGGTACTAAATCAGGCAACCTTAGTGACCTACTAGATCACCTGAGGTCTTATTCAAGACCTTAGGATCCAAGCATTTCCCTTATTAGACTCTAGCCGAGTCATTAACGGGTTCAATATTTTGGATTCATACCTTTACTTATCCGAATTAAATCACCTTTTAATCCCATTCTTAGAGCTCAAGAGTTCCTTGCCTCTTAGCTCCACCAAGGTGAATCATGTATGCCAGTACCGATACTAGACTTAAGTACTGGTACTAGGCACACACTAACCCAACCACGCTATAGTGCCCCAACACCAATATTGAGCTCTAACACCAATACTGGGCACCCACTATCATGGTTGCTGAACTCATCCAATGCCAGTGCTAATCACCATTACCGATACTGAGTGCCTTCAGTACCTGACTCAAGACCCTTTTTAGCCGATGCTGAGGCATCTAGTACCAGTATCGATACTAGGTGCCTCCAGCACCCAGTTCCGAACTTCAAACCCTCCATTGGGTTACCCATGTTTACCACTTAACACCACATAGTAAAAACACAATTCCAGGTATTTAGAGCATGAAAGACAAACAAGAGAAATTTCAAGGAAAAAAAAAATGCCCCTCTATTCCCTTGAAACCCTTAACCACAGAATTGAAATTTCACTAGAGGAGGGGGTGAATAGTGCGGGATAGAAAATATGCGAAAATAAAATTACAATCACACAAACATTCACCACATGATACAATAAATTTTTATGTGGAAACCCCAAGGGTAAAATCACCACCTAAACCTTCCCGACCTAGGATTTCCCAATCGACCGAGTCGATCAAATCCACTAAGTGTACCACTTAAACAAGGGTGGTACAACCTCAATACAACCGTACTACTTTACAATTGAGGGAAGTGTACCTCAAACCCTCTTCTTCACTGATAAACACTAATTTTGCATGCACGTTAGGCTTATTTTGGGACTCATCCCTAGTACATTATTGCATAAATCTTACATCATTGCATTTTAGAAATAATATGCCAAGCTAGCCCATGTTTAAATTTTGGTATGAATTGGTATCTTGATCATCTTTTGTTAGCTTGTGCAGCAACCCACAGGTATCCATTCCCAAAGGAGCACCTTCAGGAGCTACATAAATGAAGTCATGTTACATTTGAAAGATGTATTAAATGAGCTTGAGATAAAAATCATTCCAAGCAATTCATTTGTTGGAATTAAAGCCAAGAGGTGCATAGGAAAGTCAAGAAATTAAAGAGGGACACACCTTTTCAAGGGAAGCTATTGCCTTCCTAAGTAAGCCACCCCTTGGAAGCTTCCTTGGGAAGCTAAAAGCCACCATTATAGCTAGTCGCCACTTTTAAAGAGGGAGCCAAAAGTTGGCTCCAAAAATGACTTAAAAATGTGACCCTTAGGCTCCCTTGATTACTCTCTTTATAAAGGGACCTAAGGCACCATGAGGACAAATCTTTTTTAAGGGGGAGAATTAAGAGAAGCCACCATCACATCCACCACCATTCACACCACCTCAAGGAGTAAGGAGAGAAAAAGGTTCAAGGGGGTCAACCACCACCACCCCTTGGAGCCCTTCTACCTCTCCTTCCTCACGCTAGGTTGGAGAAGGAATCATCGCTGACTTCAGCAACACCACCTCTACTCCATCCTCTCTCTCACTTTTCCTTCCTTGTGTTCTTCTCTTAGTTGGTAACTTGTAGTTGTAGTTTGCCTTGACCTTGAATTGTTGTAAGAACTCGTTTCATAGTATCAATCTTATCATTACAATTGCTTCATTGGCTTTCCTTTTTAGTTGTTGCAACACCCTTGATTCCTTAGGCACACCCGTGTCTAAAGGAAGCTCAAGGGCATGCCATATTTGTCTTTAGTTGAGTGTGTATGTAAGTAAGTAGGTGCTTCACACTATCTTTACTTGCTTTACTTTCTTATATCAAAAACAACAAAAAAATTACATAACCAAAAAATAAATAAAATAGCAAGGATAAAGTTGAGCTTGGTGGAACTTCTTTGCCTCCTTGAACGACCCTAGATACTCCACTATCTAGATATATACATTTTAAAAGCAAACGATTCAATCACGTTGCAATGACTTATCTTCATCTTCTATGAAACCCCATTCAAATTGTTTCACACTTTAGCATCATTGCCGGGGAGGCATGGAGTGTGTATGTAAGTAAGTAGGTGCTTCACACTATCTTTACTTGCTTTACTTTCTTATATCAAAAACAACAAAAAAATTACATAACCAAAAAATAAATAAAATAGCAAGGATAAAGTTGAGCTTGGTGGAACTTTTTTGCCTCCTTGAACGACCCTAGATACTCCACTATCTAGATATATACATTTTAAAAGCAAACGATTCAATCACGTTGCAATGACTTATCTTCATCTTCTATGAAACCCCATTCAAATTGTTTCACACTTTAGCATCATTGCCGGGGAGGCATGGCTCTATTCATTACTCTTCTTTCTTAGCCATGTCACTCATAGACTTGTTTCTCTTAGTTGGTACCGAAGGAGCAAAGGAAGCATCGTCATCAACCCAAAGATTTGATACCTTGTCTTCCCACAATCTAAAGGTAACCTCTCATCCGTGGACTATGGAAAACATTTAAAAAAAAAAAGAAACCTGTGAGTGGTGGTGCTTAAAAAGTACCTCTCTTGTGATTGTCGAAGCAAACACCACCACTGGGTTCTCAACCTATCAATTTTGCAACTCTATTTTCTAGACTCGGGTTGAGCACGTGATTACAAAAACTTTAAGACCTCTAAAAAATCCTTAAAAAATCTTAGAGGTGCCCCTTCTAGTGGGAAAATAGCTAAAATTTCATAGCCAGATGTTGTCGTTTGGACGTGAGAAATTCATTACTGGAAGTAAGCAAGGTTGTCCTGATTTCTGGAGAGTCGTAGATTGTTGTTGTTTCTGCGAACTCCACGCAACTTGGATTTGTGTGAGATTTATATTTCTGGAAAGTTCTTGAAGTGCTCTACACTTCTTCTACAGATCACTTTTTCATTTGAAAAGGGTAAGCGCTTGTTCTGACTCAATTTCTAAACTGGCACACTATTCTAGAGGTTCTAGACAGACTGACCCCCTCTTAAAAAAAACATGAATTTAGGTGGTCTATCATATTCAAAAAATTCTAAAATTGGTTTCATTCAAAAGCTCATTCGATTTTGGTTTGTATAGGGTCATTTCTTTCTCTGTTTGGACCCTAGGACATAAACTTATAGTAAAATCAACTCATAACAGGCTGGAAGGTTCCTGCTAGGATCCACATTTGGCCTTAAAGGGAATTGAAATCAACTCATTGTGTGCCAAACTTGTTGCCTTGATTGCAAATCATAAGTGGAATCCTAAAACCCATTAAGCAAGGATCAAACCCTAAAAGACGATCATCTAAATCTTGCTTATTCAACCACTTGTCTTGGCATTGGGTAGATCCCACCCAATTTCCGCACACACATTGTAAAATCAATCTTGAGGGCAATCAACCCCCTTAACGGCCATCATCTCCCATGCACACACTATCCTAAGTCTAATTCTAAAATTGGTAGCAACATGATCTAAGGACAGGACCAAGTTTAGGCGTGGGTGAATGGATTGAGTAGGTTTAGAAGAAATCATCTTCTCTTTGGTAGCTCGACGTCAGGCTGAGTAAGCAATGCCAAACGACCAGAGTGGGTTTACACAAGCACCCAAAAGGGATGAGCTTAGGCTTTCTTCCCTCACTTACGACAGCCTAGCTTGAGCCTCCAGAGTGTTAGTTCAACCCCTCATAAAGAATATTTTGATGATTTTACAAAATAAAGTAAAAGAAATAAAACATGGAAATGACATATTTTTCTCTATCATAACAAAATTGCAAGTCTCGTGGATTTTCCAAGACAGATGATTAGGAGCGTGAAGACGCATTGAGTCATAGGTATTAGGCTTTTTATTGTACACTTCAAAAAGTTGTAATCTTCTTTTTATTTGAGTCTAGAGATGTTGTAAAGAGCCCCCAAAGATAATATACACATAGCTAACTTAGGCTCTCTACACTTAGGAAAAATTAGAAACAAAAACATAACATAAAATACATATCAGACGTCCAACACACCTATCAGACGTATGATATTCAACATTAAGATGTATGGTAATGATTACAGACGTCCAATTACCTATAGCCTTACCTTTTGAAATGACCCGTTGCCTTTTAGTCGGTTAAGACGTCTAGAGTTTCAATCAGACATGTGTCCAAACATCTAGACCCACACCCACACGTTTGAAAGTGGGAAAAAGTCGAAACTTATTTTCCCTCCACGCGCGCGGCATGCGGATGTTCTCTCTCTCCTATCGCCTCTCACCCAAAACCCTAACACCCAACCTATTTAAACCCCCCTCTCCTCACCACCCTCACCCCTCACCACCAGCCACCACCACCTCCAGCCATCCTCCCTATGCAGCCGTGGCAAGGGAGAACGAGAATGAGAGAGAGAGAGGGTGAGTGGGGGAGAACGAGAGGGAGAGATAAAGGAAGGAAGATCGTGAAGGGAGGTTCGAGGCCGCAGGAGCTCGGTGGAGCTCGAGGAAGAGCATGAGAAAGGAGGACCAAGGTCGGTGGACCTTTGGGGAGCACATGTGGAGTCAGAGAGCCTCGCGCAAAGCTCGGCGAAGCTTGTGCGGCCGGCAGCAGGCACGCGCATGAGGGGGAGGCAGCCTGCCGGCCCTCTGCAGCTGCTGGAGCTGCTACGATGCAGTGCAGGCGACGCTGCGAGGAGAGCAGCGTCATGGAGGAGGTTCTGGTACTAGAAAAGTTCCAGTATTAGACGTCTGGAGCATCAACCAGATGTCCGTAGAGGCAGCAGGACGTCTGGGACTAGAGTCGGACGTCTGAAAGCACGTTGGGCACTAAGGTAAGTCGTGCTACACGAGATCTGCCCATGCAGACTCATGCAGGAGCTAAAATGGGGTCTGTGTTCTGCGCGCAGGTGCAGAATGTCAGGAAGGAGTGGGGTGCGCACTTAAAGGTGATTCTAGACGTCTGACCGGATCACCAAACATCCGAAGGTACTTTCAAACAACCGGAGGCATAGTCCGACATCTCAAACTTCCTTCAGACGGTCGCGGAGGGATCTGAATGTCTGAAGAACCCATAAGAGACACAAGGTAGGATCTGACGTCTTTTAAGACGTCTGAAACTAGTCCTAGACGTCTGATTTTGGACAGTAACCGTGTTTCTAGCCCATTCATGGCCCAAACGGAATCAGATTTCTGCAAACGAGGTACCGCTGTTTTCCACTCGAGTTTCTCTACGTGTTAGCGTTGAGTACCTACTATTTTGATCTGTCTGATGTAAATTAGTTGCTGGTACAAGTTACCAACCGGTGGCGTGTTCGGTGCTTGCGGAGATGACGAGATCTGCAATGCAAGCCCCCATTCCTCCCATGATACTCGATAGAGTGGTTTACTATAACATTAAAATTTTACATAATGAAAGAGCATGTTTAGAATACTTAAATAAACCCTAGGATGAGAAATGAACCCTAGGATAGAAACAAATGCGAATGGTTGAACTGCTCTGTTTACTTGAAATGCATGTTAAAGTATGAGTTGCCTGTATGTGAATAAGTAATTGAACTGTGAAACCACAAGTTACATGTATATGATTAAGAATTGAATTGTGAAAACATGAGTTGCCTGTATATCGAAGAGGAACGAGTTATGCACCATGTGAGCTGAATACTAATAAATGGAATGAATATGAGCATGAACCCTACGGAGAATTAGGAGTACAACTCCTATGTATGAAAGGAAATCTGGTATGTAGTTGGGAAGTGAGCTGGCCCTTGTGTACATGGTACCAAGGAGAACAACTGTCCCTTTTAGTGTAGAGGGGGAGCCAGCCGCCCCTTAGGTTGAGACCCAGGGTAAGACTAGTCACTCTACACCAACTCTTGTTGGCCCTCGCATACGTGGTACCGAGGTGAGCGACTAGTGTAGGGAAGGAGCAAGCTGCCCCACGGGGTACGAGGTTAGGACTAGCCAACCTACACCAACTTTAAGGCCCTCTAGGCAAATCGGGGTAGTCGGACGAGGGTACGTGGACTATGGAGGGGTAAGACCCCTGTTTGGTTTTGAGGGGCGAGACCCCTATTCTGAGAGGGCAAGGCTCTATACTGTTATGTGTTGTACTTTAGGCGTACTCGCTGATGGAAACAACTGACCGCGTGTCAATGAGGGGTAGCTACCCGTGCGCTTATCACGCGTGCCGTAGTCACCACTACGTCGCAACAATGACCCCGGGGTGGTTGATTGGGTGTAGGACTACCACGAGGGACTCTCCCGACCAGGAGAGCACCACATGTACCTTCTACTCCATAGAAAAGACTGCAATCAAGATCGTTCCCATGAGGAACAAACAAGATCAAGAAATACTTGGATCCTTGTAAAATAAATGAACCAGAAATACATAAATGAGATAGATAGAAATGAGAATAAAACCTAGTTACTTGTTTTACCTTACTTACACATAATTAATGTAAAAAACACTCTACTCAGCGTTCGCTGACTCTGTCTTCTCGTAACCCTATTCAGGACCAGGAGTTGAGCAGCCCGAGTTTCTGGCTGCAAAGGGTGCTGGGCCCAGCCGAGCCCAGCCGTGGTCGTTTCTTTCCAGATCTTTCATTTTTTGTTGTTGAAGTCGGTAATAGACATCTATTTTACAGTTCCTATTACTTTCTGCTTTCTTTCCGCTATTGTTGTTGTGGTGGCTTGTACTATTTTGAGACAATTGCTCTACTTTCCTTTATTGTTTCATTTTTCTTTCTACTTAGTTATAATGCATGTATGGATGTGGTATTATTTCCTGCTTTTGGTTATTTCTCATCGGACGACTAGGTCGTAGGATTAGTCGAGGAGAGTCGGTCTCGAGTCATATAGGGATCTGGGAACCGGGTCGTAACACCTTTGCATTCTAAACATTTAGGCTCCAGTCGATGCAACCTTCAATCAAACATCCATAGGCTTATCCAAACGTCCAATACATAGCTCAAATGTCCTTTAAGCCAACCGTTAGACTCTACTTAATATTTCCTTCATCATTCTTTAATCCTAACGGTTAGATATACTTTTAGACATCTGGACATGTCTCCAGACGTCCAATAATGAACTGTTAGCCGCTTCCTCTACGAAGATTTGTTAGAAAGCAAATCTCGCTTTCTTTATTCCCTAAGAAAGATATTAATATCTTTCTAGACGTCTAGGCCACTGGACAGACGTCTACACCGACGTCTGATCCTTAAAATCTAGAACCTTGTTTGGATCTAATCAAAACAGGAATAAACCCGCCTATAATTAGATGTAAAATTTTAGTAGCAGACATCTTATAATAACATATCAGACGTCCACCTGGAATCCTATTTCTATCCAATGAAAACAGTAAGTTTGACCCATTAAATCAAATGTCCATAATTATAATCAGACATCTTATTAGACGTCTGACCAAAAAATCAGGCGATTGATCCTGTTGTCAGAATCATAATTACCCTGATTTGAGTTGGATTTCATCCCAATCTCTTGGGACTTGCCTCCAATGGCTAGGAGTTCTCTCCCAAGCCTTTTTAAAGGTTCTAAGCTTGCCTATAAATACACTATAACCCCTCTTAGGCAAAACACACCTCTTGAGTTATAATTCACATAGATTATCACTTGCTCCATTGCTTTCATTGCCCTTGTTCTGTACAACTACTCTGTTTGGGGAAAACCAATACTCCTATTATGCTTCATAATCTCATCTTCAGGGAGTTTCCTTCACCCTTAGTAAATAGGATAATTATGCATATTTTGGGGTGCTCTATAGGATGCATTTTACTTCTCATTTTACTTATAGTTGGGTATCCGGCCTGTCGGATCTCCATCTCTTCATTGTGAAAGGAGAAACCTCCGTTTAAGGATCGAAGGTGGGATTTGTAATTGAGGTACACTACCCTCATTGAAGTAGTGTAGTTAGTGGATTGATCACTTTGTGATCGTAAATCTTAAGTCAAGGGATTAGCTTAGGTGATGATTTTCACTCGATTTTACCTAAAAATCTTGTGCCTCCATTTTTTGTGATTGTATTTTATCTCGCAATTATTTTTTCAACTCACTATTCATCCCCTCTAGTGGAATTTCACAAAGAATCGATGATCGCTTCTGCACCTACTTCATCCATTCAATCCGAGTCTTAGCACTAGGGTGACATTGTAGGGCAAAGTGTTTGTTTGCTTGCTTGTCACACCTTCTCTCTTCTCATTCTCTTTGCATCCCCAGGCTCTTCTTCTGTTGTAGCATGGTGGCCAATTACAACACCCTACGTTGTGGTCTAGACTCAATTCTGCCACTCGACGGCGAAATGATTTCACTGATTGCGACCTACCATATCCAGACTTCACCTTTGATCCAGTGTTTCCTAATCTCGAACCTTACCCTAGCCAAGACCCTGAAAAAACGGCAAACCCTTCCCAACAACATCAAATGGAGAACCACCTAGAGGACCATATTGACCCAAACCCTTTCCAGAATTCTTCTAGACTTCCCTCTACTGACACCCGCAGGAACGAAAACCTGCGGAATCCTGATGCATCACAACCACCCCCTGATTTCAACCTTGATGCCTATAGACAAAATTCCATGTACAACCAAGCCGAGACTGTAAATGGAAGCTT
Organism: Thalassia testudinum; assembly: GCA_037157565.1. Lineage (NCBI taxonomy): Eukaryota > Viridiplantae > Streptophyta > Magnoliopsida > Alismatales > Hydrocharitaceae > Thalassia > Thalassia testudinum. The sequence goes on along the minus strand of JAZHRO010000018.1, from coordinate 46,042,336 downwards.
CCAGATCTATCAACAACCCGATTTAGGTCAACATCCCAAAAGGCTTGACCAAGGGAACCAACATCAAGGGCCACCTCCCAATGAGGGAGGCCAACAAGACTTTGCCCAAGCCCAGGCCCATTTTGCCCAGCAAATGGACCAGATGGTCCAAATGCATAACCGACTTTTCCAGCAAGTACAAGGGAAATACAACCAACTGCCTCCTCCTCCACCTTCTTTTGTTCATAGGAGGATGAACCACGGAGAACCCTGAGGGATTTCTATGATCCCTCTAACTACCAAGACCAACCTAGGGTACATATTCCAATTATTGACTTTGAAGTTAAACCCTAAATCCTGAACCTTGTACCTCAATTTTACAGGCAAACCCAAGATGACCCCTTCCAGCACTTGGAAGAGCTAACCTTAGTAGCCCAAACTACCCCAATATGGGATGTGCCCATTGAACTTTGGCTCATGCGAATTTTCCCGCACTTGCTGAAAGACCGAGCCACCCACTAGTTCTGCACGATTGGCTGGCCCATCAACACCTGGGCTCAACGGAAGAGTGCCTTCCTCAAGAAATTCTTTTCCATTGGCCGAACTAATGCCTTGAGAAGGGCTATTACTACCTTTGCATAGAAACCTGGGGAGCCAATGCATGAAGCATGGGAGAGGTTCCATGAGCTCCTTAGGAAATGCCCACACCATGAAGTACCAAAGTGGCAATTAGTACAAATATTTTATCATGGATTAGATGGCCAATTGCGCAAGTATGTTGACACATCATGCGGGAGCAATTTCCTAAATCGCAACTGATGAGGTGCGGCTCGTCATAGCTAAAATACCCAAGCTAAACTAGAAACTAGGTTAAACACTACTGAATTAACACATGAAATAGGTTAAGTGTGGGAAATAACTAAAATGACCTAAAACATCAAAAATGTGTTAAAAATGCAAAATTAGGTCATTAAATGAGATATTCTATTTATTGATGTAAAATGATGATCTAATTGCAAATTGAACACATAATTAAGTTCAAACTTCAAATCAAAAGTGAAATCAACTTCCTAAATGTTCAATTAAACTTTAATAAAAACTTGGTTGCATTTGGACATCAATAGGATCCTATATTTAGAGTTTAACATTTAGGTCCTTAGGGCATTAACATTTTCCTAACGTTTAAAACCTTCCAAGGACTTGTTTGAAAGTTGCAAGGGCCTATTTGCAAAACTTAGGGACAACTTTGCATTACCTCTTCACCACTAATGGGCCTTGACACAAATATTCTACCCCTTTGCCCATAAGGGCTTCCTACAAAACCACCAATAGAGCTGCTGCTGCGCCGGGTCTACTGTTCACCTGAAGAACTCGCCCAATCACGATCGTTCATCTCTTGTATCCATGATCTGATGGCTTAGCTCTAATCGAACCTTTGGGCGCTTCGGCGCGTGTGATCACCCCGTACCTCAGATCTCATCCATCAACGGTGATTTAATGTGGACTTCGCACGCCTCCTTCTCTTCATCCCCACTGTCGATGCCCTAGGTGTGTGATAGCACCTCCACGGTGACCACAATCACTGCCTTGCCTACTTAAGTCCCTGCCCAGCTCGCACGCACGATGATCGACTCCCTCCACCTTGAGCTGATCATTTCATCCACTCTCCAGTTCTCCTTCCTCCTTCATCAGGGTTGCCAATGACAGGGGCAACTCTTCTTCCACAATTTTGTCGCCACAGCAACCCACGGTTGATCTAAGGATCTCATTCCTCATTGGAGACCTCCTCATCCCCCTTTGTCGCTGCAATGATCAGCTGCAGCCCAGGCAACCCATTCCTCCTTTTGATTAGGATTTCCCTTTTTTCTTAAAGTAGTTTAAAGTAGTTGTTAGTGTAATTTAGATTCAATAGAGTAGAATTTTAGTTCATGGATTCAGAAGTTGATTGATGATGGTCTAGTTTAGTGTAGGAGTAGAATAGCGTAGATCCACTTCTCCCTCTCGGATCAATTCAGAAAAAAGAGGTGTTTTTCCTCCATTTTGACGCATACAGCTTTCCATATGCATCACAATTCATTTCTGATTTTTCCTTGAATTTTATTCATCTTCCACCCATCCATCAAGGTCAAATTTAGATCTGAAGCCTTAGCTTCTAGATCTGAATTTGCACCTAAAACCCATTTAGGAGGTCTCCCACTCACTCCATAAATTCACAAAGACCCCCCAATCTGGTTTTATTGTCTCAAATTGCTCGATTCCTTTCAAATTGCTTTTAATGCTCAATCGTATGATTTGGAGATCATTTGGGTTTTATCGGATTCAATCGAGCCATTTGAGGTTTTTAATTGCTTAATTAGGTGTCATGCAATGAGTCTAAGGTTTTGAATTTGGTTTTGAATTTGTAGATGAGCATGCACTTAATTTAAATGCTATTTTGGATAATTTGACCAAGAATAATCAATGACACTGATTTGAGGATGAATAAGGACCCAACAGATCCTGAAATGATTTCAAGATCACCTTGAACACCAATCAATGGTGTTGAAGACAATCAGGTGATCAGATCAATGAGAGATCCATATCAACGGCCCAAATCAGGGCAACATTATTTTTAACTCAAAATGATTTCCAGAATTTGTTTGAGAAATTTCCACAGCTGAGAATTGAATCTTTGAGATCAAAATCTGATTTGATTCAAATCAGAATTAAATAGCTGTTCTACTGATGGATTGCTGGATTTATGGATTTTTATTCTCTGATTTTAAATGATTTGATAAAGAAATAGATTTCATGAGCCTTGGATTAGGCCTCTAAGGTCTGAAGTTCCATTTAGCAGTAATATCTAATTTAAGACATTTGATTTTACTTAGCAGCAACACCAACTACTAATCTTGTGTTCTGCTACCCAACTGAACAACAACAGCTACAGCTACTGATGATTGAGCAGCAATTGCTGCCATTGGACAGCCACTGAAATTTCAACAGCTGATCTAGCAGCTGCAATAGCTGCTGCTACCACTGGCTGGGCTTAGTTGGCTAGTCTAAACTTGGATTCCTGGCTGGGAATTGGAGTTGTAAAGAGGTAACCTATTATTTAGTGTTAGAACTTGATGTGGACAAGCATTCATGTACTTTAAATTGATTCGAATCCCATTAGAATGGCTTATAATTTAGATTTAAAGTCTTTTGTCAGCGGTTCGAATTGAGTTGGCTATCCAAATCTGAATTTTAGTGAAATTTGAGATAAAAACTTCGTTTAATTACTCATATATGTGTAATGTGTTGTGCTGAACACTATTGAATGCCTATACTATTTTACCAGCCACTATAACTCATCTTTAGGTCTTAGGTTCCCTTTAGGAACACTCAAAAAGGCCAAAAATTGGTGAACTTTATACATAAATAAAAACTATATAAAAATTCTAAAAAAATAAAATAAACCTGTCTTGAGAAAGATCAGGTATTTCATTAACTGAATGCAAAGTTTGAAGGCATTTTGAACCCTCAGTTTGGTAGAACATACTAGTCGACAGTTCAGTATACCTTGAAATTTAATAAAAGAACTTAACTTAAAAAACAAAAACAACTCTCTTTCTCATCTCTTTCTTTCTCTCTCATCCCCTATCTCTACTATATATATAAAACCCATAAAAATTAGAAAATACCCGAAAACTCCTAAAAATACCATGTATACTATTATATACTTGTACATATTAATTAAACATAAGCTATGTGTATATAGTATATAATATGTACAAAATATCTATAAATAACTTATATATGTATTCTACATAGTAAATTAAGTATTTAGAATAACTTATTGTATATATAACTATTTTATAAAATCATATATTAATTTATATGACTTAAATGTATAATAACTAAATAATTCTATGAATCTATTTAAATGAATATATCTGTACCTAATATTCTACATACATATTTATATATGTATTATGTACTATATAATACCTTTAATTTAATTTAATTATATATTTACATTAAATAATTAGGATATTAAGTTAATTAGGTAATTTATTAAGTTAAAATAAAATAAATTAGTAATTTAAGTTAATATTGAGATAAATTATATTGTATACTTGTTATATATTATATTAAGTATTTTCAACTAATTTAAACTATATTTACATTGTATTAAGGTATTTATACTTTATTTATATGTAAAACTATCTTAAACCAATATTTAATTATAAATAAATTAAAATAAAGCTTCTAAAATATAATAAAATCTGTAATAAATAATTTATTCTGTATACTAACTCTATATTAAGTCAATTTGATGATTAATTAACTAATTTATACTTTAATTAACGAATTAAACTCTAATTTAATATATAAAAATGGTAAACTTTAGCTAATTTAATTATATAATAAACTAACTTATTTTTGTAAAGTAATTATATAATTATGTAGCCCTATATAAGGGCTTTACAATCCTATAATTTAATTTTAATTTAGATTAAATTATGACCCTCAAATCGAGGGCCAAAATTAGTAAATCAGGACGGATTCACACACTACTGCAACTCTTGAAGGCACAAACTTAGTGCCACATCGTGCGCTGAAGAGTGCGTGATGTGGTACTTATTATTTTCTGCTTCATCCATCTCAGTCGGCAGGCGTCGCATGACCTTACATACCCTTATCTCCTTTCTCGATCTAGCATGGCATTTGCAATATGAATGAATGTGTACGATGCATGGATCGGGGGCTATGCACTGTGCGTGGGCCTGATTGGGCCCATTAACGAATTTAAACTGGAAATAATGCACCTAATAATAAACTAAAGTGGTCCAAGTAGAGATTTGGTCCCACCCAGAAATAGGTGTTGTGTATCCTTCGAAAAGGCCACTTGCCCATTAAACCCAATTTTTAGGTTGAACCGAACCGGTCTAAGAGAAAAACAGCCTAAATGTCGCTAAGTGTGAAACAGAAGAGAAGAGGAGAGCAAGCTTCAAAATGACTAAGGGTTAGCCCCTTGTGCCTCTGTGTGTGTGTGTGATGAATGCGTGTGTATATGTATATGTATAAGTATATAGTATATAATATAATGTAAATAAATAATGTATACCATAAATAATATAGTATAGTATATATAAGCGTATATAGTGTAGTATTGTTTGAGCTCTTATATGTACATATATAACACTAGCGCTTTAGTGACAGATTCATTCGTCATTGTACATATATATATGTCAATATACATAGTTATTTTACATTATGTTATGTATATAATTTTACTAAGGTTTTAGCGACACTTATATATGTTACTGTATATATTATATATGTTACTAGATATTAGTATGTTATAATGATTTAGTATAGTAAGTATTATTAACTATTTTTGTACCTATACTTAAGTAATATCTATATTAGTTGTAAATAATTAATATAAAGTAATTATATATAGTTTTTTATGCTTGTCCGTGTACATATGTTTTCAAGTATTGTAATGTGTTTTTATTCATTCTTTTATATATAATTAACCAATTCATGCAATTATTTGATTCTTTCGTTCATTCTTGTAAATAAAATCAACATTTTTTTAATTAAAGAATATTTTTGGACTTACGGAGTGATGTATATCAATAACAGTCTCCCAATGAACAACCTAGAATAAACCAGTAAAAATTAAGTATATAAATAAAATTGGCGTGACATCAGTTTGCATTTGTGACACATACTACAACAATGACATTTAAAATACCATTTTTACTGTGAGCTAGTCGTCAATGATCATATTTTTAACAGTCATTGTCAGGGATAAAAACCCGATAATGTTTTATTGTGATTGTTTGATGAATGTCGCAGAAAGATGATCATATTTTTAGCGCTGTTGCCAAGGATAAAAACCCAACAATAGCATTTTATTGTGATTGTTTGATGAATGTCGCAAAAAGTTGATTAGCAATCGTGATAGTGCCTATGACCTGTTTTAAGAGATGAGTGAAAACTCGATCAATTACGCATCCATGGACACCTTCAACCAATCCTCAAACCCGCGGGTTGGCATCCATGAGTTACCTACCTCTTCTTTTGGATAGTCATCAGGCCAGTATGACATGGATCTCATTTGTAAAATATTAGACCAAGTGGACCTCATGAATAAGAAGCTCGATGAGCTTCTTACCAAACAAAATACTCCCCATCAGGCTCAGCAGACTCAAAACTCCTACCCCAGCTACCTTGTTTTGGAGAGACCTCATTCTGCTCTTCCCGCTCACTCAGGATGGGAACAGGTGCACCAACTTGATCAGACACCCACTAAACATCTCACTGGCTATTACACCCCTCCTGGACCTACTTATGTGGACTTTAATTCTCAAAACTCTTACTAGCCCACAGAAGTCCTTTGTTATGCCAATACCTACAATCCTGGCTGGAGGAATCACCCAGGGTTTTCTTGGAGGAATCAAGACCAACATCAAATGCCCCAGCACCAAAGACCACACCAGGGGACTTATCATGGGACTTTTGGACAACAGGGACCGTCTTACTCTCAATCAATCCCCTAGAATGATTTAATGCAAAAAATGATTGAGACCCAAAACCTTATGCTCCAAGCCATGCAACAAGGGATGAACCAGTTGTCCCAAGTTATACAAGGTCTGTCGATTCAAGGCAGACCCATAGTTGATCAAAGACAACCAGGAGCTCTTCCACCTCAACCTGTAACCAATCTGAGAAATCAGAGACATCATCCCTAAACTACACCTCAATACTCTCCTGGCTCCCCTGTTAATCAAGGACAAAACCCCTGACCCAATGGAAATAATGCTATAGCCCACACTGTGACTTTGAGAAGTGCCTGGACTACCCAGGACCCTCAACTTCCCAACCCAACACTAAACCTGAACCTGAGATCCTGGAGGATGATCAAGTTGAATCTGTTTTGATCAACAAGGGTAAGAACCCAATTCCTTACCTTGAGGTCCTTAAACAGACTAAGAAGCCCAAGAAGAAAGCTAAACCTTCACTTGAGGAATTATTGGAACTATTTGAGCAAGTCCACATCAACATCCCTCTTGTTCACTCCGTGAGACACATTCCCGCATATGCAAAGTTCCTCAAGGTGCTTTGCACGTCTAAGCGTCAAGAAAGGAGTCCCAAGAGGGTAGTCCTTTTAGAGCAAGCTACCCTCAAAGAGAAAGGACCCATGCGCACCTTTGATCTCATGTGTCATTAGAGACACATCTTTTGATCGCACCCTCCTCGACCTAGGAGCCTCCATCAACCTGATTCCCTCGGTGCTACATGAAGAATTTGCATTCGATGACCCAAATGTGACCCTACAACTGGCAAACCGATTTGTGGTTAAACCAAGAGGGATGGTAGAGGGTGTGATAATTAAAATCAGAGACTTTTACTTCCCAGTAGATTTTCTAGTTCTAAACATAGAAGTCCCGGAAGCCCTCAAAGACACATCTATCATATTGGGAAGATCCTTGTTGGCCACCGCAAAGGAAAACATAGACTGCACATCAGGAATAATGATGATTACCTGCGGTGATTAGAAAATGAGCCTGAACATCTTTGAAGCTGTGTGACGGCCTTAGGACTGCAATTTACTTGAAGATGACAGAGAATTTTTTGAAGATGCTTGCATGATTTCCACTATTTTTGGGATAGAGACTGAGGAAGAATCTGCGACCAAGACTGAAATCCCCTCGACAGTTGACCACACTTCACCTATTCTCGTTCCTGAGGCAAATCTATCACCAGAAAGACCTATCCCTGCTAATCCCACACCCGACTCAGGCCCGCACCTAGAGTTGAAACCCTTGCTTAAGACTCTAAAATACACTTTTCTTGGGCCAGTCCAAACCTATTCTGTGATCATTAATGCCCATCTAACCAGTAACTAGGAGAGCAAGCTAATTTCTATGTTAAAAAAAATAAATAAGCAATTGGTTGGACCTTTGGAGATCTTAAAGGGATTGACCCGTCATTCTATACTCATTGAATATTCACTGATGACGGGTCGCAACCTTCTCGTGAATTTCAAAGGAGACTAAACCCAACTATGAAGGAGGCCGTAAAGAAGGAAATAATTAAGTTGCTTGACGCTGGTATTATCTACCCAATCTCGGATAGCCCTTGGGTCAGCCTGTTGAACGTGTTTTGCGAATCGCTACGCTTACGAGATTGGTTTTGGAAAACCTGTCGTTGTAGTTCAAAAAGTGAAGAATTCGTGTTCAACAAATAAAATTTATACCGAAAAGAATTCCGGGTCGAACACAGGGAGGCTACGTTGATCTATATTCGCAATTATATTTTTTTAGGATTTTTTTATAAGCAGGGCGATATAATTACAATGGAGCTATCAAACTATGAGAGAGAGAGAGAAAGAAAACATGCATTCAATATTTCAATTGTTTATAAAAGTTACACTAGAAAGCTGAAAATCAATTACACTATAAAGCAGGAAAATTCTACACTAGAAAAGCTGTAAATAAGAATGGGAGAGAGAAGTTATCCTCCTCGACGATTGCTTGGAGGACGAGCCGGACGGGACGACACCTGGACGAAGGAGAACAAAGCAGGACGAAGGAGGATGAAGCAGAAGAACGGGAACGGAGAAGCACGCCGTCGTCGTCGCGGGATCCACTTCCGAAGGGGAACGAAAATTGGACTTTATCTCGCAAGAAGCATCCCGGGTGTGGGACAAGCTTCTTTTGAGCTTTGGAGGGGTAGAGAGGAGAAAGAAGGGATGAGAATTTCGTATGGAGGGGGTCTCCTTTTATAGTTGCAAGGAGTGGGGGCAAAATGGACATTAGAACTTCAAAATAATAAAAGAGGGGGTCTTTAGTGACGGATAAATCCGTCACTAAAGCCCCGACGTGGCCGTCGCCTCCACGTCCACGCGCGCCTCCTCGGCTGCCCGCTCCTCAACGTCCACGCACGTCCAGCGCTTTTCAACCGTCCGATCGCGAGATCGGACGGCTTAGATTGCATCCGCGCCCGCTGCGTTGCGCGCCCCCCACGCGTCTGATTACGCGTTCGATTGCGCGTCCAATCGCGCTTCGATGCTATCGGGCGCGCACGGCCGTCCGATCTTCATCTGACGCTCCACGCGCCTCAATTGATCGCGCCCTCCAGCGCCTCGCCGCGGATCGAACCCGCGCCCCGCGCTCGCGATAGCACGCTCGACCACTGCGCTATGGAGCGCAGATGGTCGAGCAGGCACTTTTAATTGCGAGTGCCCACAGCCGTTGGATTAAGATACAACGGCGGAGAGTGATTGGGCGCGGGGCTTTCACAAGACGCAAGCGGCCGTTTGGGCGGCTGAGATGGCACCACGTGGCGCTATCTTGGCCGTCCATCTTCTGGAAGCTGTAGATGGTGCCACGGATGTCGGATTGACTCGATTTTTGTGTCGTTGGGCTGCGATCGTTGATCCAAATTCATCCGTGCAGTCGGATTTATCATCTGAAGTGTGGATTTACACCATCCTGGCCCTTGATCTTCTAGGATTCCCAGGTCACTATCTGATGCTACGGATGCCTGATTAGGGCGATCTTGGAGTCGTTGAACTCCAATCGTCGCCCTGATCACATCCATACGGTTGGATCTTTGATCCGAGGCCCTAATAAAATATTTGCCCTGTCCAAGCACATAAAAGGAGACAATTAACCTCCATTTTATTCAAAGTATTCTAAGTGCAAGATGATGAATGTAATGCAATATTTATATCATGAAATGAAATCCTATGCTTAAGAACATGCATAAATAGACATCTTAAGTAGTGTAAATGTGTTTACATCACATCCCCATGCAAGTTGTACCCAAGAAGGCTGGGCTAACCATTGTCACCTTAGAGACAGGGGAGAAAATACCGACTCGCATAGCTTCCTCGTGGAGGATTTGCATAGAGTACAGGAAGCTGAATACTGCCACGATGAAAGATCACATCCCGCTCCCTTTTATTGACCAGATTCTTGAGCAATTAGCTGGACAGCAATATTTCTGCTTCTTGGACAAACATTCCAACTATAATCAAGTGGCCATACACCCTGAGGACCAAGAAAAGACTACATTTACATGTCTCCTCGAAACATTTGCATTCTGAAGAATGCCTTTCGATTTATGTAATGTACCTACAACTTTCCAAAGGTACATGCTCGCCATATTCTCAAACATGGTCGGTGACTTTCTTGAGATTTTCATGAATGATTTTTCTATCTTTGGAGAATCCGTTGATTCTTGTCTGTCACACCTCGACACGATTTTCCAAAGATGTAAGGAAGTCAATTTGGTCCTCAGCTGGGAGAAGTCGCATTTCATGGTTCAAGAGGGCATCGTCTTAGGCCATATCATTTCTGAAAGAGGAATGGAGGTAGATCGTGCTGAAGTGGATGCTATTTTGAAACTCCCACCGCCCAACTGTGTTAAACTAATGAGATCATTTTTAGGGCATGTGGGATTCTACCATCGATTTATCGAAAAATTCTCCCAAATTTCGAAACCCCTGAGTAATCTCCTTGGAAAAGACCAGGCCTTTGAGTTTGATGAGGCCTACATGAATTCTTTCAATACTCTGAAAAAGGCTATCACTCAAGCCCCCATTCTCCAACCCCCTAACTGGAATGAGCCCTTTGACCTCATGACTGATGTATCCGATTATACAGTTGGGGTGGTTCTCAGGAATTGACCGGAAGCTTCATGTGATATATTATGCCAGCAAACCATGGATGAGGCTCAAAGAAATTATACCATCACTTAAAAGAAACTGGCAGTCATTTTCTCTCTCGAAAATTCCAACCTTACCTTTGGGGTCTCATATCACAATCTATATAGACCACTCGGCCCTCAAATACTTGTTGGACAAAAAGGATCGTCCGGTGATTCTACCTTGCCCTACTACTCTTTTCCAAATGAGACGCTTCTAACCATTTCCCATTGTTCCCTTTTGTGGTTTGCTGATCTTGTTAACTACCTAGCTTCGATGATTACTCAAGAATTGGCCCAAGGCCAAGAGTGACAAATTTCTTGCAGAAGCTAGGCACTCTCTCTAGGAGGAACCTGATTTATTCAAGATCTACCCTGATCAAATCATTCGATGATGCATCACTGAAAAGGAAATTCATAGCATATTAACACATTGTCATGCTTTTACTTGTGGGAGACATTTCTTTGGAAAAAATATTGCGGCCAAGGTTTTACAATGTGGATTCTTCTGGCCGACTCTGCATAAGGACACCTATACCTACACTCGGACATGTACTAAATGTCAAACCAGCCAAAACATGACCCGGAAAGATATGATGCCCCTTAAACCCATACTTGAAATCAAGATCTTTGATGTTTGGGGGATAGACTTCATAGATCGTTCCCGATGTCGAATGGGTATTACTTTATCCTCTTGTCCAGAGATTACGTGTCCAAATGGGTAGAGGCAATTCCCACTCGGACCAATGATTACAAAGTGTTGGTAAAATTTGTCAACAAAAACACATTTTCCAAGTTTGGTGTCCCAAAAGCAATCATCAGAAATTGGGCACTCACTTCACCAACACCCAATTCCAAAACCTCTTAGCTAAGTACAGGGTCAACCACAAGATCTACACCCTGTATCATCCGCAAACTAATGGCTAGGCAAAGGTTTCCAACCAGGAGATCAAGAATATCCTACAAAAGACTGTTAGGCCTAACAGAAAGTACTGGTCCAATAAGCTAGACGATGCTTTATGGGCTTATCAAACCACCTTTAAAACCCCCATTGGCATGTCTCCATTCAAGTTGATCTCTGGAAAAGCATGCCACCTCCCGATCGAATTAGAACACAAGGCCTACTAGGTGATAAGTCCACTTTAGTGGACCATTATTTGCCTAAGTACTCTTTAATTAATTGTTCTTAGTTGTTAATTGATTAGAAGTTAAATGGGAATTCACTTTAGTCTGCATATAATCTTATACACAATTTTACATTTAATAACATATGATATGATAAGATAATCATTTGGTGGATGCAAGCTAGGTACAAAAAACATGAAGGCATTATTCAAACATCCAAAGTCATTCTATAAGACGTCCTGAGCCTAGTTTGGACGTCTGAGAACCTCTATCGTGGACTCACTGTTATCCACACTTTTTAAGACGTCTAATGAAGAACAGCCAGAGCTTATCTTTCCGTTCCAACCACTTGCGATCTTCGCCAAGTGGTTGGAGAAGTTTGCGGCCAAAGAAAAACAAACGAAGAGGTTTTAAAAAGCCATGCCCAACCACCGTGGTCATCCCATCCGCTCCACCGTGGTCCTCCCATCACCTGCACCGTGAACCAAGCTTACACTGTGAAACTCCAGCGTGCACCGTGGCTTGAGTGAACTCCATCATCGATCTTTCCCATTGCACTCCACGCTCATGGTGACAGCATGAGCACCACCCACCCACTCCACTTCTCTGTTTCCCTTCCTCCTTTTTTCCACCCACAGAGCAACCCACCTTCACCACCTTCTCTCTTCCCACGCCAACACCACCACCCCTCAACCATGCACCCACCACACACGCCCCTCACCGAGCACAACAGCCACTGACGCCCGCAACTGCGCACCCCCTCGCACGTGCGCAGCAGCGCAACCCCTCGCACAACAGCAGGACCCTCGCCCTTGCACCACACCAGCAGAAGAACCCAACACCAATGCTGCCCTCTCCATGCAGCCATCACCACAACCATCCGTTCAACGCGCCATTGACTCCACCGCACTCTCCTCAACACCACGACCTCGACCACGCCTTCGGCTGCACCAACCGACCACTCAACGGCCGGCCGGGGAACCTCACCGCCAACGGCTTCCATAGCTCCAACCGGTGAGCTCCAGGCATCTCCGTCGATGCCACGACCACCATCATGAAACACTCCGCGTGCTCAACCTCCTCGGAGCTTCTCACGACAAGTCGTTCCCTCTTTCTCGTGCGCCATCAAAGGAAAGAAATCCTCTATTTTGGGTATAATTAGAATTTACATTCAATGCCATTGCCGATTTTTTATTTTTTATTTTTGGATTATTATATTGAGGTGAAGTTGCAACAGTGCACTTACGCTTTCTTATATCAGCTTGACTCATGTTATGTGCATCATTTGACATTAGATTTGGATTCAAATTTGCATAATTCTTTACGAGCATGTGTGCAATTGGAAATTACATGAGATGCTACTACTGATCACATATTTATTGAGGAAAAATTATGCATATAACCTTGCATTCTCAAGTTATTGTGTATCTTCTTTTCATCGCATTTCACATTAGATTTGAGCACGAATCTCGCATTCGATTAGACGAATACAAGGCCAAAACATTTGTGAATTTGCTGCTCTATTCCTCCCTGTAGAGATGACCTAACTATTTTCGTTGTTAGATTTTGAGTATTAAATATTTTGAAAAGTAATTTTCTATCACGCGATTAAATATGACACTACATTTTATGTTACGAATTTTATCAGAAACAAGAATTACTCTATCACTAGGCAATCAAATAAATGAATTAGAACTTAAATAAAGCTGGCCAGAGGAGAAAGCTCCAACTCACGGAGCTAGAAGAGCTACGGAACGAGGCATGCGAAAGCTCTCGTATCTATAAGGATTGAGCAAAGGCTTATCATGATAAGCATATTGCAAGGAAGTCCTTTGATCCCCATCAGAGAGTCTGGCTCTTCAATGCTCGCATACGCCTCTTCCCATGTAAACTTCGTTCCAAATGGACAGGCCCTTTCTCTGTAACATAGGTATTTCCTTTTGGAGCCGTTGAAATTCAAGACCCCAGGATGGGAGCAATTTCTAAGGTTAATGGTCAACAACTCAAACCTTACTTGGACAACACACCTGCACCCACACCAGAGGAGGTAACTCTTTTCGACCCAACTTCTTCCTCCTCTTAGTGCTTCTTTGCCTGGCTGAAGGCATAAAACATAGCGCTTGTTGGGAGGCAACCCAATAAAAATGTTGACAGATTCATTCTAGCATGTTAGCTTTCAAAATTGCAGCTCTCCCGCCGTCCTTTCAACGGTTATTTTTGCTCAGGTGATTTCTTTCCATCGCATGCATTTAGGACATTGCATACCTTTAGCATGGGGGGGAGGACTTCACAATTTTCTCGCAGCAACATTACTCTTTCGACTTTTTATTCAAAAAAAAAAAGGGGAAAGATAGTAATGAGGAGTTGGGATGATTTCGAAGAAAATGACGAATTTCACACAATGTTTTCGAGAAACAGGAGTGGCAAATTTGCAAGATAAACCCATCAGGGCGAAAGCCTTAATTGCCAAGGTACCAACTTAAAATGAAATTTTGAGGATCTTTCGAGGAAATCGATTGGAACTGGGATTAAGGGGAGGTTATAGTTAGTACTGGGCCAGAATTTAAATCTTGAATCTTTTTTACCTGAGGCATTTGGTGTCACATATACACACACAAGTCTCTATGTAAGCTTTAGGTTCCCATAATACCCTTTGTCAAAAAAAAAAACAAAGAAAATGTGCAGAACCCAGCAATTGAAGCTTAGAAGAAGTCTAGTTCTGGTTAGTTGAGTACTCGAGGTTGTGGGCCCGAAAAAGCCCAATGATGCACAATAACATATCACTTCCTCTGATTGCCTGCCTCAATGCAAACAACATATATAGCTGAGGGGCTTAAGGGCATGTGTCGGTTCAAGTGCCACGAATGTTCGGGCAAAATTGTCGTTGTTTAAAAAATCTCTCAAATCATTTAAATTTATATGCTCAGATTCAGGAAATAGAGTCCAAGGTCGTTCATAGGGAGAAAAGATACAATTTAAATTCACCAATCTCAAGAAATATAAGTAATTTGAAAGCAATGATTATTCAAAATAATATTTCAATAAGATCAGAATAATAATGTAAAAAGATCGAGTTAAAATGGTGATTTAAATCACCAAATTAACCCTTAAGTTTAAAACTCACAACCACTTAAATATTTGAACAATAACAGCAATCAAATATCTCAGCAATATCATAATCAAGCACAAAAGCAATGTGACCAATCAGTCGATAAAACTAAGGCACAGACGCCTTAAACCTTCACGCCTCAGAGGAGCTAAGGCACAGCAGCAGCAAAGGAGCACAAGGCTCTTCACAAGAGCAAGGCATAAGGGCCTTGCTAAGCCTTCAGTGGGTAAGTCCTGAGAGGAGATGAGGGCTTAAGAGCAAAACCCTCCCCTCCTCTCTCTTTCTCTCTCTCTCTCTCTGTCAATTCAGACCTAGGTGAACAGTACCAGGTAATCGGGTATACAGTCAGAGGTCCAGACCCTCTCGTGAGGTGTAGCAGGTTCAAACCCACCTTAAGCGGTGTCGGTCGATTGTACACAACTGATGTGGGACTAAATGTCTCCCTGTTCTTCACGTAGTAGCAGGTGAGATGCTGCTCCAAATCGAAGGTGTGGCTGCGGTGTCCAATTGAGGTCCAGAAAGAGCACCTGGGAGTTGTCTGCAGCACTTGGAGATGGATTCGTGGATGATTGAGGTCGGAGAACTGCAGTCAAGGTCGGAGGAGTCAGGGGCAGCGGTGGACGTCCAGCTATCACCTAAAAAGAAGACGGCCTTTCGACCATGTTAGAAATGCTCAGGAGGTTGGTGGGTGTGGTGAACGTGATGCTGGTCAGTGTTGCATGCAGGTAAGTGTCAAGGTCAAGCGACCTCGAGACAGTGGTGCAGAGGTGTGTGCGTTGGTGGGGAGTTTGAGAGGCCAATCCCCTCAAATACTTGAGGGGTTTTGGTCGTGAAGACACGGCAGAGCTTTTGAGACCGGTGGTGAGCGGTTTGGTGCAATATGGTAGTTTCGTGAGGTCGCCAATGGTACGCCAGAGACGTGGAAAACGACGGTGGCACGGAAGTGAGAGCGTGCTAATGTGGGTGTTGAGTGTGTGAATCAGGTCAAGGGGAGATGGGGAGTCGAACTGGAGTGGTTGCTGTTGAAGGAGATGCAGAGATGGCACCGGCTATGATTGGCCGGTGCCGGGGACGAAGGGTTGCTCCGGGAGGAAGAATGACGACGCCTGAAGGGGGAAGGAGCTTCTCGCAGGTATGGCGAGATGCGGATGAAGTTGAGGAAGGTGGACCTGATGCCTATATTATGTGGCAGCAGGTGAGGACATCAGAGGGAGGTCACCAAAGTAGTCTTTGGAGCAGGTCGGAGGTGATGAGTGGCTACTCATCATAGCTAAAAGGCCGAAATTAAGCTAGACACTAAGCAAAACAATATCAAATTAACACATAAAAAGGGTTAAGTGTGGGAATTAAAGAAAAGACCTAAAACTTTTAATGTGTGTTAAAACCTCCTAATTAGGTCACAAAAATGAGATATTCTGAAAACTAAAGAACAAATGATGATCCATGCATCAATTGAACACATAAACAAGTTTGAAAAGATAAATCAGAAGTAAAATCAATGTCTTAAATGTTCAATTAAGCACATGTAAAAATTTGAAAGCAATTGGAAATCATTTAGGCTGAGAAATAAATAGATTACAATTAGGTCCTTCATGCATTACATTTCTACCCTTCAAAACTCCTTCTTGGACCTTTTTGCAAGCCGCAGGGACCCTTCTGTATGACTGCAGGGCCCTTCCAGTTATAGTTCTTCTCACTTTTGGACCTGCACGCTATTCTTCTACCCCTTCGTTTAAGGGTCTTCCTGCAAGTTTTCCCTCATTTCAGAGAGAAGCCTGTGTTCTTCACGCGCACTGTAGCGCGCGAAGAACACAGCCATTCTCGACCGTCCATCGCACTTTTGATCTCGATCTGCGGCTGGAATCAAATGGAACCTTCGCGCGATTCGGTGCGTGCGTTCACCTCTCTTCCCAGATCTCATCTGACGGTCAGATCTCTCTCTTGACTCGCCGCGCGCTCTACCCATCTCATCCTCACCGCCGGCCTGATTTTGATTAACCTCACCCTTGCGGTGATCTCAATCACTGAGCTGCTATTTAAGCACCTCAGTGGTGTCGCGCGCAAGGGATCGCTCCCTCCTACATCTCTTAGCGATCAATTCTTCCACTCCAGTCTCTCCTCCTCATCTAGACCCTGATTCCACAGCCACCGGCTGTGGAATCATCGCCTGCTCTCGACCCTCCTCGTCACTAAGGACCTCGTAGCACCTGAGGACGACCCTGGAGTCTCACTAGCAGACTCTTCCCTCCGCTGGAGTCACCCTCCTCCTTTCTTCCTCCTTAGCCGCCGGCTAAGGACCCATAGGTCCCATTCTTCCTTTTAGTTTAGTTTTTAATTCTGCACAAGTAGTGTTAGATTTAGCTTGCAGTAGTTTAGAATAGATTTAGTTTTAATTGTTAGTGTTTAATGTTAGCTGTAGTTAGATTAGTCTTAGGAGTAGAATTAGTATTAGATCCCCTCCCTCACCTCCTCTGATTAGTCCAGATCAGAGGGGAAGAATCATCTGTTCACTGTTCAATTTATCTCCCTCTTCATGTTTTGTTTTTCCATCATCCAGATTCTGATTCTTGTTTTTTCCTTTTTACGACGAGTTTTTCATCAATCACCCACACATCCTGACCCAATTTCAGATCTGATGGCACACTGCCTCAGATCTGAAAGTGGCGTCACAAGCACCATTTGGGGCTTCTCACTCACTCCATTTGTTTCACAAAAGCCCCTCTGTTTTAAATGGATTGCCTCAGTTTGTCAGAGCACTTTTGATTTGGATTTTAAAGGATTTTTACTCTCTGAAATGTTTTGACAGATCTGACAAATTGAAGGGATTTTTGGTTTTCATTGTAGGCAAGGATTCTGAGAAGTTCTCTGGTGACAGAGAACCAATCAGAAGAGCCTTTCATGATTCGGGTTATACTTTGTTTTGAATGCATTCGCCAGCTTCCATTAAATTTCCTTAATGCATTCTTAGTCTCTTTTTGCTATTTCAGAACTGCCATGCACTATTTGTGTTGATGATCATTTCTGTATGGTGAGTCTCTAACCTAAGGAGTTTTCCATACTCCTTAAGGTTGCAAGAAACTGGGATTGTGTTTCTGTGGTTTTAATTGATCGAGCTAAGTCTTCCTTCATGCTGTCTATGGCATTAGGAAGACTAACTCAATGCCATTTGCTGTTTTGATCTGAAAGGATGCTTCTGATAAGGTTTTTTTCTAATGAGTGTTTGAGCTGAATTTACATGAGATTTTCGTGAGATTTAAACCCCTTTCAGATTTGGATTTCAACTCTGTAAATTGTAGTTTGTTTTGAATTTTATCTTACTCCCAGTTACACAGCAATATGCTGCATCTAGCAGCTACATTCCCCTCTTCTCTAAACTCCCTTCTTCTCTAAATTTCCCTCCTCTCTGTAGAATACTTCCCCCCTCTTCAAGTGGACTAACTGCAGCAGCAGTTAGCCATTTGACAGTGGCTTAAGCCACTGCCACTGTAAATAACACTAAAACAGCACATTCTTCTCTTCTCCATCTCCTCTGACAGTAGCTGCGACTGCTGTCTAAACTCAAATAAAAAATCAATCAACTCTAATTCCCTAACTTTATACAAAAGCTTAATGGCATAGACTTATTTTAAAACTATAAATACACCCATTCATAGTATTATAACTATAGCATATTAGTTAGATACACAATTATACTGTAAATATGTATAAAACCTGTACAGAAATTCGTATACATATGTAATCTATGTAAAAATATGTATGTATACTAATCTAGTATGTATGTATCTACTGATCTATGTATATATATATGTACAGATTTATATTTACTGATTTAGTAGCTAAGTTAATAGGTTAGAGCAACAATCAAGTAAATAAATCTATAAACGTGGGAATATATATATATATGTATATATTAAGTAATTTAAGTTAGTCAAAGTATAATTATACCTAGTATAACTTACTGTAACTTAGTTTTAATTATAAACTACACAGAATTGCTATTTTAGCCTAAATAAAACATAAATAAATTCGTAAAAATACAATAAAAATATGTATTAAATACTTAAGTATGTAAGTTAAAACTTTTTAAGGTCAATTAGACCATTTACTAATTATTTTATAAGTAATTAACTATTTAATCACCTAAATCAACCTGTATAATCAGCCTAGTTTAGCGAATTTATTTGTATAGTAAATATATTTAAAATTTAAAATTAATTAATCAATTATGTAGTATTATGTAAATATTTTATTTACCATATTTTATTTTATTTTTTTTAATAATTTATGGCCCCCAAATCGAGGGCCAAAAACGCGCACAGACGCAGCTGCGTCTGGTTTCCAGCGCACGATGTGGCGCTGGAATAGCGCCACATCGTGGGCTGCAAACGAAACGCAGCATATAAATATAATTTATGTTATAACCTTACCAGTCGTCATGGCGCCAGGCGCCCGAAACGTCACCTGTTCTGTCTGATCCGATAACTCGATTCTGATATGTGATGATACTGAATGTGTGGGGCTGGGAGCCCGAGCGTGTGCGAACTTGTTGAAGGCGTTGGGCTGAGGCCCTGCACTGAGTTTGAATAACGTAACTAAGCCACCTAATCTGAGATTAGGGCGCGCTTAGTAGAGGTCTGGTCCCACCCGAAGGGTGCTGTGTATCCCTCGAAAAGCGCGCCCGCTAATTAAACACATTTTACACTAAGGACTCTCCACCGCAGCCTCTGAAATACCACACAGAACAAAATGAAAGGACAGACGACTTAAAAAAAAAAAAAAAGATAACATGAGATAACAACAGAAAAGACTCAGTACATACAGCAGTAGAATAAGTAATATACATACGTATAAGTAAACCCACATAATTACTAACAGAATAAAACGACACTATAAATGTCGCTAAAGACCTCAGTTGCTTCTTTAGGTTGTATATAGTGTTTCCTGAGATTTAGCGACGTTTATATCTGTCACTAAAACTGATATATATGTCACTATAAATAAATGACTAGTAAGTTAAGTTTTTACACTATAGTATCCTAATGTAGTATGAACTAACATATTAGTGTTAATAGTATAACTTGTAAATACATAGTTTAGAGTATAATAATAGATTGTTTGATGCTTGTTCATAGTTAGCATTTTTGCAAGCACTTCTTAGCAACTAGGTAAATAAAACATTCATTCATTCTTTAAATGTAGAGTTTATTTTTGAATAAGAAGACAATTTTGGAGATAATCAAAGAGTGACCGAATTAAGTTCAATGAATTGCCTCCCAGAGAACGACCTGGAACAAAACCAGTAAAAATTAGATAAATAAGCAAATGATAATAATGGTTGTAATGACTGGTACTCACCCATACTCACCACTATACGACATCCTTAATGTTATATTATACACCCTATACTACAACGACATTTACAACAATTTACACCATCATCATCAGGAGGTAGGGAAGATGGAGGATTTCTGGGCCTAGAACTCGCTAAGGAGCTAAGCAATGCAATAGAGGTCCTTTTAAAGGCTTCAGGCAGGCTTCTAAGCTTAGAAACAAGCTTGAGGAGCTTGGATTTCCGGGGAAAGAGATCCCTGAAATCTAAGAGTTCTCACAAGCTTCACGAGAAGAATTGGAGCCCAAGACAAGGTTTAGGTGATTGGGAATTCTCTTAAGATCATTCCTTCCAATTTTGAAAGGAATTGATCGAGAAATCAGGAAGAAATCCCAAATTGAAGGTCGATGTTGATGATTTCACACTGTTAATGGAAGTAGGGACCTTTTTGAAGAAAATGATGAAAAGTTAGGAGGCTAAATGCAAAGATTTCGAAAGCTAGGGGCTTAAGTGTGAAAAATAGAAGTTAAATGAACTAAAATGCAAACAAAGTCAGGATGAACTCTGATCGGCCCCAAATTTTGATACAAACCTAACTTGGACTTAAGGAATCTAGTGGTGAAATTAGATTTCAGTTTTGACCAAGTTTAACTAGAAAATTTATACAAAAACCCAAATGAGGGTAGAATTGTGTTTATGACTCTGGTTAAGGTCAAAATAAATTCCAAATGTCAAATTAAGGATACCAAACCTCATGGAATATTTTTCTATAAATTTTAGAAGGTTTAGATGAATTTATCCTAACCAAAATAGCATTAATTCAAGCAGGTCTGAAATTAAGGTTTTAGGTTATAAATTGATTCTCGAAATCACGACAACCCAATTCTCTCTGTGTGGACCCTCTTATTAGACTTTAATGCTCATTAGACCTTAGATTAATCTCTGGGAAATGCCTTGGTTATTCTTTATTCATGATATGTTGTTAAAATTACAAAATTAACCCTAGTTTCCTATTCTCTTCTCAAAACAGTCTGAAGTGGAGTTATAACCTCATATGATTATGTAGGAGCATTATCTTTTAAACATGACTAAAAGTGACCAGTTATGACCTATGACGGTGTTCCAATCAGCGGCGTTATCACGAAATGTCGAAAATCGAGGGTCTATGGCTGATGGCTTCTATGGGCAATACTATCTCAAAGTACCGATTACCAGGGGCCGGTGGGGAAGAGTGATGGGTATGAGGATTCTGACCATTCATGACTGAACTGATTCGAGGACAAAATTGACAAAAAAATAATACAATAAACCTTTCATCTGCATTCACCCTGAAGCAAGCGTAGTAGAACTTATTTTGCACGCATGCACTGACACCAAACTCTGAGCGGGAAACAAGATCAAGAATTGGATCAACGTCGAGGAATGCTGTGATTAACTCTTGAAATTGGAACTAAAAGGAATTTGAAAGAGAGAGAGAGGCATGCCTATTTTAGGAAGGCATCCAAGCACTGTAGGTCTAGGTTGCGAATTTAAAAGCTCTAACTCGCTCTTAAAAAAACAACTGTCCCTGATTCTCAATGACTTCATTCCAAACCTTGTGAAACCCTTTCCGATCAAAAGATGTCTATGATTTTTGTTTTACTAGAAACTAGCAAAAGCTTAGCATGGGGGTGTGATAAACACCAATTTTGCATGCATGTTAGGCTTATTTTAGGGCTTATCCCTAATACATCATTGCATAAATCATCTTGCATCATTGCATTTTAGAAAATAGCATACCAAGCTAGCCCATGTTTAAATTTTGATATAAATTGGTACCTTGATCATCTTTTGTTAGCTTATGCAGCAACCCGCAAGTACCCATTTCCGAAGGATCACCTTGAGGAGCTACATAAATGAAGTCATGTTACATGTGGAAGATGAATTAAATAAGCTTGGGATAAAAATTATTCCAAGTAATTCATTTGTTGGAATTAAAGCCAAGATGTGCATAGGAAAGTCAAAAAATTAAAGTGGGATGCACCTTTTCAAGGGAGGTTATTGCCTTCCCAAGTAAGCCACCCTTTGGAAGCTTCCTTGGGAAGCTAAAAGTAACCTTTATAGCTAGCCACCACTTTTAAAGAGAGCCAAAACTTGGCTCCAAAAATGGCTTCCTTTGGAATTTGAAAATGTGACCTTTAGGCTCCCTTGATTACTCTCTTTATAAAGGAACCATGAGGACAAATCTTTTTTGAGGGGGAGAATTGAGAGAAGCCACCACCACATCCACCACCATTCACTCCACCTTAAGGGATAAGGAGAGAAGAAGGTTCAAGGGGGTCAACCACCACCACCCCTTGGAGCCCTTCTACCTCTCCTTCCTCAAACCAAGTTGGAGAAGGAATCACCGTCGACTTCAACAACACCACCTCTATGCCATCCTCTCTCTCTCTGTTTTCCTTCCTTGTGTTCTTCTCTTAGTTGGTAACTTGTAGTTGTAGTTTGCCTTGACCTTGAATTGTTGTAAGAACTTATTTCGTATTATCAATCTTATTATTACATTTGCTTCCTTGCCTTTCCTTTTTAGTTGTTGCATCACCCTTGATCCCTTAGGCATATCCATGTCTAAGGGAGCTCAAGGGCATGCCATATTTGTCTTTAGTTGAATGTGTATGCAAGTAAGTAGGTGCTTCACATTATCTTTACTTGCTTTACTTTCTTATATCAAAAACAATAAAAAAATTACATAACCAAAAAATACATAAAATAGAAAGGCTAAAGTTGAGCTTGGTAGAACTTTTTTCTTCCTTAGATGACCCTAGATACTCCACTATCTAGGTATATAAATTTTAAAAGCAAACAGTTCAATCGTGTTGCAACGACTTATCTTCATCCTTTACGAAACCATGTTCGAATCGTTTCATTAACAGAGAATTTGTCTCACAAAGGAGACGAGAATTCACCACGCAAATACTTAACCAAAAAAATACAAAATAAAAACCTATAGAACCCAAAATATAAGGATTAAACCTAAGTTTATGTGGGCAAGAAGACTTCCCTTATTCGGAAGAGATTAAGCGTGATTGCATAGCTAGTCGATGCTCTCGCATATGAAATGTAAAGCTTGGAAAGCAAGGCCGCAATCTTTTTCTTGTTGAATTCTCCTCTGTGATCACTAAAAATGGTGGAAAGAATTGCATCAAGGTGTAACTCCACAGAGGAAAGGCTCTTACCTATTTATAGATGTGCTAGGAACCTTCAATAAGGCCTTAGAGAGGCCTCATAACTATTGGGAACAAATCCAAGGCAAACCAGGCCGAAATCAAAGTTATAATGACTCTGACAGTAGAATAAGATGTCTAATTTTAGGGTCAAACGTCTGGTCAATGTTTTGGTCGTTTGATGCAAGGGTCAAAGTTTCTGATTTCCTTAAACGGAAATAGGGTTTTAGGTCGGATGTCTGGTATATCATTTTAAGATGTATGGGTGAAATATTAGACTTCTAATTTTATGCGGGTTTGTTCGTGTTTTGGACCAAATCTAAATAGGATTCTAGTGTAAAGTGGTCAGACTACGTATTAGACGTCTATACTAACTATTGGGCATCTGAAAGCAAAGGTTCTCTACAGGAATTGATTTTCGAGACACAACGATTAGATTTTATCTGACACCTTATGATTTGGGTCTAATATCTCTTTATCAAACATCTAGAAAGCTCTACGGACGTCTATGATAAACATAAAATTATTTCTACGTTGAATAACGAAGATATTTGTCTAACAATCTAATAATCCTATTATTGGACATCTAGCAAGGTCATCAAACATCTTACAGGACATCTAGAATTGAGTCAGGATGTCTAAATGGAAAGGCACAGACTATTAGTTTCCAACCTAAGTCATTGGACGTCTGGTCATACTATCAGACGACTTAAAAGTCAGGATCATACATCTGATACTAATGTTGGACGTTTGATTAGTCTGTCTGATTCTTATTTTGACTTTCTAATTCTATTATAAGGTTTTCCTAAGTGTCCTGAGGATGTGTAAGTATTTCTAAGACTTAAGTTAATATATTTTAGCCTCTTTAACATATTTCTAAGGAAATATAAGAGCAAAAATAAATTACAAGTATATTTTTACAATAACCATCTATCATATTCTTCATTCTCCTTCGTCAAGCTTTAACCCTAAGCAAAGCTCCATCTTCTCCATTAGGCTCCTCTATCCCGCTAAGGATGTGGGCTTGAGCTCCTAGCACTTACTTCCATTTGCATTTCATCCTAAAATCTTAAACTCAAATGCAAATGTCAAATAACAAATATTTTATTATCATCAAAATCAATATCATAATGCCCTTACACCAACAAAGATAAGCCCCCTTAACTCCCTGAGGTCAAACATCTAAAGGGACTTGCTGTCATGCAACCCTAAAAGCCACATTTAAGGACTGATCCCTAATCTTAAGAAACAAAAAGGTGGTATCACGAAAGGAATCCTTACCTTAGAGCACCTTTTCTTTTTTCTTTCCCTAACACAAGCAGCAGCCACAACACCAGCCGCTATAGTAGTAGAAATGGCTATACCAATAGGAGCAACTACAACTACAACAACAGCAGCAACAGCAATGTCAACAGCAGTAGCAATAGCAGGAACTCCTCAAGCAACGGCGATGGCAGTGGCTATGGCAGCCAACAAAGGGGTGGCTCGATAGCAATGGTGCTATGGAGAGCTGAGGGGGAGGGGAAGCTTCACTGGTGGAGGAGAGGGCATAGCTGTGGCTTGGAGATGAAAAAATAAGGCCCTTTTCCTTTTATTTTAATTTTCGCCCTTAAATAAGGGGTGTAAAACTTACACAAAAGCCCTTCCACCCAAAACATACTTTATTAAGAAGTTCACAAACTCATTTTGTCTTACAAATCACACCTCAACTTTATTACTTACACATTTGTTAATTATTTCAAGGGGGTTACTTAACCCTAAGGCTGGTAATGTTCTTAATCCATCATTAGGCAAGCAAATTAAGATTGCAAGTACCCTGTTACGTACATTAAAATCCAAGCCCTTACAATAACCAATATAATAATGGAGTGATTTCATTCCTTGATTAGGCTTACCATGACAATAGAAAGCAATACAAACAAAGAGAATTATTTGAGAAGATTTTCTGTCCATGCAGAAGGTGTTTCAATAGAATTGTTCGGGATAGAAACATTGTGTTCAAGAACATGATTTGTAACCATTGGTGGCAGCATTACACCATCTAGACTACACATGGAGAGGAACTCATAGAGGAACACACATGGAATAGAATGGATGTTGAGGAGCATGTCAATGATATTAGAGGTGATCAAATTGAAGAGATGTTAGATGAAATGAGAGCACTAGATGTTGAGAATGAGGATGTGGAAGATACACTAGGAGCAACGTATTGCTCCTAGAATCCATTCCATGTCTAGGTTGTCCTTTCTTCTGAAAATATTTTGGATCAAGGCTATAAATAGAGCCATGTCAAATTTAATTTCTGAGATGCTTTAGTTCATTAGGGATTTATTGAATAATTCAAAAGATTTTCCTGAGTTGTGGTATGGTGCAAAAAAACATATTTGCATCCTTTGTCTGAATTGTGAGAAGATCGATGCATGTCTAAATGATTGCATGCTATATAGAAAGAAATACGCAGGCTTGAGCTCCTGCAATGCAGTAAGGAAAAGTATAAAAGAGAAATCTGCAAATACAAAAGATAAGAAATAGGCTATTATGACTGATTCACAAAACCAACCAAAGGTTAAACCATGTCATTATAGTGCAAGTTCCACGATCACTCAATTAATTTTTTAAACTTGTAATGTATTGAAAACATAATATATGGGAGTCTAGATCATATCTTAGAGACTTTCGACTGTGTTACTTCCTAATTGGAAGTGCTAAATAGTCAAAGTGAATTTTGAAAAGTGAGATTGCGAATTTGCAAAAAAGCGAAAATTGTGGATGCAGAAAACACAACATACACACTATTTTTTGGATTTTTGAAATATAAAAGCAATTAAAGAATTAACTAGCAAGCAAATAGGGTAGAGAGGGATGAAAACATAAACATAAATATATTGCTATCAAAGAGTTCACAACTACAATTAGGAAGAAGGAAGAAGTAAAGAAAGAAGGAGAAGAATTAGAAAAGGAGATGGTAGAGAAGAGGTAGCCATGAATCTTGAGATGAAAATGAAGGCTCGTGATGATGGTGAAGAAGCTGCCATGATCTCTGAGAAGTATAGGGATGCTTGGAGAAGATCGGAGGGAACTCGAAGTAGTCGGCTGATAAAAGTCAGTTTATCATCATTCTTATGCCCTAAAACTGATCTAGCTCTTAGGGTTTTAACTCCGCAAACGAATTTTCGGGTTGCATTTAGGCATTTAACTAGGATAGGTATGCATTGTATTTTAGTTGTATTTTTAATATGTTTACTTGAGTGTCAGGGATAGACAGAGAATCAAATCCTACATGCCTTGGCACTCGGGAAGACAGAAGATGAAGAAGAAAGTCCTTTCAGCAGAATTCCAACTAGATCCAGCTCATCCCAGCTCATCTCAGCTGAACTGGTCCTAGCTCATTCTAGCTGAATCAACTCATCCCTAGCTTCATTCAGCTCATCTCAGCTGAATGATAGCTCTAGCTACTTCACATTATCTCCATTCAACTCACCTTAATTGGATGGCAGCTCAAACTAGCTCAAGTCAGTTGACCCTAGCTTCATTCCAGCTCCTCCAACTCAAAAGAGTTCACTGGAAGTTCAACCTGACTAAGACTAACTACTAGCTAGACCTGGTCAGCTGAAGATGATCTTAACCAGCTCAGGCCAGCTCAAATCCAGCTCCCGGAGGCTCAACTCAGCTTAACTTAGCTGAGCTGAGCTACTTGACCTAAGCTAGCTACTCTAGCTAGCTCATTAATCTCCGGGAAAACCAAACCCAGCTCATCTTAGCTCACATCAGCAGAAGCCAACTCATCTTAACTTGGCTTAGTAGCTAGCAAAAAACTAACAAGCTAAGCCAGCTAAGGTAGCTCCCTGTAGCTCTCTTCAACAACCACCAACTCCAGTGTAGCTCAAGACAGCTTCCTCCAGCTCATCACCTCCAAAACCCTAGCTCCCTCTACCTCTCCCCCCAACTCCCTACTACCTAAGCTAGCTTAGCTTAGCTAGTCCACCTCCATAGCACAAAAACCTAATCCTAAACCTCACCTAACTAGCTCCACCAACTAAGCCTACCTATAGTCCACCTACCTCCACCTCCCTGCTCTTTTGGTGCCAACATAAGCATCCCTTGGCCCCTCAACCACCACCAAAAGCCACCTAAAGGTGGCACCAAAACACCTAATAACTACCCTAGAATTGATGTCAAAATGAACCCCAATCCCAACCATACACCTACCTCCACAATCAATCCCAACCCTACACCTAATCCACCTTCTAGAAACCCCCATGTTGGCACCAAAGTGGAGGCATCTCTCCACTCATGCACGTCCACCAAGGGGTGGAATCAAACCATAACCACCCCCTGCAACCCTTAAAGTGGCGCCAACTATCCTCCTCCCTAAGATCACCAACCACCTCCATCAAATCATCCTAACCATCCATCCAAAGGTCACACCAAACCCCCCTCCATTTCTATATATATCCCTCCTAACTACCACCAAAAGAATGATCTCCTCTCCATTAGTTAGGTTCCATATTCTTCCATTAGTTTAGGTTCCACCCTACCTTAGGTATATCATTTTCACGCCAAGGAGGAAGAAGGGAAGATGATCAAGGGGACACACACCTGCCCCCTTGGTGCCTTCTTCCTCTCCTTCTCCCTTACCCATGCCAAGGAGGAGGTCATCTTCAACACTAAGGGGACAGCCAGGTAAGAGGAGGAGCAAGGTGGTTGATGCCCACCTTGGAGGACTACATCAAGAAGAAGATAGGAAAATCCTTTTCAAGTGTGGGGCAACTACACTTGGAGCAAGGGCCATCCCAACTTCAACTAGAGGATCCCCCTTTCTTCTTCTTTATCCCTATATCTTGTATTAGCTAGTGTGCTTTTATTTTCATGTAACAAGCATTCCGCTACATTCCTTGTAGTTGCTAGTAATACAAATCATGTTTGCCTCCAAGCTCATGTTTCAATTTTAGTGCACTTTTCTTGCTTCTAATTAGCTAGTGCATTACACCCCTTCTTTTATAATTACCCTAGGCACACTTACCTAGGGTGAGCTTAGAGGAGAAGGCTTCATTTTTGTCACTTAGGGTTAGTTGTAGCATAATTCATCTTCGCATCAACATTGATTATTTCCAAAACTATAAAAATAACAAAACAAAAATTACAAAAATATGTGTTGATTTGAAAAGCGAGAGAGAGAACCCATTCTTTGTGATTAACAAATTGACCTCCTTACATGACCCTAGATACTCTACTATCAAGGTATTATAAATGTAAAAGTTCAATTGCAAATTTACGTGTTGCAACGACACTAATTACATCATTTAACAAACAGCGTATTTTTCGCTTCATCGACATAGAAGTCAAAGTAGAACTCGTAGAAGGAGAAGTTGAAGTAGAAGGTGAAGGTGAAGGAGAACCTAAATAGCTAAGGGATTACCTAATAATCTACGGGACCTAAGTGAAAGAAGGTGAAGGAAGAGGGAGAACCTAGGAAGAAGAAGAAGAAGAAGAAGAATGGAGGTAAGAAGAAGTTATGGAGGAGGAAGAGGCCATGTGATTTGTATATAGGCACAAAGGGAGGGGTTGGACATCCATAGGTGTCTTAGTGGCCAAGGAATAGGTTTAAGTTTTGGAAATTAGGTTTAGGATTGGGTTAATCTAAATAAGAAAGTAGGAATCCATAATTGTCTTCAATTTTCGACCTCTGTATGTTTCGAATTTAAAGTTGTACATAAATAGAAAGTTGTATCCCTTGAAATCATCTTTCAAATGCAACTTGAATCACTAAATTTAAATTTAAAATGAGAAAGCCATAACCAAAATACTGAAGGTGTGTCAGGCTATCATGAATTTCGGGATTCGGATTTTGATTGGCTAAAATCATGAGATATGATTAAAACCTAATTAAATTAATTGTCACATTTTATCAATTAATTCCAAAGAATATTTTTGGTAATTTAATGTAAAAAAATTGTGGCGCATGTGGATAAGGTGTAGGAACCTATAGGATAGGATTGGGAATAGGATTGAGCTAGTGACATTAGAGTGTGAGTTGATTTTTAGGACTAGATTTATGATGAAGGCTAAGGTTAAGGCAAAGGCTTAGCTCGTTGTTACTAAAATTAGGAGGGTGTTTAGTGGCCCTTAGATGAAGAGTGAATGGTGTTGTGGAGTTGGCTAAATAGAGTCATGTGAGGTTTAAGACAAGCCTAAATATAGGATAGGTTGTCTTAAGTTTAAGGTGGAGGGTTAGTGGAGAGTTGCCACATGTCCCTTTATCTTTTCTTCCTTCCTTGTCTTGTCTTGACTTTAAGCTCCAATTCCTGCATGTCATAAATACGTGGATTAGTTGTTGGAAAACACTTGTTAAATCAAATATGCATGCATGACCTAAACGCATGAAATGCAGAGATATATACATATAAAACATGGTAAGACTAAGATAAATTGATTGCATATGTATCAATTAGTCCCATTAATTAAGGTAATTAATGCTTAACTATTTCCAAGAGATACGAGCGCTAACCACTCAAGGTCGATGGTCTAATACTAGATTGGTCGACAGGTTGAGTAGTCAAACTATTAGCTTCTAAAGGGTTGGTCAATGCATATAGGAATTAGTCAGCCCCCTTGAACTAAAAAAGGTTGTTTTATTACCTTTTGGTGACAAGTTAGGTTCCCTGTGTGACCTAACGACTAGCTAGGTTTGTTAACATTATTTTTAGGTTCTTTAACAATAATCTACGAAAAGAGAAAAGACAATAAAGATACGATGATTACAACAAAATATCATTAACAACTAAATCTTCTTCTTCAAGGCTTCTACCTTCACTTCTTTGCTCCTTAATGCTTTTCTCCTATGCTCCTTAATTTCTTTCCTTAATAGCCTCTTATAGAGCTTGAGCTTGGGCTTCAAATCCACCAAGCTCAATCCATTTGCTAAACCTGAAATATTAGTCTCCAAAGACACAATATAAAAGAAATCTATTTTGCCATCATCAAAATCAATGATCGTAATGTTTGTGCACCAAAATCTATCCCCCCCTCCCTTGTAGGAAAATCAATACTTTCCTATATACTTGAGAAGAAGATTAACTTACTATTATTAGAGTGTAGAGTTGACTTGTGATAAGGTTTATCCCAATTGCCTCTTTATTTGCCAACCTAAATGAGGTCTTAAGAAATTTGGATTATGAACCACTAGAAGGAAAGTAAGGAGCCTAGTCAATAAGGCACCATCTAACGTTATTTCAATGAGGCAGTATGTCACACCCTAAAACATAGGCCTCTAATCGAAGGTCAAGGTTCCGAGGGAGGCAATAGGAAAAAGGTGCTGGTTTATTTAATCCAGGTTTCATTAACAACGTTGAGCTATCAAAGCATTCCATTAATTAATAAAATGGAAAAGTACGAGAGGTATGGTACAGATTAAACAGAAAATGATCATAATTAAAGCGTAAATGTTACCTGTCCAGAAGCACGCAGCGAATCCCACACTACGTTGAAATCCCGCGTGTCGACAACGCACGACAACACCTAAAATTAGGTCACAAAGTAGGGATAAGCCAATCGGCTCAGTAGGGAACAACTACTGTAATCCAATAAAACAAGGTAGAGTACAATTTCGATAACCGACTAGATCCCTAGCTTAATACAGAACCCCAGGTTTCAACCTTAACTCAGATCACCTGACCAACCACCGTGGTCCTAGCCCACTAATCAGATCTGCTTGATTAAAGCCACATGTTCTAACGGAACTATCTTAACGATCCAAGATCCTGTTATCAGCCACTTTGATCCCTAGAGTGACTAAATCAACCCTTCGTATCGAAGGAGATCTCGATGTGCCCTCCCCAATGGTACACTTGTACCCTAACCCCTCCTTAGCTAGAGGAAAGATTAAAGCACTCACATCCACCAGACAAAGGATACCCGCTCCGGTCGTCGGAATGTTGACTGTACTCAGAGTCCCTGGAAACTATTCCATTCAAGACATCCCTGAGTACCCAATCCAAAAGATTCAATAGGAGCGACTTCCCGCTGCCCATGATCCCTAGAAACTATTCCACTCAAGATCACACGTTCCCCAATGTCAGAATCCTTGGAAACTATTCTACTCAAGATCTCATTCTCTCTCACCCGTCCGGATCTCTGGAAACTATTCCACTCAAGATTTACACAATCCTCGTCACCCGAGAATCCCTAGAAACTATTCCACTCAAGATCTCTCGAGTCATCGACCTGAGATCCTTGGAAACTATTCCACTAAAGATCTCAGAATGCCTCTCGTTGACTCACACTTAAGACACCCCCAGTGCCTCATCTCCATGATGGCACTTGGTGACACCCAACCAGAAACTATCCCAATTCCAAAGTTAAACTCTGGTAGACTCAACTATCAACTCCCGAGTCTCCAACCTGCAACAGTGAACTCACTGTTCACAAGGTCTTGGTGTCTCGCTCAACGAGTTAGCCTATTTAACCTAATCGATCCTACTTCTGTTTTCCCATGATCGATACCTGATTAAGGCAACCTTAGAAACATATTGGATCACTTGGGGTCTTATCCAAGACCTTAGGATCCAAACATTTCCCTTATTAGACTCAACCTAAGTCATTAATGTCATTATGTGAGATTCAATTCTTTACTTAACTGATTTTGATCACTTTTAGTCAAATTAAAGAGCTTCAAGCTCAATTAGAAACACCTTTTACTCATCTAGGATTTAGCTACAAATTAACCATTCCCCCACCTATTAAGGCACCTACTAGACCCTCAATTAGGTTATAGACCAGGCCCAAACACTCCTTAAGTTTCATAGGTTCAGAAACCCTAATTTCATACCAATTTAGCAACCTCAACAGGCTACCTAACATTAAGGACCTGTTACCTAACATTAAGAGACCCTCCAGAGACTACCTAACATTAGGTATCTGTTACCTAACATTAGGAGGTCACCCAAAGGCTACCTAACATTAAGTACCTATTACCTAACATTAGGACATGCTGCTGCAGTTGAACAAACATGCAAATACCACCATTCATGACTCAAAACACCCCCACCCCCATTTCACAACCAAACCTCATGAAACCTTGAGCACCAACTCCCACACATACAAGGAGCAATTTACACCGATCAACCCCCTACAAATCCTTAGGGTGACACTAAACTAGAAAGATCTCACTACCACATTTATATCCCACCCAAGGGTGAAAACACACATAAAACAGTAGAGATCTCATGCACAAACTCAACATCCAAAATGTAGCATGATCAGATCGCGAATCCGCATGCATAGACTAATTCCTAGCTCTAATATTGTCCCTCAATCGATCCTAATCGCTGGAAATCAAGAGGAAGTTTAACAAGAGAGGGAAAACCTACCTTTGATGAAGCTTGTCCTCTTTCTCCACACCAGTAGCCCCAACAGCAGACGTAGCAACAACAGCCACTGAAGCAAAAGTAGCTGCAGCAGCTTCCACGGCCTCTCAGACGGTGGCGGCAGTCAACAGGGGTGGTGGTCGGCCGGCGATAGTGCAAGGTGGCAGTGGAGCTCCTCCTTCTCTTTCTCTTCGCGTAAGCAACAGCAACAACAGCAGCAACAGTAGCAGCAGCCACGGCAGCCCCTCCTCTTCCCCCCTTCTCTTCTCCTCGCAGCAGCCCCAATCACAACAGCAACAACGCCCAACAGCAGCAGCAGCTACAGCAATAGGAACACATAGCAGCAGTAGCCCTCCTCCTCCCTTCTACGCACAACAGCAGTTGGAGCAGCAGCAGCTCCTCTTCTTCTCACAGCGGCCTCAGCAACGGCAGCAACCCAAGCGAGGAAGGAGGAGGATGAGACGAGTGGAGAAGAGAGGAAGAGAGAGTTCGGAAAGTGGAGGTGGGTTGTTTCACCAGGGGAGAAAAATCAGTGGAGTGGCTTGGGATGCAAGTCAAGCGGGTGTTCTCTCTTTTTTTTTCCTTAAATAAGGGTTGGACAAATTATGGAAAAACCCTCCCACCTAAAAAAAACACCTTTTTATAAAAAAAATCTAAAAACTCAAGTTATTTTAATCGATTACCCCTCAACTTTTTATTTCTTAACATTTTCAAGGGTTTTCTTAATTCCCAAGCTTTCCAATTCCCTTAATCCATTATTAAGCCACCAATTAAGGTTTTAATTAGCTAATTAAGCACATTAAAAATCTGAATCCTTACACAATACCCATACTTGCTTCCTAAGGACAAATTAGAGCTCTAGCTAATGTAGAACCTCAACACCTTGAGGTCCGTCCTATACTAGCTTGATATGTTGAGGTTCAATTTTCTAGCTTCCTTCCTCTTTGTTAATAAGAATATCCCCCTAAAGATGTGAAAGAAACCTTTGCAAGATAGCTAGTTGTAGCTTAGATCCCCTTCCTTAGCATGGAAAGTGTTTTAAGCAAAAAAGGGCCCTAGCTCCATTTAAAGAGAAAGATGAAACCTCAAATGGGCATAGGAATTAGAGGAGGGAAGAATCGAGATGCCAATCTCCTTCTTAAGGGGACATTCCATTATCTCTCCAATGGCTCACTAGCTTAGCCTAATGGAAGCTTAACAAGTAAGGACCTTGATTGGAGAGGGAACTGACTATCCCCTTGCTTCTTTCTTAGATAGGAGCAGATATCTAGATGAGGCATGGTCTTACCTCCTCACCAAAGAGTCAAAGGACCACTACTTTAACAAAGGGGGAAGTTGGACCTTGGGTTCTTGATTTCGAGTTAGTGAAAGGGACTAATAAATGCACAACAATTTCAATGGAGCAAGTTTGCTTGTCTTCTAAAATAACTTTTACCATTTCAGACTAGAGAAGTACTGAAGAAGTTTGCATTGATTTACTCCACTATTACTTTAGGGGTATCCAAAGACCATCTAGTGCTTTGTATCCAACCAAAGGTAAGTTTGAGTGGGTTGACATAAGCTATACAATCTTATACAAGAAAATGGGCCTTTTCCATATTCCATATCTTATATGAATTAAGGTCAATGAGCACTCGATTGAGGACTACCTTCAAGTAGTCCAACTCATATTTTGCTGTGAAAAGTCGAACCTTATGGATCATGATTTTTAGTACAAATGTTGATCTTTATATTCTTTTCCTCTACCTAGGGAGGCCAATTTTGTACTTTTGCTTTTGAAGCCTCATGCCTACTAATAGGCATATCTAATGCATTATGTAATATCAATGCAATCAAATTCACATTAAACTTTACTGATCCCTTTTTTCATTTCCCTCTACTACACTGTGCTTTGTGTTGTTCCCCTCAAAATGAATACACCATTCATGGTTAGAATACAGTGCTATGGCATATTAGAGTTGGTCCCTCTCACTCACTCAAGTAGTTTCCTCTCTACCTTTGCAATTTTTGACTTGCTCCTCACCAAATAGCTAAGTGTGAATTAAACTTCTTTAAAAGAATAAAAAGGGTTAACCTAGTTGCTAGTCAACCTTTCCCCAAGATGTTAATCCTTAGGGCCTATGGGTTCTCATTAAGTAAGCCAATTAATCGCAAGGTAACGGGTGCATAGCATCGAGAAGGGTGGAGCATCCAAGCACACAAAACAAGGGAAATTTTAACAAGTTCCATTTCAAGAAAGTGTGTCGTGGGAGGGAGTCTAACTCTCAAATGCGTTGTTATGGTAGATGATTGTAAAAGGGATGCTCATACACTTAAGAAAAGAAATGTGGAATACCAAATTTGGGGCCATTTTGTTATGATCCTTGCAAGTCCTCCTTGCCTCCTTTAGGTCATGTTTGTTTCGCAGGATTAGTTTCTGAGGATAGCAATTTAGGTGTGCGAGATTGTTCGTCCATCCTAGTATTGGAGGTTGTTGATGATAACATCATCATCAGCCATATCTGACTTTAATTAGTCATAATCCATTGATAAATGCTCTTACATAACCCATAGAAGATAGTAATTCACTGCATATCCTTTCTGAGAGATTAACATAAAATCAGGGGTAAATCTGTAATTTTACCATCATATCATAAATGCCGAGTAACCATGGGGCTTCCCAAGGATTTATTAAAGGTCAAATAGTCATAAATGTCTAATAAGAAGGGTCCATGCAGACAGAAACGGGTTTTCACGCATTTCAAAAATCAATAGACATCTAAAATCCTAAAAATAAACCCGCTTAATTAAATGAGGTTCCGGTCAGGATAAAATTCACCTAAACCTTATAAAAATAATAGAAAAATATGCTATAAGATTTGATTCCATTGATTTTACCATTAGAACCCATTTTGACCTAAAACAGAATCTTAGACAGGAAGTTACCCAAATTTAGGTTTCTATACATATTACCCAATCAAACTTGATCGAAACCAAAATCTAAATTCACCATCAGATTCCTTGGGTCCAAATTAGGTTTGTACCAAAATTTGGGCCCAATCAAAGATCATCTTGACCTAGTTTGCATTCTAGTCCAGTCTAACTTTTTTTCTTACACATACACCCCTAACTTTTTGAATTCCTTACAAATGGGTCCCTAAGTTTGTCATCTTCTTTGCAATCAGGTCCTTCCACCATTATCACAGAGGAACTCCTACTCCGGCGACCTTCAACTGGGGATTTCTTCCTGATTTATTGGTGAATCCCTTCCAAAATTGGAAGGGAGGCTCCTGAGAGATTTCCCTACAATTTGAGCCACATCTTGGGCTCTAATTCTTGCCCAAATCTTCATGCAAACTATTGAAGCAAATTCATCATTGTTTAAGATATGCGTCGTAGTATAGGACAAATGCGCTCAAACAAATAAATTTATAAACTCGAAAATCTAGAAATGAAGTCTGAGGTCGAACACAGAGAGCAAGTAGGAATTCACACGCAAATCTTAATTAAAATATAAATGAGCACAATAAATGAAGCACTATAAAGATATTTCAATGAATATTAATCTATCACATTAAGTATTCAATGAAGCTCAATGTATTTCAAGACCAAAAAGATAACTAAGACAAAATAATGGTGATTTAGATCACCAATTATTAGTCTAAGCACATATATTAATTATTCAAATGATGCTACAATAGTTTCAACTGTTTACACAATGCTTGATCAGGTTTTAAAAGATAAATGATGTTACGTTGCAGTATAAGTGATATCACCTTGTAAACAAATAAGAATTT
Organism: Thalassia testudinum; assembly: GCA_037157565.1. Lineage (NCBI taxonomy): Eukaryota > Viridiplantae > Streptophyta > Magnoliopsida > Alismatales > Hydrocharitaceae > Thalassia > Thalassia testudinum. The sequence goes on along the minus strand of JAZHRO010000018.1, from coordinate 46,005,764 downwards.
TTATTACTCGAATGTTTAAGTCCAAGGTCGAACACAGGGAGTAAATGAAATTTATTCACTAATCTCAATAGATGTAATTTGAACACTTAAAGTTACTCAAAATCTACTTCGAAATATAATGCAGGAGTTTATGAATACTAAAATATAGCAATAAAAGAGAAATTGAGAAGAAGAGGATAAAAAGTTTGATTCTTCTTCTCTTTGACTTATTCTTTAGCTTCCTCTTTCTCTGCCTTTCTTTCCTTCTTCTTTCTATTTGCTTTGGCCGATGGCTTCCTTCTTCTTCTGTTCTTTGATTTCCTACTCTGACTTTCTCTTCTTCTTCTTTAGCTTTCCTCTTTCTTCTTTCTTTGACGTCTCTTGCAACAGTGCCTTTCTCCTTCTTTGTCTTCTTCTTCTGCCTTGATTTCTCCTTCCTTCTTCTTCCTTGGCCTTGGCTTCTTCTTCCTTCCTTAGCTTCCTCTTTCTCTGCCTTTATCTTCTTCTTCTTCCTTGATTACTTTCCTTCAGCTTTGCCTTTACCCTTTTCTTCAACTGCATCCTTCTCTGCTACAATGCCTTTTCTTTTCTTCCTTAGCTTCCTCAGCTTCAGCCCTTTGCTTTTCCTCTTCTTTCTTAACTTAGCTTCCTCAGCTTCTTCCTCAGCTCCTCTGCAGCTACAGCTTCCTCTCCCTGCACACACGAGTGCAAAACCTACCCCTACCCTCCCCCGTGTACGCTCTCTCTCTCTCTCTTTTCTCTCTTAGGTTTGCTCTCCCAGAGCCAGCCAATCGGGTATTCGGGTCAGGGCACGTGCACCCAGGTCCAAGTGCACCGACGTTGGTGGTGCGCAAGGAGTGCAGGGTTTATCGGGTCAGGCAAGCCAGGTCTGCGTAGTGTGGGTCGCGAATGAGGCGGGTGAGCAGGCAAGGGGACCTCACCCCATGTTCAAAGGCAACCAACCGATAGCACAAATTCAACTTATATCGCCTACTACGCTTCAGACTTTCCGAGGTGGGAGTAAAAGTCCCACCCATTTCGTACGCGCCTGCAGGAAGTGCTTTGCTCAATTGTTGCGGCTGCAAGACTTGTCAGAGCCTATTTCCTGGCTGAATGCGTGCGCGAGACCAATCGGCGTCGCCTGGGACCTGCGAACTAGAGCGCAATTGCCTAGAGCGAGCTTGCGAGCTCCTTCACGCCTGCTTTAATGGTGGCGGAGGCTCAACCCTGCAATTAATCAATACAGCCTTTCGACCCCATTAGAACACACAGGTAGCTCCGTCGTGACACGGCGAACGTGCCTAGGTTGGTGGCTGGCCGCGAGGCGACCTAAGTGTGTGTGCCTAGGTTGGACTGTGACCGTGATGATGGGTGTGGTCAGGGGGCGCTTGTGGAAGGTATGGCGGTCGATGGAGATGGGGAAAGTGGTCAGTGGATGATGGCGGAGGTTATGAGGGGTCTGGAGAGGCGTGTGGATGCGTGGAGTGATGGATGCGCCTTTGCCGGTGGTTAGCCGGAGATGAGGAAGATGGTGGTGGTCTGCAGTGTCTAGGGGTCGAAAGTAGAAATAAAGAAGGGGGAAATAAAGAGAGGAGAGAGGGAAAGAGAGTTGACCTACTTAAGGGACAAAGGGGGATAAGAGAGTGGCAAGCGCGTACCTGCTGGCACCGGAGAAGAAAGTCCAGTGGAGGGAGAACGGCAATGATGAAGGGGTTTTTGGCAAATGCGCAGGTATGGCGCGACGCGGAGGAAGGAGGTGAAGACAGCTCTTCCACTGGTATTATGGCAGAGCGACGAGAAGGAGGAGGAGATGTCACGGAGCCTGCTGGATGTCTGGCCGGAGGAGAAAAGAAGAATTGGAGGGTGTTCTCCGGCCAAACCAAGCTGAATCTGAGCAGCCAAATCAAGGGGTTGTTTTATAGGTACTAGTAGAGGCTCTTGTGCTTGGAGGACAAGCTTCCAAGCGCAAGAATCTTTGCTGGAGAAGGAATGTGCGAAGGATACCCATGTCTCTCGAGCATTCGCCTGAGAGATTGGGTGCGAATCAGATCTTGGGATTGCGTTCAGATGATAGGGAATTCCTAAGAGAATCTCCCTTTCAAATCTGAGAGGGGATCTCTGAGGAATCTGGGAGAAATCCTCCTCAAATCCTCGCCGGAGTAGGACTCCTCCGCAGTAATGGTAGAGGGACTTAATTGCAAAGAGTGGTGAGGAAGATAGGAGGGTCTGTGCAATAGTTTTCAAAAGCTAGGGGTCAAAATGTAATTGGGTGGACTGTTTTGCAAAGTAGGTCAAGGTGACCTATCCTTAGGTCCAAATTTTGGTACAAACCTAATTTGGACCTAAGGAATCCAATGGTGAAGTTGGATTTTAGGTTTGACCATGTTTGACTGGATATTTTACACAAAAATCTAAATTAGGGCAAATAATTAGCTAGGACCCCTATTTAGGTCAAAATAGATTCCAAAGGCCAATTTGAAGGTTCTAAACCCTAGGGGATATTTTTCCATGAATTTTATAGGGTTTAGTTTATTTTTATCTTGACCAAAACCTTTTTGAATTAAATGAGTCTATTTTAGGGTTACAAGATGTCATTTAATTCTCAGACTGCACATGAACCCATTTCTGACTGAACCAACTCATTTTTTATTTTGTTAAGACCAGTTGACCTATGTTTAGCTTCTGAGAAATCCCGTTGATGTGCTGCAAAAGTAAAATTACAGTTTTACCCTTTGTTTCATGTTTTCTTCTCAAAACAGTTATTCCTTGAATTAGGCCCTTCTTTAGGTTATGTAGGAGTTTTTGTTCTCTTTTCTAGGTTAAAATGAGCTAGTTAGGGCTCATAATAGTGTTCCCATCATACCGTGCAACTTAGGTACTTAAATGTTCCAATAGTACCACCATTAAACCCAAATCAGACGTCTAGTAGGTGTATCAGACATCTTAAATGTCACCTACTACAGTGCTCTTCAATCTTCTGATTTTCTTCTTCTACTCTCTTCTTCTTCTTTCCTTGGCCTCTTTGTCTTCTTAGCTTCTGCCTTCTGCTCACAACGACTAACTGTCGAGCTTTCTTCTCTGAAGAGCAAAACCCTCCCCTCCCCCGCTCTCTCTTTCTTTCCTTCCTTCTCTCTTCTTTCTCAATATAGCTGGGTTAATCAAGTATTCGGGTCACGTACCTAGGTCCAGGGCAGCAGGCGTGGGTTACAGCTGAAGAGTGAAGGTTTAGGTTAAGCGGGTTGGGTGTGCATGGGAAAGCGGGACCTCACCCTGTGTTTGGAGGCAATAAGCCCACTTGATAAATTCAACTTATGCGTGGTCGCGCAAGCATCTGTTCACGATGTAGCACTAATGCCACGCTTGTTCTTCGCTCGAATAACAGTAGCAAGTGGCCTTCAATTGGTGTCCTTGGAGAGGTCAATGCTCCCAATTGACCACCTAGGGATGTTCCTGGATGTAGTCCACACTGCCTGAGGGTGTCACCTGGAGACTTCGTGGTTAAACACCACGAACACTGCCGAAGAAGACAATGCAGTGGCGGAGCTCCGGCCTAGAATCTAAAATAGAGAGTAAGGCCTTTCGGTAGTGTCAAAACACCTCAAAAGGTTCGCCGGACGTTGGCGAACGTAATGGCAGTGGTTTCATGGAAGATGGGGTGCGTGGTGGTCGAACGGACTCGAAGAAGGTGGTTGGTGATGGGTTTGTTCAGGGGGTGGTGTGAGTGGATGGAATGGGAAATAAAGACTGGGGTTCAGTGCAGATGGATGAGGGGGAGCTTGTGGTAGTGTCAGCGAGGTGGTTGGAGTTGTGTAGCGAGCGAAGGTCCTCGTCGGACGGGTGGTCGGAGCTGAGAACGAAGGTGGCTTGCATGGAGATCGAGGGTTGTTTTTGGGTTTTGGATAAAGGGAGTTAACCTAGGAATCTAAATAAACCTAATCTAACCCTAAATGAACATATGAAAGGGGGGAATGCCCACTTCGGTGGTATGCCAGACGTGGGGAAGAAGAAACCTCTGATGATAGGGGCGGCAACGACAAGGGGAGATAGGCGACGACAGCAGGTATTGCGACACGCAGAGGAAGGTGAGGGAGAGAAATCTGCTCGCTATGCTCTGTGAGAGTAAACGAGGAAGGAGGTTGAAGGAGGTCGCTGGAGCTCGTGGAGAATTCAGCCAGAGAGGTGGGAAGAAGGAGATTCTTCGACCAAAAACAAGCTAAGGAGAGAAGGTTGTGCACCCCATCTCTTTATAGAGCTTCAAGGGAAGCTTTGGATCAAGAAAGATGGATTCCATGGCTTGGGATTTAAGGAAAGGAACCCATGATTCTAGTGCATTTGCATGAGCAATCCATGGAGGCTTGGGACTTCAAATTGATCCCAGATTGTTCGTCTTTCTGTGAACATCAATCCCACCAATTTTGGTAGGATTTGATTGCCATTAGAGTAGGATTTAAGTTAGTCAATGTTGCTTAGAGGTCGGGTTTGACCTCAATGGCAGAAGGGGCTTTTGTGTGAGGATGATGACAAAGCTGGGGGCTTTATGCAAATATTTTGAAAGTTAAGGGCATAAGTGTGAGAGAAAAGAGTCAGACTGAACCAAAATGCAAACTTGGTGAAGATGATCTTTGATTAGGCCCAAATTTTAGTACAAACCTAATTTGGACCCAAGAAATATGATGGTGAAGTCGGATTTAGGTTTTGATTACGTTTGACTGGAAAAATTATGTAGAAACCTAAATCAGGGCAATTATTTATCTGAGACTCTATTTTAGGTTAAATCGGGTTTAGATGGTCAATGCAAGCATACCAAACCTTATAGGATATTTTTCTATGATTTTTAGAAGGTTTAGGTGAATTTTATCCTGACTGAAACCTTAGTTAATTAAGCGAGTCTGTTTTTAGGATTTCAGATGTTCATTAATTCTTTAAACACGTGAAAACCTGTTTCTGTCTGTATGAACCCATTTATTAGGTATTTATGACCAATTGACCTTCAATTAGCCCCTTGGAAATCCCATGATTGTTCTGCAATTAAGATATTCTATCAAAACTACAGTTTTACCCCTATTTTACTGCATTTTTCTCAGAATGGATGTGCAGTGAATTACGGTCTTCTGACGATTATGTAGGAGCATTTATCAATGGATTATGACTAAATAAAGCTAGATATGGTTGGTGATGACGTTATCATCACGAACCCTTTAAAATCAAGGGTTTCCTATTCTTGCGAAAGCTCCAAGCTTCCAAGCTTGGAATGCCTCCCTAAAGCTCTATAAAACCAGGCCGTGCACAACCTTACATCCTTAGCTTGGTTTGGAGGCCGGATACCCCCTCTTCCCTTCTCTCTGACCTCCCTCTCCGCAACTCTGGAAACCTTCTCCAACCACCTTCCTCGTCCACCCTCACAGACTATAGCGGGTGGATTGTTCTTCCTCACCCTCTTCCACGTGTCGCAATACCAACGGCCGCCGCGTATGCCCTCTCGTCGTTGCCGCTTCTACCACCAAAGTATTCTTCTTTCCCACATCCAACGTACCATCGGCGTGGGAATCCTTCCCTTTCAACCGTTAGTTTAAGGTAAGTTAGGTTCCCTTAGATCCTTAGGTTAATTCTTTCTATTTAAAACCCAATAACAACCCTCGACGTCGTCGTTCAGCTCCATCTTCCTCTGCTCCAGCCACACCTTCGACAAGGTCTTCCTGTCACTCCATCGCACCACACACCTCGCCAACACTCCCAAAAGCTCCGCCATCCCACCACGACCAAAAGCCTCTCCTATTTCGCCATTCCAATCCACCCAAACCCCTCATCGAACAACCTATCGTCCGCACGTCATCTCCACCTTCGTCAAACCACATCACCCCTAACTCTTCACACAGGAACCGCCACTATACTCGCTAGCACTTGGCGAATCTCATGAGCTATTTTAATGTGGTCGTGAGGTCGTTTGTGTGATTTTCAAGTCTCGCCATCCACCGTCGCCGCCGCCATCATCTTCGGCCACATCTTCAATCCTCCGACATCGAGAAAACCTGGTACTATGCCCAGGAGTCGTGGCTTCACTCCAGACCCTCTCCAGATCCTCAATTGAGGACTTTAAGTATAGCTGCTATGTCAATTGGGAGATCCTCACAGCTGCAGCCGCATGTAAAGAAATGAGGACTAATTAGTCCCACATCAGGCATAGAAGAGTGAACGCACGCGAATAAATTGAATTTCTGTTTTGGCCTTATCGCCTTGACACTGGGGGTGAGGTCCCCTTCACCCGCACTCACCCGACCCACCTACGCCTATTCACTTCTCGGCTGCGACACCACACATGTAGCCCTGGACCCAGTTACTATGCATGCCCGTATACCTGATTAGCCTAGATATCTTTGAGAGAGGAAGAGGAAAGGAAAGAGGAGAGAGACGGAGAGCGGGGGAGGGGAGGATTTTGCTCCTCTATGCAGACGCTCAACACTTAGCCGCGAGCGATTTGTTCCCTTGCGTGTTGTGAAGAAGAGAACTCAAAAGAGGAGAAGGGCTGAAACAAAGAAGGAAAGAAGAAGAAAGAAGAAGAAGAAAGGAAGTAGAGCAGAAAGGAAGACGAGAAAAGGCTCTCTAGGAAGTACTGTAGCAAGAAACATTTAAGTCGTTTGATTTGCCAGAGACATCTAATTACTATAACATTCAAGCTATTGTTTGGTTTATTTGATATTATTGATAGTTGATGCATGCTTAACTTAAGAAGTATATAAGTAGTGATTTAAATCACCATTTTTTTTATCCTCTTATCTTTTTGTCCTCATATTCTTACGATACATTAAACTTCATTGAATATTTAATATGATAGACTAGTATACATTGAATATCATCACTATGTTTGATTTTTTGTAGTCATTTACATATTTATCTTGATTTGCGCGTGAATTACAATACTTGCTCCCTATGTTCGACCTCAGACTTTATTTCTAGATATTCGAATTATAAATTGTATTTGTTGAGAGAGCTATTTAGGAGATTTTTCTACAACAAAGCATTATCTAAACTCCTAGCTAACTCCCTATCAACAGCTGTCAATGTTTGTTTTCACTATGTGAAAATCCCCAAGATTATATCGAGTAATCTCACGTTTGGTAGGATCAGAGTGTTTGTTTGCAAGGACTGGAATCGTAGAATAACGCAATAAAAAAATAAATTCACAGGTGGATAGTGATAATCCACCGATGGGAAGTGATAATCCATTGGTGGAATGGATGACATACGCAACGAAAGGGCAGTTGCAATAGGACATGTGGACTTGAAAAAATATGAAATACACCGGTGGACCTGAAGAGTCGATACATAATCCCAAGTTCAAACAATGGAATCGTCACTCGCATGCGCTTTCCATTGGTGGAGAATACGCCATGTCCTCTTGAACCCTAATTCCCTTCATCAAGCTTGAAAGCTTCTTCGCTAATGGCAATGGATGCAAGCAGCAAATTGAGGTACACAACTATTTTCGAGTACCTTAATATAGGGTTCTAAGAAACAATGCTCTTGTGTACCGATTTTTGTGATCGTTGATGGAGTGGCTGGATCGTTTGCTTTCCTCGAGCAGTGCTACAATCAACCAGTGGAAAGTACTCCGTTAAGAAAGGAAAATGGTTAGGTTATCCTCAAGTGTGTTCATGTGAGAGTCAACCAATTGAATGTCTCTTTCCACTAATGGGAAAGGGCAATGCATTGGTTGATTTCAGATAACAATCGATTGATTTTAAGTACCCACCGAAGGATTGTAGTAATCAACTAGCGGATTTTAATTGTTCATCATTTGGGAATGATAATGCACCGGTGGACTTTAGTAAAGAACCGGTGTAGTTGAGGTATCCACTGGTTGGTTGCTCAAAAGAACTCAAATTCGGGGGAGAATACACCAATTGATTTTTCTTTTCCATTGAATGAATTAAAATTCATTGATGGATTGTAGCAATCAACCTTTGGATTTTAACTGTCCACCATCTAGGGTAATGCACTGGTGGACTTTATGAAGGAAGCGGTGTAGTGGAGGTATCCATCGATAATGCACTTGAGAACTCAATTCGTAGGAGAATCCACAGGTTGATTTCATAAATGAATCAGTTGATTTTAATTTCCACCAGATGAATTCAAATCCACCAATGGATTATGGCAATCAGCCGATGGATTTTAATTGTCCACTAATGGAAAATGGTAATGCACTGGTGGACTTTACGAAGGAAGTAGTGTACTTGAGGTATCAACCGGTTGGTTTCACTTGAGAACTCAATTCATGGGAGAATCCATTGGTTGATTTCATAAATCAACCGGTTGATTTTAATTTTCCACCGAATGAATTAAAATCCATCGGTGGATTGTAGCAATCAATCGTTCGATTTTAGTTGTCCACCAGTGGAAAATGGCAATGCACCGGTTGATTGTATATAATCCATCAATGGATTTCTGAGGTTATGGCATCTTGTTGATGTTTTGCGAGGAGGTTGACCACAAGCCCAACCTCCTATCCATCAAGAAGGCGCTTAAGGTGGTTAGGGATGATGTCAAGGAGGAGTTTGGGAAGACTCCTGATATAGACACATCTATTTCACATAAATTATCTATTTATGCGTGTTCCTAGGCATATAATTGCATTCATGCAATATAATATTATATAGCATACATCATCATGCATTTAGATTAGTTTATACAAATTATAGGTTAATTTACCTTTTTTGTGATAAGGGGACAGGACGATATTTATTGGGGCCTCAGATTGAAGATCTAACTGTATGGATTTGATCAGGATGACAATTGAAGTCCAACGCCTCCGAGATCAGACCTCTATAGCATCAGATGTTGTTCGAGGAAGATTAGAGGCCAAGGGGAAAGGTGGTGAAAAATATGTACCTCAAATGACAAATCCAATCGCACGGATGGGTTTAGATTGACAATCGCAGCCTAACAGCGCAAAAATCGACCTAATCTAACATTCGTGGCAACTCTTATGAGCAAAAGAAATTGGACGAACCAGATAATGCCACGTGGCAGCATCCAAGCCACCCAAGGCCATCCACAACATCCCATCATCCATGCTTCATAAACTCTCAGCTGTTGGATCAAGATCCAACAGCTGAGATGCATCCCAGTCGTGCCCATTCAAACCTTAAAGGTGAGACCAAGAGAAGATCTCAATCGTTGGATTGAGATCCAACGATCAAGAGCGATCAAACCTCAAATCAAGAACTCACCTCAACCGAGCACATAGCATAGTGATCATGTGCCTTATGCACACCGCGTGGCGAGGGTTCAATTTGCGATTCGCTAATTAAATCCGCTGATGCGAGGCACGACAAAATTCCGTCGTTCGATCGACCATGGAGGAGGCTACGTGGAGGCAATGGATGCAAGTGTGGGTGGACGCACGTGATCACTTGAGATTGCACGCGTGATCGCACGCGAGCACTACGTGTGAAGAAGTTGAAGCGCGCTCATGGATCTTGTAACGAGCGCGTGCCCTAGACGTCTTTTAAGACGTCTGGGAGGTGGCCCAGACGTCTGTAAAGACGTCTGGGATCACATCCAGACGTCTGACCAGACGTCCGGGATAGTTTACAGACGTCTGGCGAACAGTTATGCTCGCACGGGATATTCGTCTGCGCGCCTGTGCGCGCAGACCTGCGTTCTGCCCTCTTTCTCTGCGGCTGCAGGCGGCTGCGACTGCCTTCTCTCTCCTCCCCGCGCGGCGTTAAAAGGGGGGGGGCGCCTCCCCTCCCGTCTCCACCATCTTCCTCCTTCTTCTCCTGCCTGTGCGTGAGAGCGAGCGGACGCGAGGGCGCAACGGCAGCGGCAGCCGCAGTGAGCGCGGAGGAGCTGCGGCGTGCGAGGGCGGGGCTCTACCGTGAGGGCGAACTCGCCAGGAGCGGCTTGGTCGGCCGGCGGAGGGCGCAGGGGGCGCAGAGCGTCGCGGAGAGGGACCTGCTGCGGGCGGAGCAGCGTACGCGCGAGGTGCGACGCGGGCGGCGTCGCGAGCGGAGGCCGAGCAGGGCTCTGATTCTGGAAAAATTTCCAGAATCAGACGTCCGGAGTGATATCCAGACGGCAAGGTCGACGTCTGTGAGATCATACAGACGTCTGAAAGGTGAGTTTCCGCTTTCTTCTCCCTTTTTGCCGACTGACCGTACTGAGGGAGGGGGGGTTGGCTGTGCGCAGGTTTTCTGATTCGTCATCTTTGCGAATCAGACGTCAGGAAGTTGTACCAGACGGCGGGAGTGACCTCCAGACGTCCGGAGTGACCATCGGACGTCTGGGATCTAGGAAAGACGTCCCTGCAGACTTCTGGACGTCCGGGGAACCAAGCCGAACAGGTAATTCTCTGATCCACCGTTTAAGACGTCTGGAAGGAGTTCCAGACGTCTGATTTTGCACAGTATTGTCTTTCTCGACCCGTTTAGGGCCCGTTTGGGCTCCGTTTTCCGCGATTCGAGTTGCGTTCGTTTCAGAATTTATTCCTCTACCCGCCTACAGTAGCTATACACTGTTTTGAGACTCTCCTTGTGTTTGATCCTTGTGATAGGACCTCGTTCGGTTGCAGTCTTGAGAGTCGCGGAGGCGCGCGGGATTCCCGATCACGCCCCCATTACTCCCGTTGTACCTGGTAGAGTGGCTTTAAGTATTAATAAAATCTGTTAAAGTATGGAACCATAACTAGAACCTAGGGCATTGCATGAATCCTAGGAATGAGAAATATATGGAATGATAGCTCCTAGGTGTTGCATGAATCCTAGGGCCGGAAAACTAGATTGTATGATAGATCCTAGGATATGGCATGAATCCTAGGATGGAAAAACTAGTGGAATGTATATTACTGCAGTCTTGGAAAAATGGAAAGGAATATATAAAGCTGCCTGTAAATTTAATTAACAGCTGCCTGTTATGAATAAAGAAACATGTTTGAGATCATGGAATTTGAGAACGTGAATCTGGAAAGTGAAACATATGATGTTCTGAGCTAAAGAGCTGGAACCCTACGGGGAATTAGGAGTGGAACTCCTGGAAAGAAAAGGAATGGAACTGAGATGTAGTTTGTACTGTCTCTTGGGTACGCAGTACCAAGGGAAGTACCTGTACCTGTTTTAGTGCAGAGTGGGGCCAGCCGCCCCAGGGACCCGGGGTTAGGATTGGCCGCTCTGTACCGACTTGTTGGCCCTCGTGTACGTAGTACCGAGGAGAGCTAGTAGTGTTAGGAGAGTACTAGCTACCCCACGGGCCCCGGGGTTCTGCTAGCCTCCTTCACCGACTTGTTAGGCCCACTAGGGCAAACCAGGGTAGTCAGGCGAGGGTGCGCGGACTGTGGAGGGGCAAGGCCCCGGTTTGGTTACTGTGGAGGGGTTGGACCCCTGTTACTGAGAGGGCTCTGCCCTGGTTCCGTGCTGTGCTTTGGGCGCACCCGTTAACGACCCGGTAGACAGCACGCCCAAAGCACAGCACGGAACCAGGGCAGAGCCCTCTCAGTAACAGGGGTCCAACCCCTCCACAGTAACCAAACCGGGGCCTTGCCCCTCCACAGTCCGCGCACCCTCGCCTGACTACCCTGGTTTGCCCTAGTGGGCCTAACAAGTCGGTGAAGGAGGCTAGCAGAACCCCGGGGCCCGTGGGGTAGCTAGTACTCTCCTAACACTACTAGCTCTCCTCGGTACTACGTACACGAAGGCCAACAAGTCGGTACAGAGCGGCCAATCCTAACCCCGGGTCCCTGGGGCGGCTGGCCCCACTCTGCACTAAAACAGGTACAGGTACTTCCCTTGGTACTGCGTACCCAAGAGACAGTACAAACTACATCTCAGTTCCATTCCTTTTCTTTCCAGGAGTTCCACTCCTAATTCCCCGTAGGGTTCCAGCTCTTTAGCTCAGAACATCATATGTTTCACTTTCCAGATTCACGTTCTCAAATTCCATGATCTCAAACATGTTTCTTTATTCATAACAGGCAGCTGTTAATTAAATTTACAGGCAGCTTTATATATTCCTTTCCATTTTTCCAAGACTGCAGTAATATACATTCCACTAGTTTTTCCATCCTAGGATTCATGCCATATCCTAGGATCTATCATACAATCTAGTTTTCCGGCCCTAGGATTCATGCAACACCTAGGAGCTATCATTCCATATATTTCTCATTCCTAGGATTCATGCAATGCCCTAGGTTCTAGTTATGGTTCCATACTTTAACAGATTTTATTAATACTTAAAGCCACTCTACCAGGTACAACGGGAGTAATGGGGGCGTGATCGGGAATCCCGCGCGCCTCCGCGACTCTCAAGACTGCAACCGAACGAGGTCCTATCACAAGGATCAAACACAAGGAGAGTCTCAAAACAGTGTATAGCTACTGTAGGCGGGTAGAGGAATAAATTCTGAAACGAACGCAACTCGAATCGCGGAAAACGGAGCCCAAACGGGCCCTAAACGGGTCGAGAAAGACCATACTGTGCAAAATCAGACGTCTGGAACTCCTTCCAGACGTCTTAAACGGTGGATCAGAGAATTACCTGTTCGGCTTGGTTCCCCGGACGTCCAGAAGTCTGCAGGGACGTCTTTCCTAGATCCCAGACGTCCGATGGTCACTCCGGACGTCTGGAGGTCACTCCCGCCGTCTGGTACAACTTCCTGACGTCTGATTCGCAAAGATGACGAATCAGAAAACCTGCGCACAGCCAACCCCCCCTCCCTCAGTACGGTCAGTCGGCAAAAAGGGAGAAGAAAGCGGAAACTCACCTTTCAGACGTCTGTATGATCTCACAGACGTCGACCTTGCCGTCTGGATATCACTCCGGACGTCTGATTCTGGAAATTTTTCCAGAATCAGAGCCCTGCTCGGCCTCCGCTCGCGACGCCGCCCGCGTCGCACCTCGCGCGTACGCTGCTCCGCCCGCAGCAGGTCCCTCTCCGTGACTCTCTGCGCCCCCTGCGCCCTCCGCCGGCCGACCAAGCCGCTCCTGGCGAGCTCGCCCTCACGGCAGAGCCCCGCCCTCGCACGCCGCAGCTCCTCCGCGCTCACTGCGGCTGCCGCTGCCGCTGCGCCCTCGCGTCCGCTCGCTCTCACGCACAGGCAGGAGAAGAAGGAGGAAGATGGTGGAGACGGGAGGGGAGGCGCCCCCCCCCTTTTAACGCCGCGCGGGGAGGAGAGAGAAGGCGGTCGCAGCCGCCTGCAGCCGCAGAGAAAGAGGGCAGAACGCAGGTCTGCGCGCACAGGCGCGCAGATGAATATCCCGTGCGAGCATAACTGTTCGCCAGACGTCTGTAAACTATCCCAGACGTCTGGTCAGACGTCTGGATGTGATCCCAGACGTCTTTACAGACGTCTGGGCCACCTCCCAGACGTCTTAAAAGACGTCTGGGGCACGCGCTCGTTACAATATAACAAACTCAAAGGAAGTTTCGTCCCCGAAACTTGCGCCAACTAGGGTGCGGGAAGAAGGTGTCCAAATAACCATAACAAACTCAAAGAGGACCGAAGCCGGTCCGAAAAGACGTACCCGCGAAAAGCTCCGGGTACCGCTCCCGCATTGCCGCCTCAGGCTCCCAGGTAGCCTCCTAGTACCGCTGGCTCCTCCACAAAACCTTTACCAGGGGTACTTGCTTTCGTCTCAACCTGCGGACGGCTCGGTCTAGGATCTGCACTGGCCGCTCAAGGTAGGTCAGGTCGTCGCTCACCTCGACGCTCTCGTGACTCAGTACGTGGCTGGGATCGGCTACGTACTTCCTGAGGTTGGACACGTGGAACACGTCGTGCACACCAGAAAGCTGCGGGGGAAGGGCAAGTCTGTAAGCAACGGGTCCAACCCGCTCCAGGACCTCAAAGGGCCCCACGAACCTCGGCACGAGCTTCCCTCTCACCCCAAACTGCTGGGTCCCCTGATAGTACTCTGTCGCGCAAAGACTGCAAGTACGGATCGGCCATCTGTCCCGTGATGATGCGGTCTATCAACTCTGGCCTGGTCTGCCGTGTCACCGTCACTACCCCACAGTACCCTCGTAACTCTAGAGGTCGCCAACTGCCCACCTCCTCCAAAAGGCCCCAACTCTGTAACTGTAGACTGGCCAAGCGTGCGGGCGCCTTACGGCTCAAGGCGTCAGCCACCACATTGGCCCTTCCCGGGTGGTAGGAGATGCAGTAGTCGTAGTCCTTCAGGAGCTCCAACCAACGTCTCTGTCTCATGTTGAGCTCCTTCTGGTCAAAAAGATATCTGAGGCTCTTGTGATCTGTAAAAATCTCGAAGGTCTCACCGTACAAGTAGTGCCTCCAGGTCTTCAGCGCGAAGACAACAGCTGCCAACTCTAGGTCGTGGGTAGGGTAGGTATGCTCGTGGGGCTTCAGTTGCCGCGAAGCGTAAGCGACAACATGACCCCTCTGCATGAGCACACCTCCTAACCCCAGCAAGGAAGCGTCCGTGTACACAACGAACCCGCCACTACTGTCAGGGATGGTGAGCACGGGAGCCGAGGTCAACCTCTCCTTCAGCTCCAGAAAACACGCCTCACAGGCGTCTGTCCAAGCGAAAGGCACATCCTTCCGGGTCAACTGTGTCATAGGACGCGCAATCTATGAAAATCCTCTGATGAACCGTCTGTAGTAACCTGCCAGTCCCAGGAAACTGCGAATCTCAGTGACTGAACGCGGTCTCTCCCACCTGAGTACTGCCTCGACCTTGGCGGGATCCACCGCCAGGCCGTCTCCAGAGATCACATGACCCAAAAAGGTCACCTCCCTCAACCAGAACTCGCACTTGCTGTATTTGGCGTACAGCCTGCGTCGTCTCAGAGTGTCCAGAACCATCCGCAAGTGCTGTCCGTGCTGCATCCGATCTCTAGAATAGATGAGTACATCATCTATGAAAACCACCACAAACTGGTCCAAGTACGGTCTAAACACCCGGTTCATCAGGTCCATGAAAGCAGCGGGGGCATTGGTCAGCCCAAACGGCATGACCAAAAACTCGTAGTGTCCGTACCGGGTGCGGAAAGCTGTCTTGGAGACGTCGGTCTCCCTGATCCTCAACTGGTGGTATCCAGACCTCAAGTCGATCTTGGAAAACACCGTGGCACCTCGCAACTGGTCAAACAAATCGTCAATCCTCGGCAGCGGATATCTGTTCTTGATGGTGACCCTATTCAGCTGTCGGTAGTCCACACAAGGCGTAGGGTCCCATCCTTCTTCTTCACAAACAGTACCGGGGTTCCCCAGGGAGACGCACTGGGCCTCACAAAACCCTTCTCCAAAAGGTCCTGCAACTGGGACTTAAGCTCTCGCAGCTCAAGCGGTGCCATTCTGTATGGCGCGGTGGAGATGGGGCTGGTCCCTGGTACTAGTGAGATCTCAAACTCGATCTCACGCTCGGGCGGTAGTCCTAGTAACTCGTCTGGAAACACGTCGGGGTACTCTCTGACCACCGGGATGCTCTGGAAGTCTACCACGGGGCTGTGCTCTGCCACCACACAAGCTAGGAAGCCCTCACACCCCTGGCTCAAAAGTCTCGCCGCCCGAAGTGCCGAAATGTACCTGAAACCTCCGTCCACTGGTTGCCCGTGAAACTCGAAAGAAGGCAACTCCGGAATGGAGAAGACAATCTTCCTCTCAAAACAGTCTACCAAGGCGTGGTAAGCGGACAGCCAATCCATCCCCAGAATCACTCCAAAGTCCTCCATCTGTATCATAATCAGGTCAGCTGGCAGGCTATGTCCCCCGATGCTGACCTCGCAACCCGTGTACACCTCCTCAGCTACAAACAGCTGACCACTCGGACCTTTGATTACGAACGGATTCTCTAACAGTGTATAATCTTGGTCCAAACTAACTGCGAAACTGGCTGCGACAAACGAGTGCGTAGCGCCGGAATCGAAAAGCGTGTAAACGAGTCTGCCAGAAACTGAAACCATACCTGCTACCACGGATCCCGAAGCTCTGGCGTCCCTGTGTGTTAGGGCGTTGATACGCCCCTCAGCTCTAGGTGCGGACGAAGCGGCCACACTCTGCGTCGGACGGGTAGGTGCTGGCCGGTACCCTCCTCGCGACTGCGGTCCTCCTCCTCGTGCCTGGGAACCGCGGCCTCCTGCGCGCCCTCCAGTGCTCTGCGCGGGAAGTATCTGCTGACCTCCTGCCCTAGATGGGCAGTCCCTCCTGACGTGGCCCGGCTGGCCACACTCGTAGCAGAGGGGAACCCGACTCCCGCCCTCAGTGAGTCCCTGCTGTCGGCTAGGCGGGGGTCCGATGCTGGCGACTGGCCCCTGTCGAGGGCCCCTAAAGGCCACTGATGGCCCTGCACAACGTGACGGCTCTCCTGCGGACGCCACATGTCTCTGTTGAGTTCTCCTAACACGCTTGGTGTGGCGGCGGAAATCTCGTTCCACCACTAACTCCCCTGTAGTACGCTCGGAAGGGGAGGGGGTGGCGACGTGGGTGGAAGCTGAAATTCTTCTCGAACCACCTCTCGAATCAGTTGGACGAGGTCCCGAGACGGTATACTCAGGAGAAGAGGAGGGGTAGTATGTATTCCAAGCCCGAAACATCTGTCCCCCGGGCCCTGACCTCGGCCGCGCCTGCGGCCCACCCTCCTAGCTCCACGACGCGGCATCTCCTACAATGGAGACGCGAAACAAAATGAAAAGCGTCAAAACAGACGGTACCTAATGAAACTTCTAAGAGTTCATGTCAAGAGGTATGTTGTGGTGGCTACTCTAGTTATAACATGTGAATTGGTTATTTTCCAGTCAGTTGATTCACTTCTCGGGACGACCTTGCTCTTGGGATTAGTCGAGTCGGTCCGGTTCTCGTGTCTCGTAGGGACTCGGGAACCGGGTCGTTACACCTGCCACCTCCTGCTAAGCCAGAGAGCATGCTCAACGATATTCGAGTAGCCTGCCAACCACTAGACCTCTTCATTAATTCCTCCAACCACCAGCAAGTGTGGTAATGGGAGACATCGCCTGCATCAAGAGCCCCACCTCCCACAATCCTAACCCCATCCCAAAACACCAACCCCGCGGGATAGAGCATGGGATGAAACCAACCCACCCCTCCCCTTGGATTGGATAATACCGGGTTTATGGCCTCTATCTTGATTTTACACCATCCTAGGTTTAACTCTCCCAAATGGGGGATGAAATGCCCAAACTGGCAAAAGAAACAAGGCCTTAAGTAGACGTTCGCAGGAGCTTCTGAAGGAATATCAGAGATATTAATTAGATGGTGGATAGCCTTGCCCACCATTTGTGCTATCTTAGTTCCTTTTCTTTCCTTTCAAAGCCCTCTCTATGGCAAGAAGTAACATATTTCAAGCAAGTGTTTTTCTTTTACTCGACTCTCCATTGCCAACTTCCCTTTAATTTTTTAGGGAGGTCACTTCTCCCTCTAGTTGTTGACTAAGCTTTCATAGGAGTTTGACCTCCTATTATCAAGAAAGGAAGAAGTTTTATGGACCAATAAAGTAGAAGAATAAATGAGTATAACTCCAAAAAGTCTCCATACTAGTATTCCTACTCCTAAAAGCAACTAGTCTATAATGTAAGAATGAATATTTGACTTGATATGCTAGAGGGAAGGGGAATCATTTGCAACCAACTTGACATCATCCTAACCTTGTTACTTCCTCATTAGGCATCACCCAAGGTATGTCTCAATGATGAACGAGGATTGTTGTGGTAGGCCTTGCCTTATAAGTAAACGAGCTCAAGGGTGTGCAAGGATCCTTTGGTGCATGTCTCAGCAACACAAAATGAGAATTTCCCTTGTTATAGGACTTTAGCAAACATGTCAAGACATGAGCCAACAACATCCATACTGCACTTGTATGAAAGTCGCATCACAAGGAGCATTGACTTTATTGTTCATTATGTTAAGGGCTATTAAAGTTTTTACATATCATGCTAAATTGAAGCACATGCTCCATCGCTTGTGCAGGCTCTCACCTCTTGGACCTTCTTCCACCTTTGAAGGTGAAAGGGGCTCTCTTCCCTATCCCCTTCCTTAGCAACTCCCTTGTCTTCGTAATAGGCCTCTGGGGCATGCTTCTTTCTTTCCCTCAACCTCTTACTCCTCAAGCGAGTAGGTATAACTATGCACTCCCAAAGAGGAGGGTCCTTGACAATATCCTTAGAGTGTCTCCTTGAAGCTAAAAGGGAATGGGGATCTTGACGGAGGCAGTGGTGCAAGACTTATTCCTGACTCCGTAGCCCTCCCTCCTTTCTTATTGTCACCTATAGCCTTAGTTGCCTCCATATCAACAAAAGCTACAAAAACAAAAGCATAAGGCATGAATTGAGATATTGAACTTTTTTTTTACCATAAGTAAATAAAAAGTAAGCCCATAACTGCTACATGCATCAAAGGCCCATTGAGAGGAACAATTGAATGCTTTCCTCCATTCTAACGTCCATCTTATCAATCTTCCTATAGTCCTTTTTAAGCTCCAAATCACATAAGTCGTTCTAGTTGAACATGAGGGAGGATTTATCTAGGATCCTATGGTTTATCAACATCTACTAGTAGAAGAAAGGTGCCTTGCCAATTGAAAGGTCAACAATTTGGTAGAACACTTATTTAACCCTAAAATAATAGGGCCCACTAGGTTGACATTTGTCTACTTGATTCACAAGCTATGTCATTCATTGTAATGACCCGATTCCCAAATCATTTTTGAGTTAAGTATGACAAAACAAACTCATCGACATTTGTTGAGTGCAAATCGGATTAACACAACTCAAAAAAATGAAGGAATGTGTATTTTAATCAATTAACTTTTAGAATTTCCTATTTAATAAATAATATGAAAAAATTTCTAAATTTAATTATTTTAGAAATTAAGTCATTAAATAGGTTCAAATAATTTTTTTTATTAAGTATTGTACTAACCTTATCTTTGAGAAGGTAAGTTTAGCTAAGGTGTATCTTGCAGGTAACTCACCTTCATTAAAGGTGATACAGGAACGATCCCATCTTCCCCCCCCCCCGGCCCCCCCGGTAGCCTACACTTACTACCATATGTGAGGAACTTGCCTTTAAGAAAGGCAAATTACGTGCTACGAAAAACTCAACTTCATAAAAGGTGAGTCCCTTAAATATACCTACTTACTACCACTGGTTTGCCTACTGCGCTTGTCCACTAGGTAAAAATCATTGGTGCAGAACCACCTGTCAAAAGAATGCAGAATTATGTAATTTACCATCCAATGCACAAATTCCATGAATAGCATCGCTATCATCGTCGAATATAATAAAAGCATAACATGGAGGCCTTCGAGCAACCTAGACATCAAAAAAAATGTTTAAAAAGTAATGTACTGTCAACAAGGAAGAAGCAGCACCATAACAAGTAAAATCATGATGTATCATTGCTTCGTACCATTGTTTTCAGCAAGAGAAATGCCATTTAATTTAAACAAGGCAATGTCATTTTCTCAATGATTCTGAACCAAAGTAATTACAAAAAAAATTCTTCAAGGAAAATTATCAAAAACAAAGAAAGATACAGACATAAAGAGAGTCAAAATATACAAATACAACTCAAACAAAAAACACCCATCCTCGATAAAATAGAGACGTCCAATAGCAACTCCAATGTCTTCCATAATAATAGCAACAACCCACCATCAACTCTGAATTTCCAATCACCCCATTCGGTACAAAAAACGTGAGAACAACGAGCAATGCCGAAACAACGATCTTTGCAAACCATCCTCCATGATGCCATGAATCTTGCCTTTCATTTTGATCCTTGTGTTTATCCTTGTAAACACAATGTACACAATTATCACCTAAAATAGCTCCTTCAAGAAAGCTACCTAACAAGCAAATTACCACAGTTGATTATCTTGGAGGGAACAAAAGCAAATGTTGTATTGTTTCAAAGCATCCAAATACCACAAATATTCCCTGAAAAAATAATTAAAAACATTTTTGATGAAAAAGATGATGATGATGGCGGTAGGTTAGTGATCATCCATTCTGATATTTACGAAATGGACTTAAAGACACTAAAATTATTGCCTTAGAGGTTCATATTTAACATGTTCTTGTAACAATTGAAAAATATTTACATACCTGAAAATATTGCCTTCAAAGGTTGTTGAAGCCTTAAAAACCAAAAGTTCCTCCATGATATCATTCCTTGACCAAGACAGCTCGAACTTAAAAGTCCCAACTTGTAGACAATCCTCTACCTACAACATCAATCTAGTTAATCCAAATTTTTTTGAGAGGGACATCCTCAATGAGGTTTTTTTTTTTTGAGAGGGACATCTCATGTAAATATAAAAAAGACTACCACATTTGATTAGACTGTGTTGGCATGAATAATCACCTATGAGATTAACTTCTCATCCTTCTCTTGTATTGCATATGAACCATTGACTCTATTCACTCAAGTTGAGATGCTTGATCAATCTAAATGATTTGTGATGATAAGTTGTCAGCGTTCCCAAAGTTATATGATAATGGTGTTGAAGAATCACAAGGAGTTGAGTCACTCTCCCCCTAATAATAATCATCCTTATGTCTTCTATTTTTTGCGCTCCTGAGGTTTGCAATGGGTTAAGTGGATCCTCCAAAAGTAGAGTAACGCAATCCCAATGGGACAAGCCACCAATGGCTAGTGATGGAAGTATAGGTGATGATGACAAAATTGTATGAACCAGATCAAGTGATCCCTGAGATGGATCAAGTGGTGGTGGTGCCTGAGTTGCATCAAATGATCCCTTAGCTAGATCGGGTGTGGTAGTACCCTTCATTTTAATGATATAAGATTATTCCATATATATTGCATATTGTTAGTTAAATATTTGAAGCACTACAAATGAATAAAGATTCAACAAGCGGATCAAAAAAGGTGGTCTTTGTGAAGATGTGTTTAGTTGGTCATAAGTTGTCAGTCCTTGTAAGTCTTGTATTTTTGTCTTTCTAGGACCCTTGTAAGGAACTTCAAAAGTAAAATAATAGACTTAATCGTTCTTCATTGTCATCGCTTAACTTTATTGATCAACCACAACATTTAATGACCAACCAATTTACATAAGAATTGAAACCTCTTTCATTCCCATGTAAATTGACCAATCACTTTAACGGATTGATCAACCAAAATACCGATGATTGATAAAAGGTTTATAATGATCAACCATTGCTAGAAATCTATTTTTACCTTTTCTATGCAAATTGATGAACCAACATTCCAATTGATCAACCAATTACATATCTTGATCAACCAAAGTGAAATAGTACTTAGTAATAAAATGTTCCAGGCATTTAAATTGACGAAAAGACATTGTCATCGACCAAATTGCATATCTTTGAAAAGCCTAATTTTCTTAAAGATTGATTGACCAAAAAACGTTTTGATCTATCAACTTCCTTAGTTGATCGACCAAAATATCAAATTCATCAACTAATGTGTGCAAAAGCTGGGTTTTTTTCTCGCACACGCTGATCGAGCAATCACTTAGTTGATCGATCAATGAACAGAAATATTGATCAACCTTTTAAAACTTTAATCAATCAATATTCACAATCATTTTGACATAATCTTTCTCGCAACTTCATCGATTAATAAGAGAATTTGTTCGAGCAATGAAATTTGTTCGATCAATGAATAATTCCTTTGATCGATCAATGATTATTTTGATTGATCAAATTAAATCAAAATTAAATCTAATCTCACAAATTTGATTTGGTAGCTTCCAAAAATAACTCTCACTGTTTCTCTTTAAATAATCTCAGACTTAAATCATTTCAGGCACTAAGAAAAATCCCACTCTTTCTTGCAAACACACTCTAAGCTTTTGAGAAATCATCAACCCTTTGCATTGTTCTCTCTACACTAAAATCTCCTCAATGATTCTTGTTTTCTTAAAAAGAAAACCATTCGGT
This sequence comes from Thalassia testudinum, assembly GCA_037157565.1. Taxonomy (NCBI): domain Eukaryota; kingdom Viridiplantae; phylum Streptophyta; class Magnoliopsida; order Alismatales; family Hydrocharitaceae; genus Thalassia; species Thalassia testudinum. The sequence goes on along the minus strand of JAZHRO010000018.1, from coordinate 45,983,892 downwards.
GGAATTGCTCTCACAACCTCAATTTGAATATCTAAACTTCTTGAGATTCCATTAGTTTTATTGTTATTTTTCTGCTCTCAATTTCTTATTGGGTGCTTAAGTGTAAGTTCCCATCTCCGTGAGAAAATCATTGGGTTACAGATCTAGAATGCTGTAAGTGTTTTGACTATCCACGTTGAAAGTAGTCAATAGTTGTTAGTGGATTTGATCAGTCGTGTCCGATGGAGAAAATCCTAAGCTAGGAGATTTAGGTAATGATTTTCACTAGAAATCCTTGTGTACTTGCCATTTACTCTTATTGTATTTATTATTTTTTATAGTTGAATTAATGAAAAGATATTATACTATTCACCCCCCTCTAATGTAGTTGCGTTCATACAAGAACTTTCAAGGTGTTGGTGGTGCCCAAGCTTCATCAAGTGGTGGTGGTGCTTGAGCTACATCGAGTGGTCCTTGAGCTAGATCGAGTGGTGCTTAAGTTTGCTATGCTCATTGCCCTCGACCTCATCTACACCTAGCAGCTCACTTAAGTGCCTACTCACCCTCATTAAAATTCTCTAGCTCTCCAATGAATTACACAACAATTGAGCGTTGTATCGTAGCTCCCACAGCCTCTACAGCCTCCTTGATGTCTGGCCTATTAGCTAACATGTCAATAACATGTGTCCACTAGGAGATCGGCATTTTCTTAACCTAATCACATTAAATAGTTATAATAGTACTATTTCAATTTGGCATTATTAATGTCATCGTAAAGAAACATTTATTACTTACATCATACGCTAATACCACCCCATGTCTACTTATATATCTCCAAGTGATCTTATCAAACCTCATAAGATAATCATCAGCAACTGTAGTCTCACTAACTGGCTTTTTCTGGATAATGTGCTAAGCTCAAGCATCCTATCTCTGGATAAGTGATTTGTGGTAGTCCCTCTAGTCAGTCTAAGATCAAGTCCATGGAGGTGATCTTCTGTATCACAATGTTGAGGTATGCTCTATTGGCTTTCAAATTGATGCACCACTTGATCTAGATAATGATGCTTTTCTCTATGAAACATGATCAATGGCATTCAGTCTCTCCATATCTCTCTCCCTACCAAGCAATATTCAAGCAACATTTGCATAACCTCATCATTGTAAGTGATGGTAACACCATCACTCGTCATAACTAACTTAAATTAGTCAGAATCAAGTGACAAATGCTCCTGAATAATCGCCTAAAGATCGTAATTCCACGCAAATCCATTTTGAGGAGAGACCAATAAAAAGGGTTAATTCTACAGTTTTAACATCACTTCCTGAATGCAGAGTAACCATGGGGTTGCCCAGGGGTTCATTAAAGGTCAAATGAGTATTAAATTCCAAGAAGTGGGTTAACACAGACAGAAACAGGGATTCACGCATTTCAAAAACTAAACAATACACAAAATCCTGATTTCAGTCTCAATTAAATTAAAGGTTATGGTCAGGATAAAATTTATCTAAATCTCCTAAAATTCATATAAAAATATTCTAATAGATTTGGTACCCTTGATTTGATCATCCGAACCTATTTTGACCTAGAATAAAGCTTCAGACAAATTTTACCTTAATTTAGGCTTCTATGCAAATTATCCAATCAAAGATGGTCAAAAAATGAAATCCAAGTTTACCATTAGATTCCTTGGATACAAATTAGATTAAGGACAAAATTTGGGCTCAATCAGAGTCCATCTTGACCTAGTTTGCAATCTAGTCCCTTAAATCTCTATTCCTACACTTAAGCCCCTAACTTTCAATATTCTTGCAATCAGGTCCCTAACTTCTTCATTTTCTTCATAGTTATGTCCTTTCCGCCATTGTCGGGTTAAATCCTACACATTCAACCTTTGACCAATTAGAAACCTCATCAAATCACCTCTAAATCCCATCAAATTTGGTGGGATTAGAGTTCACACATTGGAGATTCATGTGAAAGCAATTTTAGACCTTGATTTGAGGCAAGAAGAGCATGCGAACCTATGAAATTCATGGGATTCTTTGATTCAAAATCGAGACTCAATCAGACCTCATTTTTCATTTAGAACTCGATTATGAGCTCTATAAAAGCTCACGATGGTCTCAACATCCACCTTAGTCCGGTTTGGCCCAAAATTCTTCTTCCTTCTCTTCCTTCAGCTGCCTCTGTCATGACTTCAGCGAGCCCCTCAATCTCCGTCGTCGCCCTCTGCCATGTACAATAAGCAGAGGGAACATCTTCTCCAATTTCATCCGCTTCTAGTGCACATTAGCTAGCGCTGCCTTCCGCCTTCCTCTTCGTTGTCACTCCCACCAAAGGATTCACCATCTCCGACGTTGGCCAATCACAGTAGGCGCCATTCCTCCCCTTTCGTCCCTTAGATTGGACCAATCTCTCCCTCTTCTTCTTTAGGTTAGAATCCACTCCTTATCTCTTCAAATCGACCGCTATATCACTGCCTTCCCCTTCATCTTCTTCCACGACGATAGCACCTCCGGTGAGGCCACCACGCCGCTACCGTCCACCAAACGCACAGCCACCACCACCAGAAGCTTCCTCATCGCTCACTGACCAAAAGGCCTCTACCAATTAGAAGCTTCAACCTCTCCTTCGCTCCCCCAAACAACCCATGCTCCAATCACCATCCATGCCACCGTCCGGCCACCTCACACCTTCACACCCCAAATCACCACCACCAACGCACTCCTCACTTCACAGAAAGGTTTATGAGCACTTTAATCGAGGCGTTTAGCCCATGTTATTGATTTCAAGTACTCATCGGACATCACACCATCGCCACCATCTTCTCTGGCTACGTTCACTTCACTCCAACGACCATCCAATCAGCTGCTACCCTGATTCACCCCAGCCTCAATTTGACAAAGGTCTCACTGCTGCTCGTTAAGCCTGCAACGAAGAAGGAACCTAGCTATTTAGTCCCACATCGTGGGCATCAAACTGAGCGAAGCGCATAAAAGGAAAAGGTACCATTGGCTGCTTGCCTCGACACTAAGGGGTGAGGTCCCTCCTCACTATCACGCACTCCTCGCTCACCTCACACGCCCGGTGAACCTGGACCCCTTACCTGCTTATAAACCTGATTACCTGATCCTAAGAGAGAAGGAGGAAAATTTGAGAAGGGTAGGGGTAGGTTTTGCATTGTTCATGCCTCGAGATTCGTACGTGCCTGCTTAACACTTAGTGATGAGAACCTCATCATGAGTCATGACTAGCTCATTTTGACCTAATGCAAAGGATAAAAGCTCCTACATAACTCAAGGAAAGGCTTAACTCAGAGAGATTCTGAGTTCGCAAAGAAAATAGAAACTAAGGGGTAAAAATGCAATTTCACCAATCCAATCTGAAAACAGGGTAACTCAGGGTCCAAACATAGGTCAAAGCAATCTAATAAGAATAAAAGTGGGATGAGATGATTCAATAAGGGCTACAGCAACTCCAAGGAATTGAATGACATCCTATAACCCTAAAAACAAACCCACTTAAAAACATGAGGTTCGAGGCAGAGAAAAAAATCAAATAAACCCTCTAAAATTCATAGAAAAATAGTCTCTAGGGTTTAGAACCTTCAATTTGGCCTTAGGAACCCATTTTGACCTACATTGAGAACCATGCCCAATTAACAACTTAATTTGGGTTTTTACGTAAATTGACCGGTCAAACAAGGTTTAATCTGGAAAAAAAATTCACCATCATAATCCTTAGGTCCCAATTAGTCATGTATAAAAACTTGAGCCTAAGAGGAAACCTTCTTGACCAACTTTACACTTTGGTCCTCATTTATTTACTTTTTGGCCCTCAACTTTTGAACCCTCACATTTCTACCCCTACTCTCCTTCATTCTTTGCATTCAGGTCCCTCCTGCCAAAACCTGCACAGCACCATACTCCGGCACACCATACTCCGGCGACCTTGCGCGGAGTATGGCGCCGCGCAGGGTGAGGGAGGGACTCTGGCAAGTCAATGGGGGGTGCCATGCGTCGTCAGCCACTGCAGGGACACCCCCCTGTGCACTGTACCCACCCATACCGGCCGTGCGAACGCACGGACGGTATGGGTATGTTAACTCCGGCGTCCTCCGGCGAGGGAGACACGTCGTCTCCCTCCGCCCTCCTCTCTGTTTCGGCCCCTATAAATATCCCACGTCGCTCCGCCGTTCTGGGGAGCTCGGTCCTGACGGAGAAACACCCTCTTTTCACTCTCTTCCCACTCCGACAGGAAGCCCTCCAGCTCCGGCGGTTTTTCCCTCCTCCTCCTCATCGCCCTACCGCACTACCAGCAGCAGGGTTGCCTTCCCTCGTTCTTCCCGCACCGCGCCGCACCCAGCGCGCGCTTCTCCGGCCCTCTCCTCGCCGTCGCTCCTTCCCCTGGGCAGCTTCTTCTCTGGCGACAGTCGATACGACTGTCACCTGCTCCGGCTCCTCCTCGTCCTGTTAAGTAGGTATAACTTCTCACCTTTCTCCCCTCTTCCTTTTCCTCACTTTGAACCCTTACTGTCGCCCTCGATTCCGACCAATCGCCCTCACCTTCTCCACCTCCGGCCACACTCCGGCGACCCGCTCCCGTCACTCCAGCACCCCACACGGCTCGCCGACCCTCACAGAACCTCCTCCTCCTCACCCTGATCAACCTCCGCCCTTCCATTCCCCGCCATTCGCCCCCTGCAGACCCACCGACCAAACCCATTTCTCGTGCTGCATTTCGACCTAGGGCAGCCCTTAGGCTCCGCCTCGTCGCCTGCCTGACCCCCCCACCACCTTCGCCATGCCACGGCGAAGGTTCTTCACGTATTTGATTAGGCCGAGAGGCCGTTTCTCTGTGGGCAGGTACTTCGCTCGCCGCCGCCATTGCTGAGCAGCAAAGCTTCTTCAACCTGCTGCTCCAGGCGAGCCACGCCCAGGTCTGACTCCCAGGCTGCGCGAAGCGTCTTCGCGAAGTGTCCCAGGTGCGCGACTGGAGCGAGTGCCTCACGCGAAGCCTCGATCGCCGCTGTTTCCTCCGCACAGGCGCCAAATTGGGGTGGGACATTTAGTCCCACCTCGGAAGACTCCAAAGCGGCACACTGATACAAATTGAAAAAGTGCTGGAGGCTTATCGCCTCAGCACACGGGGTGAGGTCCCCTTCACCCGCCCGATTACCCGGCCTCGTCCGCGCTCACGCCCCGCGGACCTGGCTCCGACCCGATTAGCCCGACCTGCACTCCTCGCCCACCACCGCACGCCGGTGGGCCTGGACCCAGGCACGACCCCCGTACCCGATTACCCGGTTGCTCTGGGAGAGCTTTCCTAAGAGCGAATTCTGAGAGAGAGTAACGCGGGGTGGGGAGGGTAGAGTAGGTTTTGCCCACTGACGTAAACTTTGAAGTGTGCAGGCACAGGTGAACAAAGAAGAAGAACCGTGGAAGAAGAGAAGAAGAAGAAGACCGACGAAGACTGAAGGAAGGAGGAGCATCGAGTTGCACTGTAGCAGCGGCGACTTAAGTCGTCTGAGTGAAAAATCAGACGGCACTCTGAAGGAAGAGAAGAAAGAAAGAAGAAGAAGAAGAAGAACATCACCACTGCTGCAAATAAAAAAAGAAGGAAGGAGAGACGACGTCCTGAAAGCAGAAGAAGAAGACCACAAGGAGATAAACAAAGAAGAAGCAGCTGAGACAGAGCTGAAGAAGGAAGACGAGAAGCGCAAGGAAAGAAGAAACAGGACCCGCTGCGAAGATCTGAAGAAAAAGACATAAGAAGAAGAGCACGAGAGGAAGATCCGAAGAACAGAAGAAGAGAGAAGACAAGAAGAACAGGAAGAGAAGAAGAAGAAGCCAAATTTCCTCCTCTCTCTATTTCTCTCTCTCTTTACCTTTATTTTTTGTAATAGAAACTGTATACCTCTATAATACGACTTGCTCCTTGAGTTCGACCTCGGGAGAACTGTATTTTCCGAGTAACAAATATTAGCAAATGATGGCAATAGCTATCTGTACTACAACGACTTAAGAAAAGCTAGTTGCTGCCACCGTTTCACCACTTAGCATCTCTGAGGCTTAGCACCCTTGTGCCTGTTTTGAGCTTTGAATACTTAAGTTGCCTGGTTCTTTGGTCCGACGTCTGATTTGGCTTAGAATTCTGACACTATGGACATATTTGATCTCTGTGCTTCCATGGATATTGAGGCATTAGTGGTTCTAACCACTGTAGAAAAATTTGAGTTGAGGGATATATGTTGAAATTGAGGATCTTATCGGTGGTTTAAATCACCATTGTTTTAAGCTCTTCTATTCTTTTTATCACATTATTTCTTGAGATACAATTTGGGCTATTACTGAATATATTTCGATTATTGATTCTTATTGCAAATTTGTATTATTGTGCTCATTGATTTAAATTGTGAGTAGTGCGTGAATTCTACATTTGCTCCCTGCGAACAACCTCGGACTCAATTTCTATTTTCGAGCACTTTATAAATTTTAAATGCTGTAGCGTTTTTGTTGACTGTACTACAACGCGCATCTCTTAACATTCGATGAAAGTGATTACAACTGTAAGGCCTCCATCTAACTTAATTGGGGATTTGTAAGTTGAAGGCAACTCTATACGATTTAACAACATGTGTTGACACCCTTTTGACATTGAATGTTGCTCTCAAACGACATCCAAGTGGTTGTCCATGCCACCTAGGACGATGGTGAACAACTAGAGCAACATAGGGAAATTGCTCTTAAGCCCAAATGTACAGGATAACTAAATCTCCAACAATCTCATCTGTCCCAATAGCTGAATCCAAGTAAAGTTTCCTATACAAGTAGGCTAGAACTACCGCACCCCAATTGTATTTCCTTGTATCGTCCAAATCCTTTAAGAGTGATAAAAACATCAATGCAACATGTGATCCTGACTTACCTGGAAATAATATGCCACCAACAAGCTGCAATATGCACAATGAGGAGATAGTGTAGCAGTATGCATGCTCATGCATACCGCTACATTGTCTCCTCATCTGCATGAAGTGGCAATCCTTGGAAATTTTTGGCAAGCCACATCATAAGAACTTTGGAACCCGTGATCTGCTTGCCTTCTAGTGTGCATCCAAGTAATCATGTGCATGGTGCTGGCCAACTTTCCAATGTTGTGACACTCATAACCACTCTCCCATTGATAGGTAGGCCAATCACTAGTAGAAAAGGTGTTCTTGATGGTGAAATTTTGATCGTTATATAACGGTCAAGAATAATAATATTTTCAACCATTTTAAGACTTAACGGACGACAATAAGTCGGCCATTAACTTTCTAACTTACCCATAAGCGGAGTGGTTGAGACCATTCTTAACCATTGATAATGGTCGAGAATAATAAGATTGTCGACCGTTATTAAATAAACGGTCGACGATAACCTCCTCGGAAATCGCCGATGTCAAAAAGTTATTTTTCAAATGCATTCCTCGCCGTTCAATCTAAAATGGTCGAGAAAAGTCAACGCAAAATCCCCAATGTAGCCCCGATTCCATTCCCTTCCTTTCTTCCTTCCTTCCTTTGTCGACCGTGCCTCCTCTCGCCTAGTACGAAAGGTAACTTCTCCTCTGTCCACCCAACGCCCCTCCTCTCATCGGCAACTACGCGGACTTCCTCCAGCGGACCCCCTTTAGTAAGTGCTCCTCGACCCCTTATCTTCGATCTCCTGGTCGTTATTCTACCGCCCTCCTCCTCCCCTCAACAATCACCACCACCACCAGCCTCGATCATTGTCCCCTTTCCTTCCCTTCCTTGTGCCGCCACCACCACAAGCACCTCGCCACCAGCAACACCTTCTCCTTTCCTTCCTTAGCCGGACAGAAAACCACGACCAACACCTCCTGCCACCACCACCAAAACGACTGCCCGCCGGCATCGCCGCCACCACCACCTCAGGCCACGATCACCATCTCCTGCCACTACCATCACCACCTCAAGCACCACCACCAGTACCACCTCTCTTGCCACCACGTCCTCCCCCTCCCACCACCACCACCCTAATTTCCCCCCTTAAGTTAATTTAGATTAATTTAATTTTTTAATGTAGTACTTAGGTTAGAAATTTAATTATGAATGTAATTAAACTATATGCCTCAATGCTTAGTTAAATTATCAATTTAATTGAAAAAATCTAGCTTCTTTATGTGTCTCTGCTCTTCTTCATAGCTTAAATGCATCAATTCAAGGTCAAAATAGAACATCATAATGTTTCTTAGCAAGTCCAATCCCAATAACCTACGAAGCTCTCTTAGCTAGAAACATATGTCTTCTCAAGGTCTCTCCCTAATTCCCCAAAGAGCCAAGCTCCAAGTAATCTGGGTGACTACTACTTGTGTAGAAACGAATACTAAAATTGTGTTTCTTAGATGCAAGTCGAACTCAAGGTCAAAATTAAGGTTTCTTCCATTGCCCTAGGAACCAACTCTAAAGTGGCCTAAGTGATTATATCATGTAAAGAGATTAATTCTTAGTCAAGGCATAGACTCTTAGAGTAGAAGGCAAACTAAATATCAATATCAAGGCCTACACAATTCTAAGACAATCGAGTGACTCTTTCTTGGATAGAAGATAATGCTTAACTTAAGGCATAGAATCTTGGTTAGTTACAAGCCTAACCAAAGGTTTACATCAAGGTTTCTCACAAATTCTCACAACTACAACTTAAAACTATCTAAATGTGCCAAAATGAGTGGAAGTGCACTTACCATGATTAGTCGAGTAGTCACCATGTTTCTTAGTTTTTACTTGTTTCAAACTCAAATTATCTTATAAATTAAACTATAATTTATAATTAAAATATTTGATATTTATGTTTCATTATGGTATTTTCATTAAAACTTTGTAGATACACACACTTGCATAAATTTTGATCAACCTGATGACCAAAAATAAGAGGTACAACCCTTAAGGTATATAGGTTGTGAGAGAGATATAACTGTGTCAAAATACTTGCCCGTCGAGACTTATGATCTTATTATACGGACAATGTGGCTTCACTTACACGCACGATGTTTTGTCTTTATTGAAGGTTCTACCCTTGTACTAGGAGGGGTGAGATCAGCGTGACAAAAAAAAAAGCGTAATTGAAAATATATAAACAATCTCACAAAAATAAGCAATCACAAAATGTACACAAAGATTTTTAGGTGGAAACCCAAACCGGGTAAAAACCACCACCTAACCCTCTCGAGTTAGGATTTTCCGATCAACCTAGTTGATCAAATCCACTAACCGAATCACTTTGAACGAGGGTGATTCAACCTCAGTACAACCACGCTACAAGTACGAGGGTAGCGTTCCTCAACCCCTTCTCTCCACGAGAAGGATTTTGTCCCACGAAGGAGACGGGAATTCGCAAAGCGAATACCCAACCAGAATACAAAGATAAAATAAACAACAGTCCTATAGAGCCAACAAAATTAAACCTAGCTTCTATAGGAAATAGGAAACTCCCCTTTGCAAGGAGTGCGTCGACGATGACGCGGTACGTGTGCCACGCGATGGCGCTACGTCGCTCTCGTTATCAACAGCGGGAGAGCGGGCGCGCAAACTGTTTGATGCTCTCAAGATGTAGAGCTTGAGCTTGGAGAGCAAGAACTTCTTGGACACAAGAGTGTGAAAATGTGTAGCTAAGTGTATCCAAGTGTATTTTTAAGTGTCTCTTATGTTGTGTTTTTGTTACAAAGGTTCCCCTCTATTTATAGAGGCCTTAGGAAGGCTTTGGAAGGCTTGGAAAAGCTTCCATAGCCGTTGGGTGCAAAGCCCAAGAGAATCAGGCCGAAATCAGGACAATGATTACACTTCACAGGGTTATCAGACGTCTAACTCTGGCATCAGACGTCTGGAAGGCCACTTTAAGACGTCTGATTCCAAGGTCAGACGTCTGATTCTATGCGGGTTTCTCCCTGACTTGAATCAGATCTAAACAGGGTTTTTGTGCAAGTCCATCAGACGACATACAGGACGTCTGGAACTATGTCTGGACGTCTGGAAACCTACTTTTACTGTGGGAATTGATTTCCAAACATTGCAACGGCTAGAAAATCTCTGAGAAGAGATTTTGGGTCAGCCGAGGCAAAACGGTCATTTATCAGACGTCTGGTAAGTCCTATGGACGTCTGATAAGGCTCTAACGGTCATAATCTTGAGTGTTTTCTAAGCCAGCCAACGGTCCACTAACTGGACGTCTGGCAAAGTCATCATACGTCTCCTAAGACGTCTGGTCTAAGGTCTGGACGTCTGATTCATCAGACAGAACTAACTATGTCCAGCCTAACAGTTATCGGACGTCTGAAACAACAGTCAGACGTCTTAAAATTCTTTATCAGACGTCTGATTTTTGGATTAGACGTCTGGAAATGCTGTTTGAGCCCTATATTGGTTTTCTAAATATTCTACAGAAAACCTAAGTATCCTAGGGTTGTGCAGGTGTTCCTAGGACTACTTTTAGGGTACTTTGAGGCTCTTTAACATAATGTTCTAAGGAATCAAAAAGAGCAAGAAAATAAATACAAAAGATACATAAAAGGATAAAAAAAGAATCTATCCTATTCTTCTTGTCTTCCATTTCCAATCTTTCGCTCCACGCGAACGTCCTGTGTTTTCCGTCAAGCTCCTCCAATCCGTCCTGGATGCGAGCTTGAACTCCGTCTAAACACGTCCTCATTTGCAATTGACCTGAAATCTAGGACTCAAATTGCAAATGTTAAATAACACGTGTTTTGTTATCATCAAAACAAATGATCGTGGTGCTCTAGCACCAACATTTATAACATGTCATAAGTGTCATCATCCTTAGTTTAGAGAAGTTCTGAACTAAGGGGGGTCATTGAAGATTTGATCACAACTTAGGGTTACCACTTGCATGTACCTAACATTTGGAGAAATTTCAACCGCATTTTCTCGCTTTTCTCTGGTATGCCAAATAATCTTAGCTCCATTCCCGAAGCACCCTTTAGTGGGGGCTATTGGGAATGTAGTTAAGGTTAGTCTTAGGAGGTATACTAGAGAAGTGTGGGGAAATATAGTTGAAATTTCTCTAAACACTGGTTGCATGTAAGAAGTGACATTGTGATTAAGTCTTCAAGGATGGGCTATCAAGTGAAATTCTTCTTAAAATACACATATTTTCTTTATTCGAATCTAACTTATGAGTGGTTGTTAAGACCCGTGCTATTAAAGCCCTTTAAGACATCTGGGACTTGGGTCAGACGTTTGGACACCTTCCCAGACGTCTGGAAATCAATTTTTTTTGTGCGTACGTCCTCGAGTCTGCGCGCGGCTATGCGCAGCCGCATTCTTCTCTCCCCTCTCACCGACGAAACCCTACCCCGCACCTACTTAAACCCTTCTCCTCTCCCTTGTTCACTGCCCCACTTCCACCCACCTTCTTCCTCCAACGAGAGCAAGTGCAGTGAGCGAAGCAGCAGAGAGGAGGAGCAGCGAGGGGGAAAGAGAGGAGAGCGTGCGAGCTCGCGAGAGAGCTTGCCGGAGAAGCTCACGGCCGCTCGGGCATGCGCAAGGCGGAGAGGTGCACCGGGGAGGTTCTCCCCGACCCTGCTGCAGCTAGAGCAGCAGGCGAGCGAGCACGGCGCGGCCGCGCGCGGCACGAAGAAGACGAAGGCGGCTTCTGGTTCTGGGATTTTCCCAGAATCAAATGTCTGGATCTACATCCGAACGACGTAGACGACGTCTGGAAGAAGCTCTAGACGACTGAGAGGTACGTTCTGCGTGCCACACCTTCTTTGCGGATACGGCCATGCAGGCCGTTCCGCCGAGGCACTGCTCCATGCCCTTTTGAGAAGATTTTCCATCGCGCATGCAGGATTCGCTTCGGGAAGGGGCATGGGACACGCCTTCCCACGTAGTTCAAACGTCTGGGCAAAGCACCAAATGGCGGGAAGCGTCTCCAGACATTTGGAGAGGTGGTTGGACGTCTGGAACCAGGTCCAGACGGTTGAGTAGAGTCCCCAGACATCCGAGGAATAGCGCAAAGTGAGGTATGGTTCTGGACTTCTTTTAAGACATCTGGAAGGTGTTCCAGACATCTGATTTGAATCAGGATTGCTATTTTTGACCCGTTTAAGGTCCGATTTCTGCAATTAAGATTCCGTTCTTCTTCGTATAAGTTCCTCTACTTATTGGAATGCTTTTATCATATTCTGATTGGTTTCTTGTGGTTGATCCTTGTGTTAGGACCTCGTTCCGTTACGGATTTAGGGGTTGTGGAGGCACGTGGACCTGCTAATTAAGCCCCCATTACTCCTGTTTTGCTGGTAGAGTGGCTTCCCCTAGATTAATTACAAACATGAATGCATATCTGGAATGAATGTTAGATCCTAGGATATGGCATGAATCCTAGGACTAGAAACACTAGATTTAATGTTAGATCCTAGGCTATGGCATGAATCCTAGGACTAAAAACACTAGAATAATTGTATTGAATGCATGAATTGCAGTCTTGGATGAGTAAATAAAATAATAATAATTACCTATAATTGGATAACAGCTGCCTATGAAATGTAAAGTACTGTTGTTAGCAACTGTTGCATGTATATTCCTGTTGTTTGCAATTAAATACGAGCTACTTGTATATGATTTGGAAATGAAAGATTGAATGCTAGAAACACGAGCTACCTGTGAATAAACCTGAAATGATGAAACCTAGTATGGCTTAGCCTGAGAAACATGAGCATGAACCCTATAGGGAAGGAGTAGAGCTCCTGAAAATAAATGGAATGGAACTGGAAATGTGAATGGGGAAGTGAGCTGACCCTTGAGTACGGAGTACCAAGGAGAGCGACTGTTTCCCCCCTTTTTAGTGTAGAGCGGAGCTAGCTGCCCTAGGGTTGGGACCCGGGGTTAGGATTGGCCACTTTGTACCGACTTTTTGGCCCTCCCGTACACAGTACCGGGGAGAGCTACTAGTGTAGGGAGAGAGCTAGCCACCCCACAGTGCCCGGGGTTCAGCTAGCCGCCCTACACCGACTTGTTAGGCCCACTGGGAAAACCATGATAGTCAGGCGAGGGTGTAAGGACAGTGGAGGGGCGAGACCCCTATTTGGTTCTCAGGGACTAGACCCCTGTTACTGAGAGGGCTATGCCCTATACCGGTTCCGTGCTGTGCTTTGGGCGCACCCGTTAACGGAAACGACTCACCGCGTGTCAGTGCGTGGTAGCTATCTGTGCGTTTATCGCGTGTGCCGTAGTCACTGTTACGTCTGTCAGTGACCTTGGGGTGGTTGACTGAGTGTAGGACCACCACGGGGGACTCTCCCGGCCAGGAGAGTACCACGTGCTACTTCTACTCTTCGGAAAAGACTGCAATCAAGATCGTTCCCACGAGGAACATTCGAGATCAAGAAAAAGACCTGATAAATAAACCAAGTGATGAAAGAAAGAATATTTAGTTAAATAAAGAAAGAAATTGAAAACAACAGCTACCTGTCCACCTTTACTATTTTTAGTTAGCTAGTTGCCACTCTACTCAGCGTTCGCTGATTTCGTGTACTCATAACCTTTTTCAGGTCCAGGTGTTGACAGTCAGAGCCTACGGCTGCAGAGGGTGTTGGGCCCAGTAGAGCTCAGTAGTTGTACCTTTTGTTGTACCCCGTTTCCGTTGTAGTGAGTATTTTTGTTACACTTCTGTACTCTTTTATTGTAAACTTTATATTCCTGTACCTGTTTAAATTTTCTACTGTTATGGTGGTGTGTACTATAGTAGTTTACTCCTTTACTGCTGTACTTTTGTTACTTTTAGTTGCTTGCATGGTGAATGTGGTTATTTTACTTCTTTTTGGTTACTTGCTCGTTGGACGACTGGGTCTTGGGATCAGTCGAGTCGGTCTGGTCTCGTGTCTTGTAGGGATTCGAGAACTGGGTCGTAACAGTTGTTGACATTGACATTTAGGTTTATTATTATGGATAAGTCATGGATTAGTCTAAGGAATTTAAATTATTATGAATATAAGAATGGAGTGATTTCATTTTTGGAGTGGGCATTTAATGATGATAGGAAAACATTTAGACGAGGAGAATTCCTTCATTTGATTTTATGCATGTGTAGATACTGTTTGAATGGGTTTTTCCATGATCGAGACACTATTTCGAGCATATGATATATAACGGTTGGTGGAAGCATTATGCAAATTAGACAACTCATGGTTAGCAAGTCACAGCAGAAGTTAGAAATGAGAGAATTGATGATTTAGAACAAAGTGATGATAATCAAGGAGATGGATTAGATGAAATGTTACATAATATGAGAGCAGTAGACCCTGAGGATGCAGATGACGATGAGACATTATAAGATTGTAATGAGTTTTACGATGCAGTCAAGGTAGGAGAGGATCCTATTGCTCTTAGAATAACATCAATGTCGAAGTTGTAATTCCTTCTGAAATTATTTCAGATGAAAGTGATGAATAGAGTCATAGCGAAATTAATGTCTAAGATCCTTATATTCATTGGGGAGCTGCTGAATAATCTTGCTGGGTACCCTAAGTCATGGTATGATGTGATGAAGCAAATACGCGAGCTTAGCCTGAAATACGAGAAGATTGATATATGTCGTAATGATTTTATCATGTACAGAAATGATAACTCAGGGTAGATTAACTATCCCGAATGTGGTGAAGAGGGATATAAGGTGGGTAAATCAACAAACACAAGCAGGAAGAAACAACCGAAGAAGGTTCTCCGTTATTTTCTACTAATTCCTATGCTTGAACACATATTCATTTCTAGTAAAACAACAAAATTAATGAAGTGGCATTGAGAGAATAAATCAAGAAATGGATGCATCCGTCATCCCACAGATTTTGATGAGTGGAATAGATTTAACGAGAATCATCATCATTCATAGAGGAGGCACGAAATGTGAGATTAGGGCTTGCAAGTGATGGATTCAACCCATTCAAGAACATGCATCCGTCATATTCCATATGGCTGGTGGTCATGTTAACTTATAACTTACCTCCTTGGATATGCATGCAATCCTCATTCATGATGTTAACCATCCTTATCCCAGGCCTCAAGCAACCAAGAAATGTGATAAATGTTTCTCGAAACGTTGATTGATGAACTCAAAGTCCTGTGGTACAGTGGTGTTCAAACATATGACGCACACAAGAAAAAATTCTTTCAATTGCATGCAACATTATTGTAGACAATTAATGACTTTCTAGCATATGCTAATTTGTCAGGATGGAGTATGAAGAGAAAGTTTGCATGTCTAATCTATATGGATGATACTCATCATTTTAGATTTCCTGAAAGCAAGAAATTATGTTACTTAGGGCATCACATATTTTTGCTCATTGAACATAAATGATGAACATCACAATTCAAGGACAGATTTGATGGTAAAGCATGCCAGTATTTGTTGAAGAATCCGAAAAATAAACTGAGTATAGTTCTGTTAGGTTATCTAGTGTGAAAATCATAGAGATATTGCAATAGCTCGGTGAAAAGCGTTTGAGTTGTCTTTGCAAACATGACTTGACTTCCTTGTGACATTCAAGATTTAGGAAGAAAAGCATAGTTTTAATGGAGCTTCCATATTGGCAGGATTTAACTGTATGACACAATTTAGATGTTATGCACACTAAAAAAATGTAATGGACGACATTTTAGATGTGTTAAACTTAACAAATAACCCAAAGGATACAATTAAAATAAAAAATCATATGAAAGTTTTGGTATTTGTCATGAGTTTTGATTAGCCCATAGTTGTGGGCTATTTAAGTATTTAAGTGCCTACACATTAGGTTAATTCTAACATTTATTTAGCATAAATTAGGATGTAAATAGATTAATTCATAGTTTTAATTTAATTACATAATCCATACATTGCATTCATATCTTAAGTGCATTTAGAATTAGCTTAGAATAGCATTCATCTAATTAGACAACCAATTAGGTACATTGTTTTAATTAACATAGAAGTTGAGGGTCTGTATATAAATGACCCTAATATTTTAACATTATTTTCTTTATTCTTCTCCTTGCAGGAACGGCTGGCTGCCGCTCCAACGTCGAACGGCCGCAGTGAAGAACCATTCAAGGGAGAGCGGATGTGGTGGATCTGGTCGGGCGGATGATTTCAAATGTGTGCAGGCCACTACAAAAGGAGGAGGGAGGCAGCCGAGCTCAGGAGGCCTCCACCACCGACCCACCACTGTGCAGAGAGAGAACTTCTTTCTTCCACTCCATACTTCCGGCCTCTACTTAGATGTTAAAGAAAATAATGTTAAAGAATAAAGAAAATAATGTTAATAATATTAGGGTCATTTATATACAGACCCTCAACTTCTATGTTAATGAAAACAATGTACCTAATTGGTTGTCTAATTAGATGAATGCTATTCTAAGCTAATTCTAAATGCACTTAAGATATGAATGCAATGTATGGATTATGTAATTAAATTAAAACTATGAATTAATCTATTTACATCCTAATTTATGCTAAATAAATGTTAGAATTAACCTAATGTGTAGGCACTTAAATACTTAAATAGCCCACAACTATAGGCTAATCAAATACCCCATGCCTAATTTTTGCTAGTCCCTAACAAAATTAACCGAAACCTAGCACTCTAAGTAGACTAGTCAACTCACTTAGTCTTCCTTCAGAAGCATATTAAGTTCAGGCTCTAGACCCAAGGTTCCTAAGTAGTTGCTAAGTTACAGACTAGGTTGGCTAAAGACGAGTTGCAGGCATAAGTTTCCCTGATTTCTGATTCTACCCTAAAGTTTAATGATCCCTGAGATTAAAGCATCCGTGCCGTGTATTGGTCTGAGTTTTTTTTTTTTTTTTTTGATTCTTCTAAGTCTAACCTCAGATCAGCTATCAACACGGTCTGTGTCGGATTCATTGTCCCCATTACCATACCTCGAAGGGTGCAGGTGAGTGGGTTCAGGTGAGTGGGTAGCTTCAGACGTCTGGGAAATTTCTCGGACGTCTTAAGTTATTGAAAGGGTGGCTGAATCAGTAGCTCGGTGGTGGTGGTCGGCGACGACGGCGAGGGAGATGCACGCTAAGGTGCTCACGGTGATGCGGACGAGCTCCGGATGGCGGTGTGGCCTGTCACACCACACGCCCATGGTGATGGAGACTCGCCGCCACAGTAGAGGCCGGTAGTATGGAGTGGAAGAGAGAAGTTCTCTCTCTGCACAGTGGTGGGTCGGTGGTGGAGGCCTCCTGAGCTCGGCTGCCTCCCTCCTCCTTTTGTAGTGGCCTGCACACATTTGAAATCATCCGCCCGACCAGATCCACCACATCCGCTCTCCCTTGAATGGTTCTTCACTGCGGCCGTTCGACGTTGGAGCGGCAGCCAGCCGTTCCTGCAAGGAGAAGAATAAAGAAAATAATGTTAAAATATTAGGGTCATTTATATACAGACCCTCAACTTCTATGTTAATTAAAACAATGTACCTAATTGGTTGTCTAATTAGATGAATGCTATTCTAAGCTAATTCTAAATGCACTTAAGATATGAATGCAATGTATGGATTATGTAATTAAATTAAAACTATGAATTAATCTATTTACATCCTAATTTATGCTAAATAAATGTTAGAATTAACCTAATGTGTAGACACTTAAATACTTAAATAGCCCACAACTATGGGCTAATCAAGTTACACTTTTAAGAAGGTGACTCTCACTTTCTAGAAGCTATATATAGTCTTACCAGAGAGTAGAGGTAAAGGATTTTCTCCTTTCTGAAAGACATTCGGGTTCTAGATGGGTATTCGTCCCAACTTTTATGTTGCATAAATGAAGCATAAAAGAAGATTAGTGAGTTAAAAAGTCATGATTCTCATGCGCACATGCAAATCTTATTTCCACTAGCGATACGTAGAGTGATGCCAGATTTAGTAGTCGATTCATTTACGGAGATGAGTAGATATTTTAAAGTCATATGTTCAAAGACATTAGATTATGAATTGCTAGAGTATTGGGGTAAACAAATTGTAATCACACTTTATAAAATGGAGTAGATTTTCCCACATGCATTCTTTGACGTGATGGTTCATGTCACACTTCATCTTTTGAATGAAACAAGAATTACTAGACCCGTGCGATATAGATTGATTCATCCAATTGAACGATATTTGAAGAAATTGAAAGATTACGTGCCAAATAAGGCCACACTAGAAGGGTCAATCGTGGAAGCGTACCTTGTAGAGAAATGCATTAACTTCTGTGTCATGTACATGAATGAGACAAACAATCGATTTAATCGACTTAAATGAAATTATGATGGAGGATTTAATGGTAATAATGAAGATTGCCTATCCATATTTGACATTAGAGGAAGGTTGATCCTCTGCACCGAGTTCAAGTCCATCTAAAAAATGGACCGACGATTGGCTCACTTGTATATTTTGAAGCAAATTTTAGAAGTGTATGAATTTTAAAATGAATTCAGAGAATCCTCTTATCCCTCTACACTTGAATTGCAGTTCCTTGATTGGTTCAAGTATCGTGTAAATAAATTGAAAGAACAAGGGGATCAACGGTGGGTATAGGATTTTGATATAATCACTGATGTGTAAGTGCCTCTATTTTGATGTACCAAATTATGTTATCTACGAAACTAATATTCTAGGACTTCTCTCCTGTATCAAAGCTAGTAGAATGTTGATCTGTGTCATAGTGTCCTTTTATCTTTAATAAGACTAGAATATTTTGTAAGGAACCTCAAAATAAGTTTTAAACAGATTTTCACACTTCATATTAAAAATAAATTTTTAGGATTATTAATCGACTAAATAGATTAATTGATCGACTAAATAGCTTTGCCTAGTCAGTAAAATTCTAAGCTAAGAGGCTTACGTAGTGGTTTTCACCCTGTTGGGTTTCCACTTTAAATCTAGGTGTTATCTGTGCTTGATACTTTTGTGGATTGATCTATGTACATTTAATTTGAATTTTTAAGTGATACTATTCACCTATCCTCTCTAGTATACTATTACGATCTGCAGGCACTCTCATGATGAACCTTTAACATACGGACGTTACCATTTGGGTTACATAATTAACAGATTCAGATTTTGTGTAAGGTCAATTGATGATTTGAATGCCACATAATAGGCGAGAGTTGTTGTCAGTTGTGACCTAAGTACTAGTTGTGATGGGTATTACAGTCAAATTGAGGAGATTGTGGAAATGAGTTTCAAGTTTGACTGTAGGGTGGTTTTATTCAAGTGTGATTGGTTTGATGTATTCAAAGAAGGCGTTGGATTCAAAGTCGATAAGAAACATGGTTTCTTAAGTTTAAGTAAGAACAATTGTATTATTCAGTCATCAGAACCATTCACATTAGCTTATTAGGTAACACAAGTATTCTACGTGCTTGATAATAGCAGAAATAGGTGGATAATACACGTTAAAGATCTACTACGTGAACACTACGATGCAGAGAAAGCTCCAGATCCAGATGTAGAATCTGAAGCATATCAAGAAATCCCACAAGATGAAGTTGTCCCTAGTGCAATGGACGTTGGTATATAAGGTAATTTGCCCAAAAAATTAATCTTTAACCCACAAATGAAATTATTAAAGAAAATTTTCTAGTTATATGTTTTGTTTATTTGTCCTTTAAATTTATGAGTTTTGTTGAAAAGCTTGTTTATTTGTTATTTAAAGCTCACTTTTTATTTATTGTCTTCTATTATTGGTTTGTCGCATTCATTGCAATTCCTACACTGTATTCTACACGATGGTGAGGTTCTTCTTCAATTTATCAATAAATTTGAAATTGCTCTTTTCATTTTAGATGGGTGTGGCCACTTAGGTTTTTTGTGATTGCGTGGGGTGTTCCCACTATATATTATCAATGTTATATATCTTTTGTTGTAATTATGTGGGGGTGTGCCAACTTTTCTTTCTTGTATGTGAAAATTGAATGTGATTAAGAATGTGAAGAGGAATTAGAAGAAGGAAATAGAGGGGAGATTGGGAAGGAAATGGAAGGTGGGAAGGGGAAGGGAATGTAAGGGTGGGAAGGGAAGGAAAAAGAAGAGAAAGGGGAATGAGAATGTGAAGAAGAGGAAGGATTTTTCATTTGAGGTACGGATTTACACCACTTGACCCATTGACCTCTGATCTTTCTCAAACTGTATTTGATGCTATGGAAATTCGATCGGGGCGACCTCGGCGTCGTTGAACTCTGATTGTCGCCTCAATTAGATTTGTACAGTTGGATCTTCAATTCGAGGCCCCAATAAGTATTTCCCTGTCCTTGGCCACAAAAAGAGGCGAATTATTATACAATTTATACAAATTAACCTAGATACATGATAATGTATGTTATGTAATATTTACAATGCATGATATTTCTATAACACTAAGAACATGTATAAATAAACATTTTATGTTACTTAGATGTATACACATCATATATATATGATAATTTAACTAATTTTGAAGTTAATAAATTCTACCTTTATTTTAGGAGCAAACCCATAATAATAAGGACAAAAAAGCTAAAGCTTCACTGAAGACTCATGTCTTGGGTAGGAGTATAGGCAAGAAGAAATCCCTATACGTAAGTATTTTTAATCATTATTTTCTTTTACACCATACAATATTATAATTTGTTTTAATTAACTCTTTCAAATTGTAGTCTCAAATGCATCAAGGTGCCCAGCTTAATCAGGTGGGAGTGTATGAGGCCATTCATAGCAAGCTGAGTTATAAGGGAAGCAGAGAGTGGCTTCATGACACATACTAGGAGAGACAAGTAAGTTAAATTACACAATATTTTTATTTCATTTCTAAATTAAAATTAAATTATATTACTTAACGTAATTGAATTTTGTCAAGATAATATTGTCAACTTAATGCATCCCCCTGAAAAAGTTTAACTCTGGTACAGTTTAGCAGCCACTAACAGTAGAGGAGGCATTTCGGACCGTCATGCCACTCGAGCATGGTGGGTACATGTGTAGTGAAAGGAGAAGCAAGACCATCTCCACCTGGTATGGAAGAAAGGGGACATCATCCTCTTCAGTTGAGGTACTGGAGATTAGGAAGGAGATTGCGACATTATGCCGCCGAGACGAGGAGAAGGAGCAACGGATCGAGGAGCTGACACGTAGGTGAAGAAGTCCGCGACGTAGTTCAAGGAGTCGGTTGCGTAGTTACAACAGTCAAGTCAAACTATTCAAGAGCTCCTGAAGGTACTTTAGTAGGGAGGTATTGATCGATCATCTTTTTATCAGTACAGAGATTGTTGCAACGACGATGATTTAGGTGGTGGTCCTGGAGGGGTTGGTGCCCCAGCTTGATTTTTCTATTTTCATACAATACTATTTGTACATATACTTTGTAGACATTATTACATATATGAAATTTTGATTTTGAATCTCATTTCCCGTGTTTTGAATGAATGCATTGGTTTTTGGTTGTGTGAATATATTTATCCAGGATTTCTAGTTTTCTACAGGTTTTCCACATAGCTAAAACTTTTAATAAAAAAAAGAACCACTATTTTCGGTAGTTTTAGAACCGACAAGAATATTTTACCGTCGAAATTGGGTTAATTATCGACCATTATAGAACGAATGAGAAACGTAACATTCTCATCCATTCGTACTGAAAGGTTGAAAATAAGACTTTACTCATCTGTTTAAATAGTGGTCGATGTAAATATTTATGTCGACGGTGTATTGGAAATGGTTGAGAAAAACCTTCCTCTACCATTGAAAACAGATGACAAAAGCACCCACACATCGAGTGAGGGGCCACTTTTGCTCCGTCGGTAACGTTGTATAATGGTCGAGAAAACACAACAGTGGCACATCATTCCTCGACCCTTTTTCTCTATCGTGCACATTTCACATTGTCAACCATTTTTAACGGTCAACAATAATGAATACTCTTTGTAAAGACCCGTTCTGTCCTGAGCCTTTTAAGACGTTTGGACTGTAGGTCATACGTCTGGTCAAACGTTTGGACACCTTCTCAGACGTTTGTAAACCAAAATTTTTGGGTACAAGCTCACATCTGCACGTGGGCTGGGAGCAGATAGTACCTTCTCTTTTTCCTTCCCCTCTCTCTCTCCTCGCCTCTAGCAAACCATAACCCACCAACCTTATAAACCCCTTCCCCCTCTCCCATTCTCCCCACTCTAGCCACCTTCCTCTCTTCCTCTCCACCCCAGCGAGAGAGCTAGCGCGAACGAGTGAGCGCAAGAGCTGTGATGAGGGGGAGCGGCGTGAGGAGAAGAGGAGTTGAGCTCGCGAGCTCGTGTGGGAGCTCACTAAAGGGCACACCGCCGGAGCGACGTGTGAGAGAGGAGGAGTGCGTCGGGGGAGTCATCCCCGACACTATTGTAGCCGAAGCTATAGGCGAGGAGGCGAGCCGCGGCCGCGCGCGGTGAGAGCAAGCAAGAGCAGGTTCTGGTTCTAGGTTTTTCCCAGAATCTGACGACTGGAGTGACGTCCAGACGATGGAGTGGACGTATGGAGGCGGTTCTAGACGTCTAAAGAGGGGTCTTCGCGAAGGTACGTTCCCTTTGCGGATATGGCCATGTAGACCGCTCCGCAGCTACACTTCACATGGCCATTTTGAGAAGATTTTGCTGGTGGCGTGTAGGATTTGCTTCGGGAAGGCGCGGGGCATGCCCTCCCACGCATTTAAGATGTCTGGGTGGCTTACCAGATGGTTGGAAGCACTTCCAGACGTTCGGAGAGGAGGTCAGACGTCTGGAACTGGGTCGAAATGGTTCAGAAGAGCTCCTAGACGTCTGAGGTCGACGCAGAGCTTGAGGTGCGTTTCTGGACACTTTTAAGACGTCTGGAAGTTGTTTCAGACGTCTGATTTGAGTCAGTAACCCTGTTTTTGACCTGTTTAGGATCCGTTTGAGGTCCGTTTTACGCAAACAAGATACCGGTGTTTTCCTTGTGAGTTCCTCTACTTGTTAGAAGGCTTTCTATATTATTCTGAATGTTCTCTTATGATTGTTCCTTGTTATAAGACTTCGTTTCGTTGCAGGTTCGGGGCTTGCTGAGGAACGTGAGCCTGCCGTTCGAGCCCTCAATACTCCTGGGTTGACTGGTAGAGTAGCTTCCCCTAATTTAATTATAAACCTAAATGCATGTGTGGAATGAATGAGTAGAAACTAGGATGTGGCATGAATCTTAGGACGAGAAACAATTGAAATGTTTGTATGCGTGTTTTGCAGTCTTAAATGAGTAGATAGAAAACAACTGTCTGTTAATGAACAAGAGTTGCCTCTGAAAAAAATGAATTAACTATGCTAATGAAACAATTGCATGTAACCTTACCTGTTGTATACGTTAAATGCTAAAATACGAGCTGCATGTGTATACCCTGAGAATGGAAACATGAATAATAGAAATACGAGTTGCACGTATATAACCTGAGAATGAAAATGTGAATGATGAAACCTTGTACGGAATGGCATGAGAAATATGAGCATGAACCCTACGGTGAAATTAGGAGTAGAGCTATTGGAAATAAACAAATGGATTTGGAAATGTGACGGGAAGTGTGTTAGCCCTTGAGTATGTGGTACCAAGGGGAGCGCATGTTCCCTCTTAGTGTAGAGGGGAGCTTGCCGCCTTTTGAGTTGAGACCTGGGGTGGGTTTGGCCACTTTGCACAGACTTCGTGGCCCTCGCGTACACTGTACCGGGGAGAGCTATTAGTGTAGGGAGAGAGCTAGCCACCCCATGGGGCCTAAGGTTCAGCTAGCCACCCTACACCGACTTGTTAGGCCCATTGGGCAAACCAGGGTAGTCAGGCGAGGGTGTGCGGACTATGGAGAGGTGAGACCCCTGTTTGGTTCTTAGGGGCTAGACCCCTGTTACTGAGAGGGTTAGGCCATATACTGTTCCGTGCTGTACTTGGGCGCACCTGTTAACGGAAATGACCGATCGCGTGCCAGTGCGAGGTAGCTACCCGTGCGCTTATTGCACGTGCCGTAGTTACCGTTACGTCTGTCCGTGATCCTGGGGTGGTTGACTGGGTGTAAGACCACCATGGGGGACTCTCTCGGCCAGGAGAGCACCACGTGTGACTTCTACTCTTCGGAAAAGATTGCAATCAAGATCGTTCCCACGAGGAACATTCGAGATCAAGAAAGAGATCTGATAAATAAACCAAGGGGTGAAAAGGAATAATTTGTGAAATAAAGTAAATGGAATAAACAACTACCTGTTCACTTTTACTACTTTAGTTAGTTGGTTGCTACTCTGCTCGGCGTTCGCTGACTTTGTTACTCGTAACCCTTTTCAGGTCCAAGTGTTGAGCAACCCGAGTATACGGCTGCAGAGGGTGCTGGGCCCAGTAGAGCCCAGTAGCTGTAGTTCTTTGTTGTTGTATCTTTTGTAGTAGTGAGTTCAGACTCTTGTACTTTTACGTTTTGTACCTTTACTTTTCTGTACCTTTATATTCTGTACCTTGTTACTGTTCTACTGTTGTGGTGGTGACATGTACTGTAGTAGCTTTTACTTTCTTTACTGTTATACTCTTTTACTGTTAGTTGCTTAGCATAGTGAATGTAGTTTACTTTCCTACTTTTTGGTTATTTCTCATTGGGCGACAAGGTCTTGGGATCAGTCTAGTCGGGCCAGTCTCGTGTTCTGTAGGGATTTGGGAACTAGGTCATAACACTCTTGTAGTGAGTAATGATCACTATATCCTCTAGAGTAATTGTCATCTTACCATGTCTTATATGAAATGTGTGTCTCTTGTCTCTATCTATCTACATGGGCGATAATGAGATTCAATCTAATTGCACAAAGTCAAGCTCATGAATCCCTTGAAATCTAGCTCTTCGTAGATAATTTATAACATTTGGATGCTGTGGATCATCGTGCAAGATGCACTCTCGACACGTGCATCTAAATCATGTAGAGTCCTATAATTCAAATAATAACTATTAGTTATTTTAATAATGAATATATGTTGATTGCGAAGTTAATGATTTGCTTATTTCTCTTACATCTCCGCCATCCCATATGCTACGAAATTGGTGGCTATCCTAGAGTCTCGACACACTTGTATTAATGTTACGAACGCAGCTTCAAAACGTCTTTTAAGACGTTTGGGAGGTGGCCCAGATGTCTGACCAGACGTCTGGAACCCCTTCCAGAAGTCTGGGATTTGATTTCTGCGGCATGCGCGATTTCGTCTGCGTGCCTGCGCTCGTAGACCTGCGACGCCTTTTTCCCCTCTCTCCTCCGCAGGTGCAGCGCTGCCCCTTTCTCTCTCTCTCCCCCCGCGAGGCTTCAAAAGGGCCCTCGCCCTCTCCCTCACTCGCATCTCCTCTGCTACCTTCTTCTTCCAGTGAGTGAGAGCGTGGGCGACGGCAGCGGCAGCCGCGGCGGGTGTGCGGGAGGAGGTGTCGCGCGAGGGAGGAGACGCTCAGCCGTGAGGGCTCGAGCTTGCCGGGGCAGCGAGAGCTGATCGGCGGGGGAGCTGCAGGCGCAGAGTGACGCGGGAGGGCTGCTGCAGCTCGAGCAGCAGGCGGCTGAGGCGCGGCGTGGCCGTGCGTCGCGGGCGGAGAGGCGTCGAGCTCTGATTCTGGAAGTTTTTCCAGAATCAGACGTCTGGGATTCCAACCAGACGACGGGGAAGACGTCTGGAGGACTGTCCAGACGTCTGGCAAGTAAGTTATTTTTCCGTCCTTCGTCCTTTTTTTTGCGACCGTTGTACTGAGAGCGATGAGTGGGTACGTGCAGGCCGTGAGATTCGCATCCAATGCGAATCAGACGTCTGGACGCAGTGCCAGACGATTGTAAGGACTTCCAGACGTCCTAGGTGACCATCGGATGTTTGGGAACTAGGCCAGATGCCCCCGCAGGCTTCTGGACGTCTGAGAGACTACACAGAGAGAAGGTATCCTCTGAACCACTTTTTAAGATGTCTGGAAGAGGTTCCAGACGTCTGATTTTGGACTGTTTCGTCGTTTTCGACCCGTTTAGGGCCTGTTCGGAGTCCGTTTTCCACGTTTCGAGTTGCGTTCTTTTCGGAATAAGATCCTCTACCTGTTTCCAGTATTATATACTGTTCTGAGAAACTCCTTGTGTTTGATTCTTGTGATAGGACCCCGTTCCATTTCAATCTTGGGGATTTCGGAGGCCCGCGGGATTTTCGACCACGCCCCCAGTACTTCCGCTGTAGCTGGTAGAGTGGCTTTAGAAATTATTAACATAATTTGTTACAATTATGGAACAATTAATAGAATCTAGGGCATTGCATGAATCCTAGGAATGAGAAACTAGATTGAATGATAGATCCTAGGATATTGCATGAATCCTAGGGCTAGAAAACTAGATTGAATGATAGATCCTAGGGTACGGCATGAATTCTAGGACTGGAAAACTAGTGATATGAATATAGATATTGCAGTCTTGGAAAATGTGGAAAGAAAATATTTGCTGCCTATAAATTGATTTAACAGCTGCCTGTTATGAATAAATGAACATGATTGAGAATATGGGTTGTATGAACGTAAAACTGAAAAAGGTGAAACTTGAATGTGCTGAGTTAAAAGAGCTGGAACCCTACGGGGAGTTAGGAGTAGAACTCCTGGAAAGAGAATGAAATGGAACTGAGGAGGAAAGATGTGGAGGTGGGTCGTCTCTTGGGTACGTAGTACCAGGGGAAGCACCTGTTACCTGCTTAGTGCAGAGCGGAGCCAGCCACCCCAAGGACTTGGGGTTAGGTTTGGCCACTTTGTACCGACTTGTTGGCCCTCGTGTACACAGTACCGAGGAGAGCTACTAGTGTAGAGCGAGTACTAGCTACCCCACGGGCCCCGAGGTTCTGCTAGCTCATCTACACCAACTTGTTAGGCCCACTAGGCAAACTAGGGTAGACAGGCAAGGGTGAGCGGACTGTGGAGGGGCAAGGCCCTTGTTTGGTTACTGTGGAGGGGTTGGACCCCTGTTACTGAGAGGGCTCTGCCCTATACTGGTTCCGTGCTATGCTTTGGGCGCACTCGTTAATGGAAACGACTGACCGCGTGCCAGTGCGGGTTAGCTACCCGTGCGTTTACCGTGCGTGCCGTAGTCACCATTACGTCTGTCAGTGACCTTGGGGTGGTTGACTGAGAGTAGGATCACCACGGGGGACTCTCCCGGCCAGGAGAGCACCACGTGCTACTTCTACTGTTTGGAAAAGACTGCAATCAAGATCGTTCCCACGAGGAACATTCGAGATCAATTGAAGGATCTGAGAAATAGATAAATTATGAAACAATAGAAAGACGTAAATAAAGGAAGAAAGAAAATAAAACAGCTACTGTACACTTTACTGCTTCTTTAGTTTAGTTGCCACTCTACTCAGCGTTTCGCTGACGTGTTACACTCGTTACTTTTCAGGACCAGGTGTTGAGCAGCCAGGGTCAGCGGCTGCAGAGGACGCTGGGTCGAGTAGGGTCCAGTAGAGTTACCACTGTTCTTTTGTACCCCTTTTGTTTCCACTGTAGTGAGTAGTTTTTGTTACTCTCTGTACTTTTCTTTACCCGCAGTTCTTGTTATGTTATAAATGTTGTTCTACTGTTGTGGTGGTACATGCTGTAGTAGTTCCTTTTCTTACTGCTGTATTTTGTTACTGCTAGTTATATGTCATGTTGAATGTGGTTTATTTTACTGCTCTTTTGGTTACTTCCTCGCTGGACGACTAGGTCTTGGGATTAGTCGAGTCGGTCCGGCTCTCGTGTCTCGTAGGGACTCGGAAATTTGGTCGTTACAATTAATGAGCCCTAGATCCATCTATAATAACAAAAGAAAATGAAGTTATTATAAACATATAAAGAAATAAATGAAAATATACCACATTTTATTTGAATTGTAACATTTATGAAATAGTATATAACACCTCTATTTGGGCAATTTTTTCAATTATGCCCATATTATCTACATATGCCACATTTATTTTTATTTTGACTTTAACAATACGATGATGATTGTGCAGTAGGTATGGATGATAGTGGAGCTGGTGTAGATGGTTGTGTAGTAGGTATGGATGATTGTGTTGCTATTTATGGAGCAAATAGAGGGCACCTTCGAATGTTTTGTCTAGGCTAATTTCAACCTCTACATATATGTTCCCTTGTGGCTCTCTAATATCCATTTTTTGTGAATTCTTGTAGATCTTGGTCAACCTTTTTTACATTTTTGACCTTCATGAGAATTTACCGGTGGAAGGGCAAGGGGTTGCCATGTCTCCTTATCACCAATTGCATAAAATCTCCTTGAGTATAATTTAAATTGTTGTTTCAATGTATACCATTCTCCTATTGATTTCTCAAGGTGCACATTCCTATGTGAAAAGCTACACACGCATGTAAAAATGGAATTTTATATATTTGCCACTTGTTACAAGCACATGTACGATCATGGAGATCTACCTCATGCTTCTTGCCACCCTTCTCTCCATAATCTGATGATGTTAGCTCGTAACAACCTCGTAGTGTTGATGAGGTTGCCCATGAAGTCTTGTAACATGATGTAGATTTGAAATGCCCCTCCAATTTTGAAACTTTTGCTTAGCATAGTTTGTTAATTGCTCATTTCTCAAAATATCTATAGATTCTTCGTTGCGTCATTCATCAAAATATGGAATATAGTTATAAAATATCTTTTCAACTAGGCATTCACAGGCAAACATCTTGCATCCTTCAGTATGACATTATAACTTTTGCTTATGTTAGTAGTCATGTAACCAAATTAGTAGTCACCATCAAATGCTAATGTCCACTGCTCAGAGGGGCATCCATGTTCATTAAGCCACTTTGATGCATCCTTGTTTATGTCCTTTACTTTGTCCTTGCATCTTTGAAACTTAATCAGTAAAGCTTGCAATGATGCTCATTGGACCAACTTCTTTAATATAGCATTATTGTGAACCCTGTTGAAGTTACTTATAACATGTCATGAACAATACCTCCATACAATAATGGAGGGCACGACCCAACATATTCATTAGCTGCAGCTACTAAAATCCCTCTATAACGATTAGGAATCAAGCAAATGGGACCTTCACAATCTTCAATTACGTGATTGTGAATGTGCATGAGAAGCCACCCCCACATATTAATTGACTCCTCAGTGAGAATTGCAAAAGCAAGAGGGGCTATATGGTTATCACCGTTTATACTGTATGCAATTAGTAACTTTTGCATATATTTTCTATAAAGGTGGGTGCCATTGATGCTTATTACTGGACGATAGTACTTGAATGCTTCAATCATGGCTCGAATGCTCAAAAAGTTCCTACAAAATATTCTTTGGCAAAATCCTCATATTATGTCACATGAGCAATATCAATAAAAGTGACTAGATTGTTGTCATTTTTGGCGTGAAGTAAATATTGCAAGTCATTGTACGATACCTTCAAATCACCATAAACAAGCTTAATGGCCTCTCTCCTTGCATCTCAAACTCTCTTTCGTGTAGCCTCATAGCCATGCTTATCTTTTAAGATTGTCTTCAAATATGAGATCTTAGCAATTGGAGAATCCATAACATGATTAACTATGGAAAGCACATGGAAATTATAATCTAATTGGGGATGGTTCTAATTTTTTCTTGTATTGATACAAGTATGTGATCTCTTAAGTATTCCAATCACAAATTATCTATCAAGTTTTCTTCTATGTGCTCGTAATCTCCATTACATCCCTTTTCATGTTCCGTAGAAATCACAAACCAGGTAGATTTAAATGATCCACAGATGAGGAAATCATATTTATTCTTACTGTGATAATTCTTCACAATGGATCGATTTTGCATCTTTTTTAGTTGGAAAAAACATTCCTTTTGTTAACTCATTGATAAGGCTTATATTGTTGCCTCGCATGCTTTCATCTTCTTCCCAAAGATAATATGTGTGCCCACCACGTATGCTATAGAAAGGAACACAATGAATAATTGAAACATCATGGATGTCCTCTTGGTGATCTTCAACATCATTCCCTACACCTCTATTTTCCATCTCATCATTAGTTGTATGAGCGATCCCATGAAATCTATCTTTAGCATGCATCTACTCATTATCACAATCATTCAAGTCAATATGAACAAAATGACGTGAAATTGTTACATTAAAATGCGCCCCACACATGGCCGCATTGGTGGTGGGTTGAATTGGTAACAATTGATAAGGATCACCAATAACTTCATTCACTTGATGTGTGCATGAGCTGGAATTTGGACCAGTGACGAATGTGATGCAATGAAGACTAAGATGTCTCACTAACCTCATCATGCATGCTGGCTTCATTATCACCGAGACTCAAACTGGCTTCTAGATTTGGTTCATTGACTGTATCAGGTTGTTTATGACTACAGGAGGTGCATGAACAACTAGAGAGGGACTTCTACTATTTCTTGGAGGTCGTTCAATTGATACAAAACAAACCCTCATGAGACTCAATATATAGCTCAACAGAATTACAGTTAGTTTCACTGAAGCACATAATTGTCTCTAAAGAATAATTACTAATGATAAATGTCAACACATATTTGATAACTTGCTTGTTTGCTTGGTTTCTTGAAAATAATGGAAACCTATGATGTATCTTAACTTCATGGTTGGATCAATCAATTTCAAGAATTGTGTATATATCGCCATGGAATCGGTCAAAATTCCACTCACTACAGACCATATAGTTCTGATTGGCCCTTTGTCATAACCAAGGCCATCATCCCTATGTTCAACATTTCCATTTGCATAACATAGATGAAATACATTAGGGAGCATTGTAATTAGCTTGACAGGGCACTATGAATATGTTAAATACAAAAATCAATCATAATAAGAAAGGGACTCAATTTATCGTCAATAATAAGGAAGGAAAATTTTAATAGGATACCTAATTATTCTTAGGTTTAATTTCCTTGACCTTTTAGTAATCAAACATTAATACATGCTTAAAGAAACAAGGATCTTAATTAAAATGTTCAAAAAAATTTTTCTTCTCGGTGTAAACATTCACTATAATTTTGTCACGATTGAAAATCATGAAGTTGTCGTAATTGGAACTAAAATGAATTAAATGACCTTCCTAAGCCACTACACATATTGTTAGCAAAGAATAAAAATAGAATCAAGGGTCTTACAAAAAGAAAGGTACCAAGAAATTTCACACGTGGGTGGTGATGGGCGATAAGGGGTTGTGGGGAGAAGAATGTCAAGAGGGTATGATGGGGGGGTGGCGAAGAGCACTGCGTACTTGAGGATAATGGGTGTAGGGAGGAGCAGTAGGGGTCGACAAAGGGGGGCAAGGTGGGATTGGCGATGAGGGGGTGCAAGGAGAAGGGTGTTAAGGGGGTGTTAGGAGGGGTAGCGAGGGGGCGTGGAGAGGAGGATGGCAAGGGGTTGCTGGTGGGGGTGGCAAGGGCTAGTGAGGGGGTGTGTTGAGGGCCTACGAGGGGGGGGTGATGAGAGGCTGCGAGGAGGGGTGATGAGGTGCTGTGGGGAGTGTCATCAAGTAACAAGTGCAAAAGGGAGATGTGCAGGAGGGTAACC
This sequence comes from Thalassia testudinum, assembly GCA_037157565.1. Taxonomy (NCBI): domain Eukaryota; kingdom Viridiplantae; phylum Streptophyta; class Magnoliopsida; order Alismatales; family Hydrocharitaceae; genus Thalassia; species Thalassia testudinum. The sequence continues at coordinate 45,952,357 of JAZHRO010000018.1, read as the reverse complement.
ATTTTAGAGGGAGGTGGGGAATGGAAGGAGAGGATAGGGGTTTTAAAGAGTCAGAGTACATCACCTTTAATGAGGATGTAATCACACGTACCCGTAAAAATTCTTCCACCTAAACTCACCTTTTTTTATCAAGGAGATTAGTAAAATAATTAATAAAAAATAATTATAAAAACATGTTTAACAACTTATCTTCTAAAATTAAATTTTTTTTTCCCAATAATACTTTTAATCACCTTCACAATTTTTTTCTCACCACCACCGCCGCCACCGTCATTCTTTTTTTTTTCTCCCGCCTTCTCCTCCCTCCGAGGGAGTGGCGACCCCCTTGGAGGCGTCTTTCCCTTTCTTTTTCGAGGAGACCTCCGCACGGAAGGCTTAGAGCGTTGCCGTGTACTTGTTGTTGTCCGCAATGTACCTGTACCTCTCCACTAGCAACGCTATCTGTATCGGTATTCTCTCCTTCTTACTCTTCTTGACGTCATCATCATCCTCACAACCATTCTTCTTCATCATCATTCTTAGGAAGAGATCCGAGACATTTAAGGCGTTAGTGAGTAAATTGAAATTCGAAAGGGGAAGGTTTCCTTAGTCACGGTAACGTTTAAATCATCGGTCATCGCAACCATTGTGTTGTCTGAAGCCAAGCCTACACTGTGAAAGTCATCGTGATCCTCCATTGTTGTCCATTGCTCCACTGCTTATAATCCGGTCACCATATGAGGGAGAACAACCATCGGTACTTCTATTCTCCTATATGGAGAGTGCCTAATTTAGAAAATTTTAGCAATTAAAATGTTGATTTTTTTTTTTTTGCAAGTTCTTAATTTGATCTGTTGTTGAGACCCGTGGTGTTAAGTCTGGTTCTGGTTCCTCCAATCTTCTTCTCATTGGCAGGATACCCATCCTCTTGAAGAGCCAGATAACGGAAAAATGCACAACCAACCATGGTGCAAGCAACGATGTCAGAAATTAAAACGAATTAGAGACCACCTATACTTCTTCACAATGTCAAGGATTGAACTAGTTATATAAATCTTGTCACATGAGAGGAAATATCAATCCTCTATTTGGAAAAATGCTAGAACCAATCCAATGATCGACACTAACAATCACCACTGTCAGGTTGTTGTCAATCGCCACAACCGGGTCACTGCCGATCACCACCAGGCTGCTCACCAACCCAATGCACTGGGAGCCTCAAAGCACTTGCGAAGGCTCTCAACGTGTAGTACTTGTTTCAAAAACTGTCAACACATGGTGTGAATGGAAGATTCCATTGAAGGAAAAACATGACAGGTTGTAGTGGCTCTAATTTCGTATGCAAATAGAATACAAAAGAATAAACAATCACACAATAGACACATGAATTTATGTCGCAACCTTCTACTACAAGGCAAAGACCACAGGATCAAAATGGTCCTCAATGCTCACTAACATCTAGGGTTTTTCTTCATCGAGACCAAAAAAAAAATGTGATAGAGTGAAAAATTCTTTATGTCTTGCTGAAAATTTGAATTTTTATTCACCTGCACCTGCACCTGCATCATTATGGCAATGTTTGATAGACCTGCCGCTAAAGGGTTGCTTCAGTGGTAGGGCACCACACTGGCATCCAAAAGGTTATGGGATCAAATCCCATGCCCATCATATTTACTTTCTTAAAAAAAAAGTTTGATAGACCCACTGGTTACTTTGGTCATCATGCTTTAATGTAGGACTTCTTTCCTAATCTTTTTCTTTATCTTAGATGTTTGCATTTTCAACAACTTAGATGTGATAGGAGTACATATTCCCTAGAATACAACAAATAGTTGAAAATGGGCCTAATAATTGCATAGTATTTTTCATTTCAAAAAAAATTTCATGGTATTTTGTTTAACTTATAGACTAAGGCAGCTCATAATCAAATGGAGGCCATAGGATGTAGATGGAGGTGGGTTATCCATAGCCATTCAATGCATTATCTATTTCAAAATGGCCATAATCTACATGGCAATATACATTAAGAAAGGCATCATGTGGTGGAGAATGGGAGAGAGTGTGAGAGAGGGAGATGAGTAGTGGGAGGAGTTGAGGAGGGATTGATGCTAAATGGCTTGAGAGAAGGTATCCCAGATACATAGAGCACAATGGTGAAGGGAGGATCCACTTTGGTGCTTCTGGTGTTAGGGATGGGTCACCAAAGCACATCAGATGCGAGGGCTCTGATCATTAATGAACTACTTGCCTGTTTATGATAGGTTGGGAAAGGTTTTGTTAGTAGGCCTCTCTGACAACTGTTCAGGAGAACAAATCCTTCCTTAAAGGTTGACTTGTTGCAGATGCTCTTGTAGAGTCAATCGTGGCTACTGCTTCAAGCATCCTTGGAGACAATCTTGCAAGAGACAATCATTATGGAGGTAGGAAGCTTTTAATGTGGGGTTGATTGCTGGCAGTTAAAGCGAGGCTTATGTTCTTCACTTGGCAATGAGAGGGGGGATTATAATGTGGTGGTACTCTAGGTTTGTCATGGACAATAGTTTGTTTGGTTGCTCCCTTGTAAGATTGAGTGGAGGTGGAGGGCTTACCTTTGTGATCAAGGTGCTTAGAGATTGTGGAGGCAATTATCATCTTTGGAAAGTTGGTGCAGGGTGACAACCTTGGTTAAAGAGGGGGTTGACCTTTGGAAGATGGTGGATGAGGTAGAAGTTGTGGACATGGATGTGATCATCATGTGGTGGTCCTTTGTGCAAAACATGCTTCCTAGTTGCTTAAAGTTACAAGATGCATGAAGGAGGGACCATCACCCTTCATGTTGGTGGTGTTGGTAGACCATTGTTCATCAGTAATGGGCAAGGCTGCAAAAATCGATCTATGTGGTCGATTAATCGATCAATTAATTGTATGCGGTTCAGGATCGAATTGCATATCAATATTCGGGCTTATAATTGGGTGGATCGATTAATTGGCTGATTATCCAATTAATCGATTGATTAATTGTTCGATCGAACGTTGAGAGTTCATTTTTTTTGTCTTGATTGGCATGTTGAAGAGAAAAAGAACCCCATCCGACTTTTCCATCCCCCTCCCCCTACATTCGAATCTTAATGAAACTCTAAACCTGCACCCCTCTCTTCGATTCTCCTCAGTCCTCCCTCACAGCGACCCTTCCTGTTGCCTGTCGAGTCTCCTTGAGAGAATATGCATGTCAAAAAAGTAATACTAATACATGTGTGCATATTTTTAATTTGTATATATGTATATATAATATGTATAATAGTATATATAATTACATTTAAATTTTTAAATACTTAAAAATATTTAACCGATTAATCCCTGATTAATTACCCGTATACCATATACTCTTTAGTTGGTGACCTCACCGATTGAATACCGACTGTCGATTTCTGCAACCTTGGCAATGGGATCTTCAATGACGAGAAGGAAGATAGTCAATGGCGAGAATGGCTGATGGAGAAAGGGCAATTTCCAAGGGAGATTTTTGGATGCATGGTCGTTGTAGTATTCGGGAGGTATTCTTGCCCTTGATTAATGAGCAAAGTCATTTTGGAGGTTTCTTTCAAATAAGTTTTGCTTAATAAAGAGGATCCATTTGAGCAAAGGTTCCTAGCCATTTTAAGGCCTTAAGAATACTCGTGGGAGAAGGGGTATCAACTCTTAGGTCCATCCTTGCTTATAGATCTAAAGATGCCATTTTCAAATTCATCCTTTAGATCCATATTGGTTTGATGGTTTGAGTTCTTGATGATATAGAGTCCTCGTAAGTTTGGGGTGAGATTCCTCACCAGTATTCTCTTTAGGAAGAGAAGTTTGAACGTGACGAGGAGTTCTACACAAGGTCAAAAGTGGGGTGCGATCAAGGCTTGAAGATAGCTGTGAAAGGGAGAAGAGATCTAAGGTGGAGGGGGCAGCTTATTTAAGGTGGTTGCTTAGTTGAAATTGATAGAGAGGAGGGAAGGTTGTGGTTCGACACATCAGTAGAGGGGGGAGGGTGGGAGGAATGGTTGAAAGGGTTGAGTTGAAGTTGAGGAAGAGAGTTAGGTAGGGGGATAGATGTACTAGAAGAAGGAATTGGCATGACGATTAAGGGGGGTTTTGAAGGGACGATATGAAGTGTAGCTTTGTTGTTGAGATTGTAGATCATTTGATTTTTGGGAGTTGATAAATTTCTAGTTGTGGAGTGTGGAGCCTTTGAATTGCCATTTCATTTGGAGTACAACCTTGAATAGATTCTTTTGCTTTGCCAAGTTTGCTGAATTTTTCCCTTTGGCAAGGGTGCAGAGATTGATGCCCTTTTCTGATCATATGCGGCTATTATAGTCCTTAAATGAGGATTGGCACTTAAGATCTACTTTAAATTTGAAAGGTTATGGTTATATGAAGGCTTTAGAGGCTTGGTGCAGGATCTGCATGATTATTGATCGTAGGAGTTGATGATTCACACCTTATATAATGCAAGAAGGTGAAGCGGCTGATTGTTATAATGATGTAACATCTGTTTAGACAAGGGATGCAATCGATTTGGTTAGAGACATCATTGAGGAGGAAGTCCCGAATATGATTTGGGGAGTGAAAGCAAAAAGGTTGCCTGGTCCAGATGGCCTGCAAGTCCTTTTCTCTAAATAATTCTAGGTTTTTTTGTGGTTAGATTTTATGGCTATGATTTGGGAATTCATGACGGATATGGTCTCAAAAATCATGCCTCGAGGCAAGGCGTAAAGAAATAGCCTCAACATTGAAGCTTAAGGTGTGTGCCTCACTTTGTTGAGGTGGTGCTGGGGCGGTGAGGTGTTGAGGTGGAGATTAGCCATTGCCTCAATGGAAAACCCTAATGCTAATGTCTAAAATCCATCCTTAAAACCCCCAACTCTCTCACCTAACCCTAAATTATTATTTTTCTCAGGTTTGGATTATTTTTGTTAGTTATTTAAGCTTTCTTGTGGTACTATTATGCCTTGTTACTGGTAATTGACTCGACTTTTTTCTTTTCGTTTGGTATTTCCTTGGATATAAGAAGCATATGAGTATGTTTTTTTGGTTTATTTATAAGTTTATCTTAGCGATTAGTTTCTTTTTCTTTTGTGTATTTGTTTCATTTATTTATTTTTATTTACAAATCATTGTGGTTATTGTTCACCTATTGCTTCTGTGATGTTATTTATTTTTGGTTCTTAGTACAAATCATGTAGTTACCATTTAAGCTATGTTTTTTGGTTCCTTTTTTAGTTTAGTTAGTGTTTATGCATTATATGTGTATATTTTGAGTGTTTATCATTACTGTTTACATGTTTATATGTGGTATGGTTACTGTTTATAGTATGCTTTGAATGTTTTGAATACCTTTTTCATAACTATTTGCATTGGTAATCACTATTTAATCACCATTGTTTAATTAGTTATTGATCGTTTTTTTATTATTGTTTGGAGGTTTGTCTTTTATCTAAATGTTACTTCTTGTTTAATTTCGCTCTTTGAATGTTGTGATAGAGAAAAATGGCTTAAGCCTGTTTTTATATTGTTTTTTCATTATTAGCACTTAGCAAGTATACATCTATCATTTTGTCTTTTTTTCCATCCAAAATGTGAGGCTTATGCCTTAATCACCTTGAGACTTACGCCTAGCCACAATGAAGTAAAATTGCCTTAGTACTGCCTCATGCTTTGAGAGGACTAATAGATTTTCTATGTTTCTCTTCCTTAAGAAGCTTGGAGTGAAGGGGATTGGAGACTACTGATCCATTGCATTATTCAATGTTGCCTACCTGATTGTGGCTAAGGTGTTTGCAAATAGATTGAAGGTGGTGTTATCCCAGCTTGTTGGTCCAATTTAGTTAGCTTTTGTCGGTGGCAGATATTTATAGGAGTCTTTCATTATGGCTGATGCTTGTAGCATAAAAGTAGGAAAAAAGCTTTGTATGGAAGGTGGACTTGGCCAAAGCATATGACTTAGTCTCCTGCTCTTATCTTTGGTAGGTTCTCAGGCATAGAGGATTTCCTGACTTGTGGATTACATAGGTGAAGGGATGTGTCACCACCACATCTCGATTTTGGTGAATGGCAAACCTGTTGAAGGTTGGGTTCGGCCACAAAGGGGAGTTAGACAGGGGAATCCTTTGGCTCCCATGCGATTTATCATAGTTGCAAACACTTACTTTGATGGCAAATAAGGCTTGTGCTGGAGGACTAACCTTCGGTTTCTCTACGATGCCTAATGAATCCTCGGTGACTCTTATCATATAGCCTGTTGATGATACCTTCTTTTTCATTGGGGGGGGGGGGGGTAAGAGAAGCGAGCCACTTGAGTGCTTTGATCCACATTTTGGCCTTGGTGTAAGACAAAATGAATCCTTGTTCATGCCATTCAACTTGAGTGTAGAGGAGGTAACTACCTACTCGAAAGTATTGTGAAAAGAATCTACACACTTACCTTTTGTTTATGTGGGGTTGCCATTGAAGGGTGGGAGGACTTTGGTTGGTGATTGGATGCCTCTCATTGACAAGTTGGAGAAAAGGCTTGTTGGTTGGAGGGGTCGAATCTTCTCCAAGGGAGGGAGGTTGGTCCTCGTCAAGTCAATCTTCTATTCTATTCCTATCTTTTACCTCTTTGTGTTTAGGCCACTGAAGATCTTGAGAAAGATTGATGCCATTAAACAAAGGTTTTTCTGGAAGGGAGCAAGTCATGAGGGGGGTTCTTACACCTGGTCAAGTGGGAGGAGATATGTAGGCCCATGGAGCATGGTGTTCTAACGGTGTTACATCTTGTTGATTTCAATGACACTTTCTTGTCTAGATGGGTGGTACAATTGATGTAGAATAAAGATATGATTTGGCACAGAATTATGGACCTTTATGGTACAAATTGGAACTAGAGTGATAGAAGTTCAATCCCATGAGGATCATTGGTTTTCTAGACAAGTCTTTGTGAAGTCATGGGTCGTATATCACATCATTTTAAGTTGATTTTTGGAGATGGGAAGACCTTCACTATTGGAAGGATGATTGGACGAGGATGGGACACTTGGCATCTATTCTTCCTTGATTATATTCCTTATCGCATAACAAGTTGTGTTCCATAAAGAGGGTTTGGAATGGGCCTCCACAATGGACTTAGGTACTTGGTTCCACTTTTCAGCGGTCAACTGTTGGAGAGGTTCCAGGACATGCAACAACTCTTGACAATTATGTGGGGAGCTTTTTGGTCAATTGAGTTTATACAATTCTTAGAGGAGAAATGTTGGGTGATGATGTGTTTTTGCATTTGGATTGCTCATGAAGATCCCATTGAAGATTAAGATATTCTTGTGGCTACTTAGAAGGGCCCGCTTGGTGACCAAAGTTAGGTGAAGGTTGTGGAGGCATGACTAAGATGCTACATGCGTGCTTTGTCGGGTAGAAGATGAGGATTGGTGGCATCTTTTCATTACATGTACATTTACGTGACATTTTGGCTTAATTGGGAATTCTGGCCATTAATGATGACTCTAGTGGGGAGATTTTGAGGGCTTTTCGATGTGGTATTTAGGTAGATCCTGGCATGAGGGATAGGTTGACCATTGCCTTCTGGAGCATTTGGCGATAGAGAAATAACTCCATTTTTAGGGGGCTGAGGGTATGGGCAAAAAATGTTGTAAGGGATGCACTTCCTTTTTTGACTTGTGGAGTCAATTTTTTAATACCCTCACTTTTTCTCAAAGAAATGATACTTTGAGTTGTATGGTTATCGATGTTCGGTAGCCTTCCTTTTACTTTTTTGGGAAAAAAACAATACAAAAAGGTGAGTTTAGATAGATAAAGAAAAAGACGTAGCCCTACTAAATGGTAATAGTCTCAATAGAGTGAAGACACAGGGACATTATTGTTGGAATTTGTGTATCCTTGGTGAGCTACTCGAATAATGTAGAGTGTTATATTAATTTGATCATTTCATCTAAATAAGAATTAGTATTATTTTCCTTAATATGAATAGGGTGACGTATTTAGCCAAATTGAATAAAATCGATGTGTATTGACTTGGAGATTTAGACAGTTTAGAGATCTGATAACATATCAAGAAACCATCGTATTTGATTCAATCATATGTTTTTCGTTTGAGTTAGGATGGAAACTTTCTTTAGAGATCGTTGCTTGATTGATGTTCTTGAATGGGGATTAAGAATTGTCACATTGATTGGGTCAAGGAGTTGATATGATGAAATAGGAGATAAACGAAAGTTTATCTCCAATGTTGTCATGGAGAAGGCATATCCTTGGACTTGAAGTAGCTATGTGCCTCTATTCATGAACATATGTATTTAGTAGACCAATGGTAGATGCATCTACTATGGTGTTGATACTGAAAAGCTGATACATGTAGGAGGGAACACGAGACACATGATCTCTCGAAGGAAACACATAAATTTTCTTCATAGATGTATGTAGCAAATTAGAGGAAAGAGCTCGCTTTGAGTACATTGGCAAAAATCAATTCCACATGTGGTTGCGGACTCTTGATTAGACTTAAGCATGAAAGAGATAAAAACAATCCTTTGGGAAAGGAGTTGGTCTTCATTCACATCCCAATGATATAAAGAGATATTAAAATAATATAACCCAAGGAGAGATGAGAGCTATTTAATGGGATCAGACCTTGGGCTTAATATTATCCTCCAGTGTAAAGGATTCATAGGTATTTGGAATGCGAAAGAGAGGCGTAGCACCATAGTTTATGAATCTTAAACGCTTCATTATTGATGTGATGAAACTAATAATGCTTTTGGTGGGTTCCTACTTGTAGAGAAGTCAAATTTTATTTAAAAAGTTAAACAATATTTGATTTAACATTTAATTGGGCCTAAAATTGTTGGGTCTTGATCCAAAAGGGCTTGGATGTCAATTAAATATATTTTGGGTATCAAAACCTAATTGGCTAAAATTTATAAAGGGTCACCAAGCAATTATTCAAGTAGTAATTGATTTCAACCGTTGGATTTGATCTAACGGTTGCCATCATATTAGGATTAGGTAAGGAGGGAAACCCTATCAAATTGTAGTTAAGAAGAAAATCCTCCAACCGTCAGTGAGAGATCAAGAAAAGAGCACATTGTCTTCTCTTCTCTTTAGATTTTAGACTCCCTTAGAAGTCTGGAAGTCCCTTTGGATGTCCAAAAGAAGACACCTCAGACGTCCAGTTCGCCTCCTAGATGTCTGATCTCTGTGGTGTCGTCGGTTGTGATCTTCTGATCGTCAGAAGGTCGTGTGGTTCGAGGAGAAGGATGAGTGCCGTCTTTGAGTTTCATAAATGCAAGTGGATTTGGTGTTCTCGACGCTATGGGTCTCATCAACTTATCAAGGAGAAGGGTTCCCTTTGCATTGGGACTTATTGTAAGAGGCACAACATGTGGGGTGGTATTTTATGCCACTCACAAAGGTATAATCTTTATCTGATAGGACCTTAGAATGGGAAGAAACTAGTCTTCCCACATGGTTCTTGTATTGGGCTGTTTGATTCTTGATCGATTGGTTTTTGGGTATCGATTTGATTTCTGCATCATGTTTTAAATGCTCGATTTCTCACACTTCCGTTATGTCTCGAGTTAATTGTTTGTCCCTTCAACTATCAATAAAGGAGATTGAGGGCAAGAAGAGACATTAAATGGTAGTCTTTTAGGGGGACATCAAGTAGGAGGTGGAGTGGATATAGAGGTCACATTAGGTTTAGCTAAGGAAAGGAGGCAATGACATTAGGTTCTTCCACATAGTGACGAACAGAATATGTAAAAAGAACATCAACAAATCGTGGATGTAGGATGTTCTGGTTCAAGGTTGGTAGGTGGTTTTACAAGTTGGCATGAAACTTTTTGGAGTTTACAATGAACAACCTGGCAATGCATTGGTGGTTGTTAGGCATGGGTGCTTCTATGTTGTCTCTAGAGTTCGGTCGTTCACTAAGGCCTAATCTCTGTCATGGGTTAACCCCCGCTTTTTGGGGTTTAACCCTTATTTACCATAGGGGTCAAGTTGACCCCTCTTTGGATTTGTAACCTGGGTTATCTCAACCTGAGATGTTTAGGGTTTATCTCAACCCCCTACTTAATCCCCTTTTGGCCCCTTGTCCCAATTTGTAGACCTGGGTTAACCTCCATCAAAAGTAAACACCTATAGTGGTTAACCCCCCTTCCCAGATAAACATAAATAGGGGGTAACACTTGTTGCCAAGATGCTAATCTGTGACATAAACTAGGCCTACGGATGAGGTGCTTTAGCTAGTAGAGGCTTGAATGTAAAAGGCTCTTTAGGTCTTGATGGCTTCCCTATCGCTTTTCTAAGGAATTTTGGAGTGTTGTGAGGTTCATGGTTTTGAGTGCTCTTTCTCCTCCCCAAGGACTGGTAGAGGGGGAATCAGTTGATCTATCTGTCAAACACCATACATTTAATTATTTCCAAGGTGTTGACAAATAGATTAAGAGTGGTGATGCGTGGCTTACTATTAGAGGTGTAAGTGGGAGTGATTTCCATTAATGGCTTGACGCTCGGATGGGTAGAGGGCCCAAATTACGTAAATTCTCAAGGTCTTCTCTTTGTCTATGTATCTTGAAGCCTCCATTGCTTCTTATTGGAGCATGTCATTGGAGGGTATTTGAGGAAGCTGGACATCAGCCTTTTCATTAGGTGGAGGATGTTATCAGGTTAAGTTGGAGGATTTTTTTTTCTTTGAAAAGTTAAGATGGAGGATTTTATTAGGTTACAGGAAGAAATTTGTTCCTGTAACCATTGCGTTATTCCCAACATAGGGACAATGGATGGCTCGGTAGTGGATGATGACATGGTCGCCATCACGTTAGTTGCATGATCTTGATCCTAATTTGGCAGGGATGAATAAGAACATTTGGAAGGCAAAGATGCCTTAGAAGGTGAAGATTTTTTGCATGGTTGCTTAAAGGGTGGAGGCTCATCACAGAGGCCTGCTGGTAGAGGTTTTTACCCCCCTAAGATGGAGGTTGTTCCTTTTGTATCAGCAACCTGGAGGACTGCAATCATTTTTTTGTTACCTATCCCTTTGTGCATGCATTATGGAAAAAGCTGGATCCACATGGGTGGATTTTTTTCAGAGAATGCTTTTTGAGAGACCTTTATGACGAGGAAGGTGGGACATCGACTGGAATGCCTATAGAACAAGAAAAGTGAGGGCAAGGCCTTTTGCTGTGTTATGGGCATTGTGCTGCAAAGAAATGGGACGGTGTTTAGGTAAGAGCATACATATGTTGAAGATGTTGCAGTTGATGTGTTTATCTTGTTGAGGCCATGGAGTATGATATAGTTATCGTATTATTTTCTTTGATAACATTTAGGATACTCACGCTTCTTGCTTGACTATCTTTCTACTTTCTTGAAAGAAAAAAAAAAGTCACTGTAAAGCAGATATGACAGTGAATCAAGGCATCCTTAAAACTCATGCTGATGGGGTTGAGTTTTGATGAAATTTCCTCCATATATTTTGCATACAAGAATGACGTGCAAACACTCTTCATGAAAATAGCATAATTTCATGTATCCTTACAAAAATAGATGCTCATGATATGAGTTTTTGTTAAATATCTGTATCTATTTTGGCTACAAGAATGGTTGACAAACAATCTGCACAAAAATATCCATAATGTGTATCTAAGAACATTTATGCTCTTCAATTTTTGAGTTGGGATTTTATGTGTTAAATACCTTTAATTGCAAATGTAGGACTTACAGTCATTCCACACGTAAATCTAAGAGTTACCCCTAAACCACCTAAAGTAGCCATTAATATTGGTATCCACTATCAGGTTGAACTGTGAGGTCCTCTTGAAAAAGGATTTAAACTGTGAGGTGAGACTTTTATATCTGAAATTATCTATCCATATCCAGAAAAGAAGAATGGCAATAGGCATGGTGACATCTGCATCTGATAACCCACATCCACTTGAACTCTCAATTAGGATATGTGGAGATACCTGTGCGATTTACTTACTGTTGACATATTATGGTTTCAGTCCAGTAGAGATTGATTAAATGATTGGGATGGTTCATACACTATCCAGATGTTGACAAGGGCTAAACATGATATTCGATATTTAGCTTCTGGGAGCTCCTTTGTATGTTGGCATGGCTGACAAAAGTGCATAAACTATTATAGAAAATTAGGCTTAAGCATTTACACTGTTGGATGTCTTCATGAATTTGCTATGACAATTGTCTAATTCTTTACAGGGGTCTTTGCATATATACTTCTTTAAATTTTGGCAAAGATGTATATACCCCTACTTATTTTGTATATACGTATAAACCTTTTTTATTGACATATATGCCCTCATAAACTTCAATTTATTAAGTTGCATACCCTTAAAAAAAGTATGGAGTAAAAATTAAAGGTTTTTTTTTTTAAACCTCTAAATTTGTTATCTTTTTTTCTAAAACAACCCTTCCACTTCTCATCCCTTACCTCCTCTACCTCGCATCCCTCATCTCCTCTCCCTTTGTGCAACCACAGGTGCAATGACGATGGTGATGGCGTGAGAGGAGCAATAGGAGGCAAGAGGAGGGATCTGAGGAGAGGGGGAGGCTGAGGGAGAGGAGGACGGGGAGCGAGGGGTGGAGGACTAGAGGAGGAGCTTAGGTACAAACCCACCAACTGTGCGCAATCCCCCAAGTCATTCGGTAGCTCCCCTGTCATGTGGTTGTCCAATAGTGACACCCTTCACAGCAACGATAGTGATGTGCACATCCCCCTCGGGATCTCTCCTGCCACCTCATTCCCTCCCATGTTGATGACCTCCAGTGTCAAGTAGTTCTTGAGTTGTGGCAGCAACGCCAACTTGGAAGTTGGAAGCAGGAGGTGCTTGATGGATGGCAATGTGCTCACTATAGTGCTCACAAGGTCATCAGAGAGATGGTTGCTCCTTAGGTTGAGCATCTGTAGCAAGTTGCACAATGTGAACGACGAAGGTAGACCTCCTATGACGGGGACAAACGGTTTGTGGTGGAGGAGAATGAGGGGTGAAGGAGGGGGAGCAAGGGGGATAGAGGAGAGGAGTGGGCGGAGGAGGTCCAGGGGGTGGAGGAGCAGTAGGAGGAGAGGGGGGTTAGAGGAGATGCTAAGAGGGGGACTAGAGGAGGAGGTGCAGGGGGGTGGAGGAGGAGTAGGAAAAGAGGGGAGGTGGTTGGAGTAGGAGGAGAGGGGGATAAAGGAGGAGGTGCAGGGGGGTGGAGGAGGAGCAGGAAAAGAGGGGAGGTGGTTGGAGTAGGAGGAGAGGGGGATAAAGGAGGAGGTGCAGGGGAGAGGAGAGGTGGATGAGGAGGGGGAGGAAGATGGGAGGAGAGGTGGAGGCCTTTTTGGTGAACGAGAGAAAAGAAAAGGAGTTTTGTATAAAAATCTCTTTATTCTTTAATTCTCAAAGTTTATAAGGGCATCCAAACAAGCACGTGGATATTTCTGAGGGTGTATACGCATATATATGAAATAGGCAGGGGCATATATGTCTTTTCCAAAGTTTTTAGGGGCATATTTGTATTCAGTAACTTTTTGAAATATTCTTCGTCTTTAGCACATACAATCATTCTCTATAAGATTGAACAGCAATTGTAGGTGACTAAGTTGTAGAATTTACCTCTAGCATTGTATATTACTTTCCAAATCTGGTTATTTGGTAGGATTTTTGGAGCTCAAATGGTTTATACGATAGTTATCTTTTATTCAGTGGTTTTTGATTTTTCTTCCTTAAATATTTACATACTCACGAATCTGTTTTTCCTTAAATGACAGTGTGCATGATGTACAAAATGTATGGTGGATTGTGTAAAAGGGTTCTGTGATTGATGGGGGAACCGAGGAGATGGACTGTAACTTTTACAAAACATGTACATCAGAAAAGAAAATTATACCAAGATGGGATACTGGAGCTTAATGGGTTGAAGAACAAGGTACTTAATAATTCCATCTTTGTTTAAGGATTCATGGATGCAAAATTTATTGCTTCTACTATTGCACTCTTGAGCTTAAATGGGCTTTCAACTAAAGTTCTAGTCTTCCAAGTTAAAAGCATGAAAAGGGATTTTTTCCTAAAAATCTTCGTGTTTCTACATGGATTTCACAATCACTTTCCTTTATAGTGTTGTCTCCCTATTGATCTCCTAAGTTCATGGAATTACAGGACCTATTTCATCCTACCACTTCTAAGGGATATTTATAAATTTTTCCCTACTTTTTAGGACCAGTGCCTTTACCCAAGGCACTGGTATACTGGTTGAATTGATAGCTGACAGGCACTAGGGTGAAAGAGGTGCCCATTTGGAACTCAAGGTCTATAAAAGGACACCGACTTGAGATTCATATCAAACTGTAGGAGGGTGGGAGAGTTTAAAAACTCTTAAATTGGTACATGCATTAAATAGGCTGATTCCACAACTTTTTGTTCAATGTCTTGTGGATTCAAATTCTCATTACTGTGAGTTAAGGGAATACTAAAGATGTAATTTGGGTGAGATGCCATATCATTGCTATTGTTATGGTCTGTGAACTATTTAAATCGGTAGAACCTCTTTTGAAGTAATTGTCAAGATATTAAACTTTGGGGATTTAAATGTTATGAGCAAATGCTTCTTAGAAAAGTCAGAATTCACACTGTAGTTACTCGCCCCATAATTTCAGGTACCAAGATACTGAAAGAGATTATTAGAAACTATATTATAGCTGAATAATTGCAAAGAAATCATGAAATGCTTAGGTTCTGGTTTGCAATGAAATCATGGCATATGTATATTGTGCTTTCAATGACTTAAATGCCTACGAATTACCTAAGCTTTCTTACATCAGCACGTAGCCCAAGAAATCTGGAAAGAAGTCTTTTGGTTCCTAAGATTCATCAATTTTGTCACAATTATTCCAAAAATTTGCTCACTTGGTTCTAGGAGATGCAACAAAGGAGTGGACCAGATTTTAAGTCGGTTTGGAGAGGGGAACAAGGGAAATCTGAATTTCTCACACTCCCGTTCAGCAGCACCTAAAACATAAAATGCTACCAGCAGAACACTCTTGAATCACTTCCTAATTCCAAAATTTTACTTTTTTTAACTATTCATCCATAGTCTATTTCAAATCAAGGAGAACCTAATGATGCTGAGTGGGAATAGATACTGTTGAAAGTGTCATGGTGAACTGCTTGAATGGTGATCCAAGACACACCATTGAGACATGTTTGGATATAGGATGCAATATACAATTGTGTGGAGCCTTCCTCAGGGTGATGGGCACATCTAAATCATTTACAACAGCCATATTGTCTATATGGAACTTGTACCATCGCTGAGAAACATGTCATTGGTGGGTAAAATCTTTGTAGTTACCTTAGGGGTTGGTTATCGCAATGGCTAAGAATAGGAGGTACAACAATGATAGACCATAAAAGGATCCCTATACTTGGAACAATTTGAGGAGGTAGAGATAGGGATGTCCTCTAGGGCAACAGGGAGAATAGGCATAGGTATAGCACAACATCTAAGACCATACCACCTTGGAACCCATAGTAAAGTAAGGTTGTCAACTCAAAGAAGGTGGCATCTGCGCTAATAGTGACCTCGATTAGGAGGATCATAACAAAGATTCCTCTTTTGAATCCATTATTAACTGTTCTTGGTGCCAACTTGTCTCAATCAGGACCAAATAGATGGACAAAAAAACTCATTTAGTGATCCGAAGATAAACGAAAATAAGTCTTTGTTAGGATATAGGAGGTGAATAGGAATCTGCTTATCAATCATTGTTGAGAAAAATGAAGCATTCATTGCCCCATGAAACCATAGGCCTCTACTTATAGAGAAGGGGCCAAGGGAAAGCTATAAATAGACCCCTCAACAACATGAAATAGAACGAGCAAGCCACATAATAATAAAAAATGAAAACAAGACCGGTAAGACTCTCAACACTCCCCCTCAAGCTAGAGCATAGATGTTTATCATGCTTAGCTTGGAATAGCATCAGTCGAAGGAGGATCGAGGAAGGACCTTGGTGAACATGTCCGCAGCCTGATCTTCAAAAGAGTGTGGATGCACCCCTTTTGAATCATGTCTCGAGTATAATGGAAATCGACGTTCACATGCTTAGTCCCTTCTTGGAAGACTGGATTGTTGGCATGAAGAGAGTTGCCTTGTTATTGCATTTCATCTCCATGGGGGTAGGCATAAGAACATCAAGATCCTCAAGGATAGAGCGGATCCACATGAGCTCGGAAGTGGTTTAGGCCATCGCCTTATATTTAGACTTAGCACTTGATCTGGTTGCTACAATTTGCTTTTTGTTTCGCCATGTAACTGGATTCCCTCCAACAAAAGCATAGAACCTTGTGGTGGACTTTCTATCATTTGGGCACCCTACATGGTCAGCATCAGTGTATGCCGCTACATCTACACCTCTATCTTTGGTAAATAGTAAGCCTTTCCTTGGTGCAGACTTTAGGTACTTGAGAATCATCATTGCAGCATTGTAGTGTACTTGCCTTGGCTTATCCATAAATTGGCTCAACTTGCTCACCGCAAGGGATATGTCATGGTGCGTGACCATAATGTACAAAAATTTTCCTATTAGGCTCCTAAACTACCTAGCCTGCATGTGTCCTGAGTCATCTTTGTAGAGACATATACTCGAATCCATGGGGATAGAGGTAGGCTTGACACTTGAGATGCCTGTCTCCTGAAGAAGATCTACTACATATTTCCTCTGGGTAAGAACTACTCCACGTGCATTTTTGGCTACTTTAATCCCAAGGAAGTATCGGAGAAACCCCAAATCTTGGGTAACAAAGTGCTTGGCCAAGAACTCCTTTGTATTCTTAATCCCTTGTGCATCATCACTAGTTAATATGATATCATCTACATACACTAACATCACAAGTGATCCCTTTATTGATTTTCTGTACAAAGAGAGAATGATTTGTGTTGAGAGTTGTGTTTTATTTTTTTTTTTTTTGAAAAAGGAAAGGGTAGTTATCCAGAGTGATAACTACCCAAATATATAAATTATAGAATCAACAAACTCCGCCAATACAACAGGCAGACCCCAAGGTCCCCCACTCATAAGGAATCACACCAAAGATTAAACAAGGAATTAATAGACTCAACAAAATTCTCCACATAGGGTCTCTGGCCCCTGAAAACCACCGCATTCCTGCCCAACCAGATACCCCAAAGCATAGCCAATGGTCTGGCCTTCTCCTTCTTTGTACGGAAGATGATCTGTCCATCATCACCTCCTCCGCTTCTGAAGCTGTGCCAAAAGTCTTTGAAAAGTCAACACTCCCACCACCACCCTCCCACCCTACCCTAAATCTGCACCACAAACGGGCAAGTGAAAAAAAGGTGGTCAATCTCCTCTCCACCTCCACACAAAGGGCAGACCTTACTTTCTCTAGGAGCCCATTTTGCCCTCCAAACCTTGGTCACAAGCCTTCTCCTCCTAAGAAGCCAAACAAAAATCTTGACCTTTAGGGGACACGCGGCCTTCCAAATCTGTCTGCAGTCCCTCACCAGATCCAGCTCAACCATGGGGTATCCAGTGGATAATCTCCTGTAAGCAGCCGCTACTGAAAACTCCCCTTCATCCCAACCAAACATATCCGTACCAGAGGCCGGTTGCAACCCCTCCAACTCTTCAAGTAGGACCTGAAAATCATGAGTTCTCGCATCTGATAAGTTTCCTACAAAGCGCGGGTACCACCCATCTTCCCACACCTTAGTCACAGACGCCTCTTTGTTTTGGGACAGAGCAAGCAACCTCTGGAATCTTCTAGCAAGCGCTCCATTTCCCGTCCAATCATCCTGCCAAAATCTGAAAATCTCCCCCGTTCCCACCACAGGAACAAAGCAATTCCGCACCCTAGGAGCCACCGTTGACAAGCCTTTCAAAAAATGAGAGGCATCCTTCGGCAGAGACATCAGGAGATCCCATCGCACCGGGCCACCATAAGCCGTCTCGAACACCTTGCCCACCAAATTCTCCTTACCATCCAATAGGCTTCCCACCCATTTCGTCAACAGACTGTCATTAGACCTCCCCAAGTCTCGCACCCCGAGCCCCCCGTCTTCCAACGGCCTGCAAACCTCCTCCCATGCAACCAACCTGGCACCCGGTCCGCTCGTCCCTTGGTTGGACCAAAAGAAATTCCTCATAAATCTCTATCTTTCTAACAACCTGTCGAGGCATCTTCAGCACAAAAGTGAAATATGATGGCATTACTACCAGAATCGCCTTGAGCAAGACCAACCTTCCACCCCTTGACAAGAGCCTGGACGCCCACCCTTCTAATCTCCCCTCCAGTCTCTCCACCAGGGGAGCCCAATCTTTCACCAGAATTCTGCCATCCGTCAATGGTAAACCCAGATATCTAATCGGGAGCTTCACCTGCTCTGTGCCATGACCCAAACTACACCCCCTCGCCTCCGCCTCAGTCAGATTGAAAGGGACAAAATCAGATTTAGCCAGGTTGATCTGCAGTCTTGACGCCTCACCAAACAAGAAGATTAGGAACCGCATTCTTCTGGCTTCCACTTCCCCACCTTCAATGAAGAAAATCGTATCATCCGCATACTGTAGTAATGGGATACTCGTCCCATCTCTCAAGGAGAAACCCCTCATCAAATTCCTCTCACAAGACCTCTTAGCCGCCCTCGCAAGAGCATCCACTGCAATCACAAAAAGCATCGGGGCCAACGGACATCCTTGCCTCACCCCCCTCCTTGGTTGAATCCAACCCTCTGCTGGATTTCCATTGATAAGAACAGTGAAAGATGTCGTGGTGACACATCTCTTCATCCAGTCAATCCACACCGACGGGAAACCCCTCTTCACCAAGGACGCCCAAAGGAACGCCACTGGATCGAGTCATAAGCCTTGCTGAAATCGACCTTCCACAGGAAGGCATTCTTCTTATTTCTCTTCCAGGACGAAAGGATCTCCGAGGCCAACACATAACCTTCCAAAATATTTCTGCCAGGGACAAAGGCTGTCTGCACTGGGTCTACAGTCCCAGCCAGCATTCTCCTCAATCTATTCACCAGAAGCTTCGCCACAACTAGGTAGATAGCATTCGAGAGGGCTATCGGTCTGTACTCTTGGATCTCCTCAGCACCCTCCTTTTTCGGCAGCAGGAACATGTAGAACTTGTTCAGCCTATTGAACCCCAAATTTCTAGCTCTAAATTCTTGCACAACTTGCATCACGTCCTCCTTCACCACCGGCCAGAACTCTCTGTAGAAGGCAACCGGAAAGTCATCTGGTCCCGGACAACCATCTGCGTTCAGCCCCCATATTGCCTTGCGGACCTCATCTTCCTCAAACGAGTTCGTCAAGAAGCTGGCTTCTGGCTCCCCGCTCTGCGGAACCTCAGACCCTACCCATCTCCACCTTCCTCCCCATCTTCTCCCAATAAACTCTCTGAAATACCTCGCAGCTGCCCTCCTACCGCCTACCTTCCCATAAATTCCTCCCCATCCACCACCAACCTGTCAATCCAGTTCCTCCTCCTTCCTGAAGCAGCCATATGAAAAAATCGGGTGTTGGAATCGCCTTCCTTCAGCCATTTCTGCCTAGACCTCACCTTCCACTCCATCTCCACCTTCTGGTCTTCCTCTTGTATCACCTGAATCTGCCTTGCTCTGTAAACCCTGTCAGTGTCAGAGAGGAGACCAATATCCTCCACCCTGTCGAAACGTGCAATCTCACCAAGTGCCTCCTCCTTCATCCCACATTCCTCCCTAATCTGCTTCATACGGACCTTCAAGAAAGATCTCAAATCTCGCAGTTTAGCTTCCAACCTGACAGCCGCCGAACAATCCACATGAACCGACCTCCACCATTCTACCAACCCTCTGAAACCTTCTTCCAGGAGCCACGCCCTGTCAAACTTAAAATACATACCATGCCTCCATCCCTCGTTCGACACCCACAGCAAGGGGGTGTGATCCGAGAATGGCCGCTCCAGGGGTCTAACCTCCGCCATCGGGAACAGCTTTGCCATCGCCGTTGAAGCAAGAAATCTGTCAATCCGGGATCGCTGTCCTCCAGAACTCCTCCACATGAAGAGACAGGACAAAGGTGGCATGTCAACCAGCCCCTGTTCCGCCACAAAGCCCGCAAATGCCTCGAAGCCTTGGTTCAATCCACCACAGCCACCTGGTCTGTCTTCTGCTAGCAGAGTAACATTAAAATCGCCACTAACCAACCAAGGTATCCCCTGAAAAGCTGTCGCAACCTGGCTCAGATCTTCCCACAAAGCTTGCCTTCTCTGACCCTCCGTCGAGCCGTAGATTGAGGAAAAGAGCATACGTGTTATCTCGACGCCTCTAAAGCCTGACAGTGACAACATGGGACCCAACCAACGAGTCCAACAAGAAGAAATCATCATCCTTCCACCCCACAGCAATTCCCCCCGCACCTCCATCCGCATCCAGGGCCAAGAAACCCCCAAAACCACCTCCCCCCACCTCCCTCCACAACCTTCCATCACAGCTCCCCCACTTCGTCTCTCGGAGAAAGATCACGTCAGGTCCCCATCTCTGAATATACCCCCGCAGAGCTGCCTGCCTCGATGGGTCATTCAGACCCCTCACATTCCACGACAGGACCTTGGTCATGGAAACCTTCGAGAACCTCCTCCTTGCGTCAACCGCCTAAACCCCATCACCGCGGCCACTTCCTCCTCTCCCTCTTCTATCAACATACACTGACCACGCGAACTCCCCTCACAGCCACCCTCCGACCCGCCTCGCCCCGCATCCTCCTCTCCGTTTGTGGCCAGCACCTGCGTGTTCCCCAGTGTTAGGACCTCCCCCACAGGCAGACCAGTCACCGCGCTAGCCCTTCGCGTCTTTGCCACATCCTCCAAAGCTCCAGCGTCACCACCAGCTCCCACCGCTCGCCGCCCCTCCACTGCAGGGATCCCCAGAACAGCCACCGCCCTGTCATCGCCCCCAGCCAGGGCTGCCGTTGACGCTGCGTCTCCTCCTTCGGACTGCGGGGCGACGCCCAGCTCCACCTGTGTTCGGCGTCGGCTATCCCCAACAACGCTCCCAGTCGAAGTCTTCACAGCTTGCCCCCTACGGTAGAACCACCGTGGCCTGTAGATGAGCCGCTGCGGGCCAGACAACCTCTTATCCCGTCGCCGCCCGCGTCCCACCTCGCTAACCGCACCACACCCCACCACCTGGTCCGGTCTATCCACGGGGTGTCGCAACCCTCCCGCCACAGCTCCCCGCCCTCCATCTTCAGAGATCCGGGGTCTCGGATCTGCCCACACGGAGAGACCCGAATCGACATCAGCACCCAATTCGCCGTCTCCTGTAATCGGGTCAGGCCCACCCGACCCGGGTCCGCCACGAGCGCACCCCACAAAACCCGGGGCCACCTCAGCGCCACGGTCGCACCCGCAATCAGCGGAGTCACCCAACTTCAGCACCGTAGACTCCTTCGACCCCTCCGCAAGACCCGCACTGGCCTCTCGCATCCCCGCCCCTTCACCTGCCATAGACTGCGCCATGGGGATCGTAACCGCCACACGATCCTCGCCGCAATTCACGCCGCGACCCTTGGCCTTCCCAAAAGCAGCCTGTCCCTCCACCGCTCGCCCGCCACCACCGCCTCCAAGCGCCGCCGCCGCTCTGCCAGCCACCGCCTCAGCGAAGGACCTAGGGCTCTCGTATCCCCACGAGATGCAGACCAGGCAGGAGGAGCTCCCCTACCTGAGCACCATCCTCTCCACAGGTTGCCGTCCCGGCCTCATCTCCACCCATGCTCCGATACGCGACAGATCAACTGACCTCAAGCCCAGGCCTTTGCAGCTCCGGAGCCTCGCAAAAGGGGCAACCACCGCCGCCACCACCTCCACCATGCGGAGGAAGAGGGGAACCCCCTCAATCAGCACTTTTCGTCTCGCGCCAGCCAGCGGTCTCTCTGCCAGAGCGCCATCCGACCTCACCGGCCAGCGACACCGCACCACTCCTCGGCCACACCGCAACACCTTGAAAACCAGCCGCCGCAGCTCCTCCCGACCATGCCCCAGTAGCACCAATTGCCCACTTCTGAGGGAAGCCACCCCAAAATGTCCCCCGCCAATCCCCAAGAAGGCGGCTATCGCCCTTCTCAGAGCTCCCACTTCCACATCCCCCTCCAAAACCACCGCTACCAAAGCCGACGCCAGCCACCCTTCCAACGCTCCAACCTCCTCTGACCACGGCGCCTCAACCTCCACGAGAGGTGCTTCCTCCTGAGGGGGTGGAAGCGCCCCCTCCTGCCTCGAAGAGACCTCTCCACCCGATCCTCGGAGCCCGCAACCCGACCTCCGATGCCCCAGACCGCCACAGCGTAAACACCGCACCGGGTCCCTGCAGTTCGCCACCACATGCCTCCTCCCGAGGCATTTGAAGCACCTCACCGTCTCTGCTCCCCTCCGTGACCTCCTGCTCACCACCGTCCAGTCATGGCCGTCTCTCCCTACCCCACCCGCCAGCCTCCCAGACGCCATCTCCTCCTTCAGATGTCCACACTAGTTGTGCACTTAAGAATCTATGTATTTTCTGGACACATGGCCAGAATTTGATGGTTACCAGCTGCGATTGTTTTTCTCACCTAGAGTTGTGTTTTATTATGTATGGTCTTTTTGTTATTGGTCCATTGGATGGGGTTATATCTGTAATTTAACCTTGGGTGTCTCCCTATGTAAAGATCCCTAGGGTTTTTTAATGAATTCATTCCATCTTTTTCCATCAACATGGTATCAAAGTAGGGTGGATCCTAGACTCTTTTTGCCTTAATATCTTACCACCAAAACCTTAGATTTCTCTCTTCTCTCTTTCTATCTCTTCATTGCTGGTTGCAAACCCTTCATTGACGCTGCCACTTGCCCCCTCCTCCCCACTACAGTAGTAGCCCTAGTGTCATTGTAGGGGAGGTCCTCTCGCCGCGGTCGCCTTAGGTGGAGGCTTGCTTGTTGCCACTGTCTTTGGTGGTGCTCCCAGCTCCGTCGTTAGCCCCTTAAAAGAGTCCAGTGTCGTTGCCAACGTCGATCCTCCGCCTATAGTGACCTTGCATCGCCTCCATCTAATGGTGCTGCCCCTTTGCCTGTAGTCACCCCACACTGCCCAGGACCATTTCCTTCATTGCCCCTTCATCTATAACTACTCAGTGGTGTTGCCTAAGGGTTACCTTTGATTTGTAGCACTGCCACCAAGGGTCTTTCTTTGTTGCCAGGACTTATAGTTGTCTAGATGTGATTTTTAGTGGTGGTGGCTTGATTGGATCGAGCTTGGTCCTCCTCGCTGCCTCTTTCCTCTTTTTAGCGTTGCACTTGGTGTGGTCTGATTTGGATGTTTTGAGAATTAGATTTAGTCGTGCACAACCTGTTTGCATCGTTCTAGATTTGATTTTCATGTTTTAGAACATCTATATGGTTTGATTTTCTGCTACAAGTTCTTGTTTTCCATATTTCTATAGGTTAGGCCAATATGGGAGAGCCTAAAGATGTTCTTAGTGACTCTTTGGGGAAGTTATCTACCATGAGCACCTCAAATCATATGCAACATCTATTATGTTGGATGGAACCAACTTTCTTCTTTGGCCCACGTCTTTTGCTCGATTTATAGGATCTCACAGGAAAAAGTACATACTCCTTAAAGATAAGCCTGTAGAAAATAAAAAGATTGATGATTGGGAAGTTGACAACGATTGGGTTGCTACTTGTTTGTTGAATAGTATAAAGGAGTCCATCGCTAAGCAAGTTGTCTTACTTATCTTCCAAGAAGGTGTGGGAACTGTTACATGAGATACATTCCTAGAAGAATAATATTGCTCGCATATATCATGTCATTAAGGACATTTGTACGCTTTGAAAAGGGTCTATGTCCTTAGTGGAATGTTATAGATCCTTTAAGAATTTGTGGGATGAGTAGGATACATATCAACCCCTGTCATCTAACGTTTCTGTTATGGCCAAGCAGAGGGAAGCCATTAGATTTGTTCGGTTCCTTGCTATCCTTGGCCTTGAATACAAGGCAGTGAAAGATTAGTTGATGGCTTTGGAGGAGGTTCCTACACTTGTGTAGATCTATGCCCGTTTCTCATGCCATGAGGTGCCTAATCTTGCTCCAGTCTCTGAATCATCTACCATGGCATCTGTTGGTTGTGGTCAAGGAGCTTCCTATGGCAGGGAGAGAGCACGTCCTCTTAGGGGCAATGGTGGACGTGGATGTAGTCGCGCTGGCTTATTCTATAAGCATTGCCATCGCACCAACCATAAAGTTGACAGGTGCTAGATCAAGCATGGTTATCCGTAAGGATAGGTTCCATGTACCAACCAGGTCTCCCCTTGTGCAGAGTCCACATTCTAGGATGGTGATGCTTTGGCTTCCCAGGTTCCTATCTCTTAGGAGTAGGATAGACTGTTGACTTCTTAGTCTACTCCTTTAGCTACTGCTTCTGTTCTCAGATCAGCAGGTACTCATGCTCTGTTAGTTTGTTCTCATGCCCCTTACTGGATAATAGACTCAGGTGCTTCTTCCTACATTACTGAAGTTGCCACTTTGTTCACCTCATTGTTATCTCTTTCTAACCTGTTTAATGTGAGAATTACATATGGTGCTTTATCTTCGGTCACTGGTCTTGCAGATATTCCTCTCATCAGGTATTTATCTCTTACTGATGTGTTGCATGCACCCAAGTTTACTTTGAATCTTATGTCTATCAGTAAGATTACTAAGACCTTGAATTGTCTAGCAATGTTTCATAATCAAATTTTCTTTTTGTAGGATCTTTGGACAATGAGGCGAATTGGTGGAGGATTTAAGTGTGATGGCCTTTACTATCTTAGCTTGCCTTCCATGCATTTATCTACTGTTGCTGCATAGACTACTATTGCTTGTTAGTGGCATCTACGATTGGGTCATTTGAGTATCCTTGTTCTTCACTGCTAGTTTCCATACATGTAGTTTCCCGAATCTTTTTAGTGTGATGCCTGTCAACATGGCAAGAGCCACTGAGTTTCTTTTCCTTCCGGTACCAATAGAATATTCGAGTTGCCATTTGATTTAGTTCATGTTGATTTACGGGGACCTTGTTGTATCCCTAGTCTCAAGGGTTTTCGGTGTTTTCTTGTTCTTGTTGATGATTGTACGTGAGTTACTTGGGTTTATATGTTGAATAAAAATCCGAAACTCTTATACTTATTAAAATTTTTGCTTGGATTCTTAATATGTTTAATTAGTTAATTAAAGTCTTAAATGCTTGCTTAATAATGGATTAAGGGCTTTAGGAACCTAAATTAGGGAAGGGGGATCTTAGGAATCAAGAAACCCTTGAAAACATTAACAAATATTTATGTAATAAAAGTTGAGGGGCTCCTTGTAAGAATTTTTTTTAAGAACTTGCTTGGAACCCAAGTTAATTGGTGGAGGGGCTTTGAGTGTAAATCTGCCACCCCTTATATATATGTTGAGGCAATTTAAAATTTAACCAAAGGCCCATTTGATTGCCTTCCCCCTTAAGCTTCCTTCCCTCCTCTCCCCATTGGTGGAGAACTCCACTCCTTCACCTCCTTCTCCCACTGTTGGTGTTCCTCCCCGTTGGCCAACACCACCACCATCCTCGACGTTGCTGCTAGAGTTGCTATTGGTGCAATAACTGCTGCCATTGTTTGCATGGAGAAAGGAAGGGAAGAACAAGTATGGGGGTTCTTTAGTTGAGGTAGGGATTTCCTTCTTGTTGTACCTCTTTTTTGTTTCCTACGATTAGAAGTGGTAACAAGGACTAATTGGGAGTGAAATTAGCGATTTGCATGCATGATTTTGGGTGATGTATGTAGTGGTTTCATGTTTTGGTGGGTTGTTATGTGGTATTGTGATTTTTCTAGTTAAAGGTTTCCCTAAGTTTGGATGGGGGATTTCTTTGCTCCATTATAATCCTTGTATGTGTGGGAATTGGTGCTCAATGTCTCACGAGATTTGGTGGGGTTAAAGGTGTGGTTGGAGGCTTTAATGGTTGTGTTTGCAGGTTTATCCGGTTGTAGCAACCTGTCCTAACCTTAGGTAAGGGTTACCTAACGTTAGGTGGCTGTTGAATGGCCTCCTAATGTTAGGTAACATAACCTTAACGTTAGGTAGCTTGTTGGAACTATTGATTGGCTTGAAATTAGGGTTTCTGGTACTAGGAGTCCTAAGAAATGATTTAGTCTAGTTTATAACTTGATTGGGGATCTGGTAGGTGCCCTAATAGGTAGGGGAGTGGTAAATTTGCAGTTAAACCCTAGATGGGTAAATAAGGGTGTTTCTAATTGAGCTTGAAGCTTTCTAATTGGACTAAAAGTGATCTAAATCGGCTAAGTAACAAATTGAACCTTACATGATGGCATCAATGACTCGGTTTGAGTCTAATAAAGGAGATACTTGGATCCTAAGGTTTTGGATAAGATCCCAGGTGATCCAGTAGGTCTTTAGGATTGCCTGATCTGGTACCGATCATGGAAAAAGGACTGAGTGATTAGGTCACGTAGGTGAGCTCATTGGGTGAGACATCAGGACTTTGTGGACAGTGAGTTCACTATTGCAAGTTGGAAACTCGGGAGTCTGGTAGCTTGAGGTTACTGCAGTCCAACCTCTGAATGGCAATAGTTCCTGGTTGGGGGTTCGCTAGGTGCCGTCATGGAGATGAGGCTCTGGGAGGTGTCTTAAGTTTGAGTCGATGAGAGGCGCCTTGAGATCTTGTGTGGCATAATTTCTAGGGATTTTAGGTTCGTGACTCAAGGGATCTTGAGTGGAATAGTTTCTAGGGATTCTCGAGTGACGAGGATCGTGTAGATCTTGAGTGGAATAGTTTCCAGAGATTTGGACGGGTAAGAGAGTGTGGGATCTTGAGTGGAATAGTTTACATGGATCTTATGCAATGATGTGAGGGATCTTGTGTGAAATAGTTTCTAGGGATTTCGACATTGGGAAATGCATGATCTTGAGTGGAATGGTTTCCAGAGATCACGGGCAGTGGGAAGTTGCTCCCGCCAAATCTTTTGGACTGTGTACTCAGGGATGTCTTGAGTGGAATAGTTTCCAGGGGCTTTGAGTATGGTTAACGTTCCAATGACTTGGGTCGGTATCCTTTGTCTGGTGGACATGAGCGCTTTAATCTTTCCTCTGGCCAAGGAGGGATTCGGGTACAAGTGTCCCATTGGAGAGGGTCATCGAGATTTCCTTCAATATGAAGGGTTGATTGTCACTCCAAGGATTAGAGTGGTAGGTAATAGGATCTTGGATTATTAGGATAGTTACGTTAGAACGTATTGCTTTAATCAAGCGAATCTAATTAGTGGGCTAGGACCACGGTGGTTGGTCGGGTTAATTTTGAATTAGGGTTGAAACCTGGGGTTTTGAGTTTAGGTTAGGGATTTAGCTGGTTGGCGAAATTGTACACTACCTTGTTTTTATTGGATTACAGTAGTTGCTTATTCCCTGCTGAGTCGATTGGCTCATCCATACTTTGTGAACTAATTTCAGGTGTTGTCGTCGTGCATTGTTAATGCACATGATTTCGACGTAGTGCAAGATTTGCTGCGTGTTGCTGGATCGGTAACATTTAAGCTTTTGTTATGGTTGTTTTCTGTTTAATTTGTACCATATCTCCCATGTTTTCTTCCATTTTGTTGATTAATGGAATACCTTGGTAGCTTGATGTTGTTAATACAACTTGAATTAAATAAACTAGTGCCTTTTTCTTGTTGTCACCTTCGGACCAGCTTTGTCAAGTGCATTTTCTTAGGATACTCATGCACCCCAAAAGGGCTTCCATTGTTATGACCCCTGACACATAAGTTCTATGTTGGTGATGTCATATTTTTTCAGAATGTTCCCTACTTTACATCTTAGGAGAAGCCCTTGCATCCTCATCAGGCCTAGGAACTCTCTCTTTTTGTCTATTGTGTTTCCACCAGTATACACTAAGCCATCCCAAGTACCCACTACACCAACATCCTCATCCTCAACGTACTTATCAACACAAGCCACCTCAGTTACGTTAGGGAGAACGATTATCCACTATTTTTGCTCCATCCTCCATTGATCCTGTCGAGTCTGAAGGAGGTTACGTAATTCCTTCCATAGATGTGTCTAATTTGGACCTTCCTATTATGCAATGGAAGGCCTAAAGATCTTGTGCTTGATATTTTATTTCTCAGCATATGTCATTTGATAAATTGTTGTATTCTCTTGCTGTAGATAGCAACTGGGTTCCCTGGAGTTACACAGAGGCTCTCTAGCATCCCTCCTGGAAAGCTGCGATAGAGGAAGAAATGATAGCTTTGCAGTCTCGACGGATGTGGGACTTGATTAACCTACCCTCAGGTGTTGTTGCTGTGGGGTGTAGGTGGGTGTTTACCTTGAAGTATCTTCCTGATGGCTTTGTTGAGTGCTATAAAGCGCGGCTTGTTGTGAAGGGATACACGTAAACCTATGGTGTTGATTATTTTGAGACCTCTCCAGTGGTTCGATTAAACTCAGTCTAGATTCTTCTCTCTATAGTTGTCAACTCTAGATGGTTTGTTTTTCAGCTTGACATCAAGAATGCCTTCCTCTATGGTGATCTTCATGAGGAGGTGTATGTGCATAAGCCTATTGGTTTTGTATCTCAGGGAGAGTTTTAGAAGGTCTGCAAGCTAAATAAGGCTATTTATTGACTGAAGCAGAGCCCATGAGCATGGTTTGAGAGGTTTAGCCAAGTCATTCAGGAGTTTGGTTTTACTCGATCATCTTCATATCATTCTGTTTTTGTGTTGCACAGACCTACTGGGTCGATTAGTCCTGTTGTATATGTGGATGACATTCTGTTGATTGGGAGTGATCAAGAAGGTTTAGCAGCTACAAAGGCATTCCTACATTCTTAGTTTCTCACCAAAGATCTAGGAGTGATTAGTTACTTCTTGGACATTGAGGTGCATCATATAGATGGAGGCTTGGTTCTTTCCCAAAGAAAGTATGTTGTTGACATGCTGTTGGAGGTAGGGATGATGGGTTGTAAGCTTGCTATTATTCCATTAGACCTAGCTACCCATCTTGTTGATTTTGATAGTCTTGAGTTGAAGGCTGTTACTAGGTATTGTGTTATGGCTAGCAAGCTATTTTATTTTACAGTTTCTAGTCCTGATATTGCCTATGTAGTGGGACTACTCAGTCGGTTTATGCAATAGCCTAGAGAGGTTCATTAGGTTGGTGTTTGCTAAGTTTTGAGATACCTGAAGAACTCTCCATGGAAAGGCTTATCTTTCTAGTAGAGTGTGTGGGGATACTCTGATGCTGACTATGCTAGGGCTTACGAGGATCGAAGATCTACCACTGGTTACTGCATGTTTGTTGGTAGCAACCTTGTTACTTGGCGGAGTAAGAAATAAAATGTAGTGTCACGATCTAGTGTAGAATCTGAGTATCGGGTTGTGGCACACATTACTTGCGAGTTGCTTTGGATTCAGTCTATGCTTCATGACTTTGGTGTGCCTGTCTGTGCGCCAATTCCTATATACTATGATAATAAGGTCGCTACCTTTATTGCAAACAATCCCGCTTTCCATACAAGAACGAAGCATATTTAAGTGGATTATTACTTTATTAGAGATGCTGTGATGACTGGGAAGATCTCTACCCCATATATTTCTATTGAGGACCAAGTGGTTGACATCTTCACCAAGGCTCTTCGTAGACGACGACTTAAGTACCTTTGTTTTAAGCTTAGCATGTTTAATAGTTATGCTCCAATTTGAGGGGGAGTGTTGAGAGTTGTGCTTTACTATGTACGGTGTTTTTGTTATTCGTCCATTGTATAGGGTTATGTTTGTAATTTACCTTTGAGTGTCTTTCTATATAAAGACCCTTAGGCTCCATTTGATAGAGGTTTAAAGTTTAAGATTGGGTAAAGTTTAGGAAGTCTTAATGAGGGATAAATGGATAGGTAAGAGGAGGGTTAGTGGGTGTGGATGTTATTGTTGAGTTGATATGTTATTATTGATTTTTGCTTTTATTTGTATTGGGAGTGGGTTAGTAGGATAGATGTAATAGGTGGATGTGATAGGTAAGAGTGAGTTAGTGGAGGTAGATATGATTGGTGAAAGGTAGATGTAATGGATGATGGTAAATGTGATAGGTGGGGAATAAAATTTTTTCACTATTCATGCATTGTGCACTTTATCCTTGACACATAGGATAAACCTCCCTTTAAACCTCTACTAAATGGAGCCTTAGGGTTTTCTAATGAATTCATTCTGTCTTTTTCCATCAACAATTTGTAGATCTTTTGGACTCAATCTTCTCAATGACCTCAGATAGTTTCTAAAACTATTCTCTTGGACTCTGCTTGAGTCCATAGATCGTCTTGTGTAGTTTGCAGACTTTGGTATAGTCCCTTTTAGACTAAAATCCAGGGGTTGCTGCATATACACATTCTGTTGGAGATCACTGGTTCACAATAGAGGAATGTATTCTTGACATCTAGCTGATAGAGTAGCCAAACCTTATAAAAAGCTACAGACATTTATAAGGTGGGTTTTGGATGATGAAATAGAGAGACGTCTTGTAAATAGTGGTTGAAAAGGCTAAGTAGATGTTGAGATCATGTATTTTCTCTATTTTTGGTTTTGCATATTCACTTTTATTTTTCTCCAATTCTTTAGACGATGAGGATTAACGTTTCCAATGAGAATTAATATTTTCATTTCTCCCACCTTGGTATTGGAGCAACGACCCTAGGCTGGTGGTTGAGAAGCACCTTGATTCCCATACCCTTTCTCTCTCTACAAGAGAGAAAAATCGAGGTCTTACTAGGGGGCATTGCCATCGCCGATGACGGGTAGTTGACTGGCAGGCGATCCCCCATCAATCGCACCAACCTTTTCTGGCCACCACCAGCTAGAACCAGTTGGCTGGTGGTTGGCTTATCGATGCCAAGGCCATCATGGGCCTTGTGTAGCCACATGTCTTTGTTGACAAGGCCTTAGGGATGTGTAAAAGAAACTAACCACGACATATGTGGAGAAAAGATTTGTTAACCCAGTTAGAGAAGCAGTGTGCCTCTCGACATCTGGGCCTAGGGTTTTCTTCTCTTAATGATTGAAAGGGAAGGCTTTAGGGTTATATTTATAATAAATTATTTGCTTGTTACCCAAGTAATGGGACAATTACAAAAGAACCCATACACTCTTCTCTATTTACAAACCTTACAAGTATGCCCATGAAATAACTAATTCTATTAGAACCCCTTGTAAACTGAGCATGGATTGGATAGCTACTCAGTTTGTTCATCTTGGCAAATACTTTGACAACAACGTGCTTTGTTAGAATGTCGGCAAGTTGGTGTTTTGTGGAGATACGTTGAATGTTAACTTCCTCGTTTTAAACGTTTTCTCATACAAAGTGATGATCAATTTGGATATGTTTGAGTGGTCGTGGAAAACTGGATTCATAGACAAGGTGCAAGCACTGCAGTTATAACATAAAATAGTCGTGCAAGTATTACATAGCCCAAGGTGACTTAGAATTTCATGAATCCAAATAACTTCATTGACTGTGGAGTCGAGAGTACGGTATTCAACTTCTGTACTTGATTTAGCCGTACTCTATTTTCTGCTTTTCTAGGATATTAGATTCTTTCTTAGAAATGCACAATATCCAATGACGGTCCTTTATCTGGATCTTCGATCCAACCAACATCAGAATAATCGAGAATCTTTCCTACCTCGTTTTTGATGCTAGAGTATTTAGTGTAGATGAGGCCACTCAAGTTAGTGTCCTTGAGGTAACGGAAAATCCATTTTACTAGTTCTAGATGATTAATTATAGAAGCATGGATATATTGGGACACCTGATTGATAGTGAAAGTGATGTCAAGACTAGTGACAGTGAGATACTGTAGAGTTCCCGCAATGTTGCGATACTCAACGACATTTGAAATAAGTTGACTATCGGCTTTAGACAACTTATGTTGAGGAGTTGGAGTGGAAACATGTTTACAATCAAAAAAATTGAGTCATAGTCATCCTGTCTTTTGTTATGTCCACTTCTATTCCCAGAAAGTAATAAAGGTTGCTAAGATCTTTAATGCTAAAGTGATGAGCTTGCTCCTTCCTAGCTCTACCATTGATCTCGATGGAGTTGTATGTAAGGATTATGTCATCAACATAAAGTAGTAACACAATGATTGCTCCCCCTGCTTCTAGATAAACAAAGAGTGATCTACATGACACTGGCGAAATTCCATGTCGATCATGACCTTATGAAATTTGAAGAACCAAGTTTAGGAAGTTAGAGATGATGGACAAGTTATCTTATTTCGTTGTCCAACTTCTCAATATATAGAGGTGGAGTAGAGTGCTCCATAGGACAAAGGGAGGCAGATAAGGCAATTGCTATAAAGGCAATTGCCATATAAGGGATCATAACTAAGGCAACTACTACAAAGGCAATTGCTATAAAAGGGACAACTAAGGTAACCATCATATAGGGAAACAATAGAAAAGGAAATAACAAATAAGGAAGAAAGTAGAGGCTAACACTCTACCTTAAGCTGTAGCATAGATGTCAATCATGCTTAACTTAGAACAATAAATATCGAATGAAGCTCGAGGTAGTGCCTTGGTGAAGATATCCCTTGTCTGGTCATCTGAGGCATGAGTTGTGTAAATGAGGTGTCTTTGGATTAAGTCACATGTGTAATGACAGTCTATCTCCACGTGCTTGGCCCTCTCATGAAACATGGAGTTTGCAATGTAGGTCACTACCTTGTTATCACATCTTATTTCCATAGGCGTGTCGACTGATACATGTAAGTTTGCTAGGAGAGACCTCACCCATATCATCTTTGAGGTGGTATGCGCCATGGCTTTGTATTCTGACTCTGGACTAAACCTGGAGACGACAATCTGCTTCTTACCCTTTTAGGTTACGAGATTTTGTCACATAAGTGTAAAAACCTGTAGTAGACTTCCTGTCTGGCAATCGCCCAGCATACTCAACATCAGTATAGGCGACCGCACTCAATGAGGTTCCTTTGGTGAAGAGAAGTCTCCTGCCTGGTGCTTTCTTCAAGTACCTCATCATCATCATTGTAGCATCCTAGTGTTGCTTGGTAGGTCTATCCATGAACTGACTGAGCTTTCTCATTGCAAGGAAAATGTCTGGCCTGGTAATAGTCAGGTATAGGAGCTTGTCCACTGACCTTCTATATTGCTCAATGATTGATATATTGGCGATATATCGGTATCGTCGGGTCAGCACATATCGATATCAACCTTAGTATCTTTTTTTCATGATATCGTCGATATATCGCTGATATCATGGACTTTTGTTGAACTTTAGAGCTGTACATGCTAGGGTTCTTGCTCCCTTGTAGTTCATCAAATATGTCAACTTTAAAGCTGTACATCATCTGTCGACAATTCAACCATTGCATTTGGTTTTACTTATTGAAAAATAGGAAGAATATTCTAAAACGTCGATGATAAATACATTAGTATCTTCAAACCTCTATAAAAAGATGCATAAAATCAAGCACTTTGATAATCCATGGGGGTATTGAAAGGGCTATCTTGTCATCTTCCTTTGATTAAAGGATGTCATCCATGATGGTTCTTTCCCCCACAACAACTTAGGGTTGACAGGCTCACTTGTTTCAGCATAATTTATCTAAGTACTTGTGTACTGGTGCTTTGTTGATCTCTACTAATCTTGCAAACTGTGCATTATGCTATGATGTGTACAATTTCTCTTTAGTTATTTGAGCGTTTATATGTCCATTAAATACGCTTGTGTTATCTAAACCATCCCTTATTTCACCAAGTGCATTTTTGTTGGTAGGAGATGTGATTTCATGTGTTGAGCTCATAATGAGAAGAGTAATATGGTGGTTCACGAAATGTGAGACAGATCAATGAGAAAGAGAAGAGTATTGAAATGGAGAACGTGTTGGAACTGATAAGAAAATTATAGCTCTAGTTATTTGACCATTTATATTTGTTTATTATATACTATTGTGTAATCTAAATCGTATCTTCTATCATCAAGTGTATCTTTGGTGATAGTATTTGTGATTTCATATATTGATATCGTAATGAGAAGAGTAATAAGGTGATTCACGAAATCTGAGGCAGGTCAATGAGAAAAAGAAGAGTATTGGAATAGAGAGTGTTGAAATTGATAAGAAAATAAGTGCAACTAAGGTATGATTTCAATTGTCAACGATATGCAACGAAAGTTATTATAAACATTTTTCAATTATTATCATGTTCTATATATTATTTTTTCAATATATGACTTTGTCGACATGCGACTAGTGTATTTCTATTATATTTTCATTCAAAATTTATGATTTTCGTCTTCTAGACATTTCTTCATGATGTATTAGTTATTAAAATATTAATTTTCATAACATTTGTGACATTTTGGGCCTTTCTAAGCGATTTTCCTAAAATTCATCGATATCAGTGCTATATCCCTGATATATCTCTTTTTTGACTTGTCGATGCGATATTGATATCGATATTTAAAACTTTGATATTGCTTGCTATCAATTGCCTCTACTTTTTCATCATATAGATGAGTCTTGGGATCCATGGGAATATTTGTTGGCTTTACTCCTATCATACCAATCTCTCGTAACAAATCAGGAGCATACTTTCTTTGAGAGAGTATCATACCCTTCCTACTGCGAACTATCTCTATCCCAAGAAAATACCTCAATCGCTCAAGATCATTACAAAAGTTCTCGTTAGGCACTTCTTGACCTTTGTGATACCGACACTGTCATCCTCAGCAATAATCAAGTCATCAACATAAACTAGAAGCGCAACCACTCCTCCCCTAGTCTTCTTGACAAACAAGGAACGATCTGACGAGAGCCTCTTGAATCCAATGGCCTCCACTACCTCAGACAGCTTTTGAAACCACGCCTTGGGGTTCTACTTCAGGCCATAAATTACCTTTTGCAATTTATAAACTCTGGAACACTCCCCCTGAACATCATAGCGAGGAGGCTACTACATATAAATCTCTTCTTGCAAGTCATCATACAGGAAGGGACATCAAGTTGATGTAGAGGCTAGTCCTATACTACAATTGATATCAACATCCGAATAGTGCGAAGACATACAACTTAGAAGGTGTTAAAGAAGTCCATGCCATAGGTTTGCGTGAACTCCTTTGCCATAAGACGAGCCTTGTGTTTGGCAATAGGCTCGTCGGGGTTGTACTTGATGGTGAACACCCATCTACAACCTACAATCGTTGCTCCATCAGGTAGCTCTGCAAGCTCCCTTGTACCGTGTGTCTGGAGAGGAGTCATCTCATCTTACATGGCCTATCATCACTTTGGATCAAGCATGGCTTGTTGGTCTGATGAAGGGATGTATGTAGTGGACAAGGCATTGCAAAACTTGGTAAACGTATCCCCTGGAAAATTTGTAGAGACAACGCTAGAGATGAGGTGTATGGCGCTTTTCAAGTAATAATTGGAAGGTCAATATTATTTGGCACTATATCTGGATTGGGCACTATATCCGGAGGCTGTGTATTTTTTGACTACCCTGAAGTGCTGGAAGATACCTCTTATACTTCTTGAACTGGGAGAGGAGACAGTGCAGAGGAAGAAAGGCGCTGCTTGTAAGTAATCGGAAGCCTGTAGGTGACTGGGGGGTCGCAAAACCTCTCTGGCTCATTAAAAGAAGGCACAGGCTCTGTGATCGAAATGGCTTCCCATGGAGTAGGAGGAATCAAGGTTTTAAGAAACACGAGGCGATGCCGAGGCAGTTTGCCTTCATCAAGGTGAGGCGTAGGTCTCGAGGCGGTCGAGGCGTAAGCCTCAAGTTTATGGTAGAAAATAAGGGAAAATGACATGGTAAATATTTTTTAAGTGCTAATAATAGAAACACAATGCAAATAACACATTTTCATATCATTTTTAGTCTATGACAAACATTGAAGGACTTAAAATAAGATTCCA
This sequence comes from Thalassia testudinum, assembly GCA_037157565.1. Lineage (NCBI taxonomy): Eukaryota > Viridiplantae > Streptophyta > Magnoliopsida > Alismatales > Hydrocharitaceae > Thalassia > Thalassia testudinum. Next base: position 45,916,353 of record JAZHRO010000018.1, on the reverse strand, counting down.
ATTAAAAGTTAAACAACTAAATAATATAGAAAACTAGAAGTTTAGTTTATCTAAACATTGGAAGACTTAAAATGAAAGTACATCCACAACAAAAAATTCCAAAGAAGAACTAAAAGACATTCTATTCTCCTCCCCCTTCAACACCATCAAAGTCAATCTCATCAATGTTATCACTAGGGTTGGTCGCATCTTTCCAAGAGTCATCCACGTACTTCATCCTAACCTCATCTTCTATATCTTTAATATCTCCATCACTCTCTTGAAGCTCTTCCTCCTCAACATTAATAATCGCTTTGCCTAAAAAATAAATATTTTTAAATAATATTTGTTAAAACCTTAGTTTATAAATTTATAATCCTTCAAAATATAAAATTACTAATCTTATTATGTTTAACTCTACTCTTGTCGTTTTTCTTTTGTCTCTTTCTTCTGGTTCTTCTCACTTGTATTCCTAATCATCCCGTTACTTCTATTAACAGCTCAAGGTCAGTGGGGTCTTCTTGTAGTGCTACAGTTTCATCTAGTTCTTGATAAGCATCAACCTCATCTTCAAGAGTTGTAGCTCAGCAATCTACTTATCATTAGAGTCCACTTCCTCTAAGCATAGAGGATCCTCCATTGTCTTCTTCTTCACCTCCTTGTATTTCAATTTTAGGTTGAACATGCAATAAACCAAGTCATTGAGTTTATTTTGTTTCAGTCTATTCCTCCTTTTAGTATGGGCCTAGTCAATGAAAAGATGCTAATTAAATTGTTTATAAATATTACTTAAAATACAAATGAGATCCTTTTACCTGATTAAAAAAACTCCAATTTCACTCACATGCAGATGCATTGCAAGTCAAACTTAAAATCCGCATGGTGAACTTCTTTAATTCAGGTGTTTCACGACCAAATGCTCTCCACCAATCTTTTGTAATGGAAAAGATGTTTTTAGTATTGGAAATAATTTACACTAAACTTATTATTCTAAATGATAGAAAGGAGTCAATGACGATAGTAGGACTTCTCTTCTTTTGAGTGTCTACGACATTGGACCATCCAAATAGCCCTCTTCCATTGACAAATGCATTTGTTTGGAGATCTATCTTCAATCTCTCCTCCTTGTTAGGAATAACCTTTGAAAGCATGAATACAACCCCATCTTTACTTTTGAATCAACTGAAAATGTTAGTTCATATTGGCATTGGGGATTTAAAAAATAGGCGACAACGTGTGAGCGTGTACTTGCCTGTCCCATCTTGAGTCAACGATGTCCTGGATTGTCTTATGCTTATTTTCATCGTTACTTAAATTTTTAGTAATATCTCCCTTGGCTCTATCCATAGCCTTGTAGATAAATTCCATGGGTGGATATTGTTCTGAGTTTACCATTTTTAAAACCATAACCAATGGTTTGATTGTCCTTATCACGTAGGCTACACCAGGCCAAAATGTTCTACCTTTTAGCACAATATTTTGCACAGCTTGCCTCGGAACCTTCAATGCATAACTGTTGGACTTTCACCTTTTTTAGGTGAAAAAGGACTCAGGAGCACTTTTGGTACTTAGCAATCTTTGTAAGGTAAGGAAAGCGGTAGCAAATCGAGTGACGGTAGGTCTCATTAAACCTCCTCCTACATGCTTCCTTACCATGGCCACCACCCAATCATGTGCATATATATAGTTGATGATTTGTTTTTATAAGCAGAAGTATTATCAATTATTACTTGCATAACATTGCTTTGGCTCACTTCTTCAACAACTTCATCCATCAATTTAAAGTGGTAATCAGCATTCTTGATCTCTTCTGAAGCATCAATAGATTTCAAAACCCATGTACCTTTGGGATTGTTGACCAAAAAATTAATCAAGGTATGGCCTTTGTAGGATCTGCATCCTATCTCAACCTAAGATGCCTTTGCTTGCTCAACCATTATGTCTATTGTCTTCACTTCGTTCAAAATCCAGGTTCGTAACTCATGCATTGTAGGACCTCTGAATCTCCTTCCAAAGTTACATCCTGCAACATCTGCCAATAAGATGGACTGATGGCCAAATTGAAAGGCAATCTATTTTCAATGAAGAATCTTCTAATACTAAGACATGTTTTCTCTTTAAGTTCTTTCTTCCAAGAGGAATTTAAAGTAACCTGCTTTGGATGAACATGTGGAGTGCTATCAGGTTCATCACTTCCAAGCCCAGGTTTTTGTCCAACTCCAACAAATAAATCCAGTGGACCTACCACCACTTTTGCATCACTTGATCCTGTGGGTGCATTTTCTCTATGGCTAGATGGCCCTTGTACTATATATCCATAAATGTGACGAATTTCTTCCAATTCTTCCAACGCTCTTCTCCTATCAACATCCTTGTTGATCAAGTATTCTTTAATCTCAGTTTCAACTTCAAGTGGAACCTTGGCACATGGTCCCATGTTTTTTGTGTCTTGGCTTAGTGCTCCTTCAATCGTGTAATTCCACTTGTGATATTTTTCCCATAAAAATTACATATTTATATCCTTTCTCCTTTTGAGCTCCTTTTAGCTTAATTTCTGTATAGTACTTCCATCTAGGATCAGACCTGCCACTAGATCCATCTCTTCCTCCTTTTGCCCTTGGTGTCATGTCTGAAATTATACAAATTGGAAGTTGGACCACAACATTCAGTTAAGACTCAAAGAGTTACAAGTTACAATTTACAAACTGTTACTAACCATATAAACATAAAGATAAAATCTAGATTTTCTTTTTAAAGTAGATAAAACCAAGATAAAGACCACTGACAGAAGCCAATAACACAATAAGATGACCGCAGCAAAATAAAATGAGAGAGAGGGACTAAGGACTGATGATGAAGAGGTGGGGGTGAGGGACTGACTGACGAGGAACTGGGATTGACGTTGGCGATGAGCTCTAAGAGGGATTGACGCCAGTGATGAGCTCCAAGACCGGCGAGGGGGCTGAGGAAGCAATGGGGTTTTAGGTTTCTTGATGGATTTAGGGCTTTGTGGGGCTAGAGGGGTATATAGATTGGGGTTATACCAAATATTAGGTCATTAGAATGGTCATGTGAGTTGCACATGACCGGATTAGAGGGTTTGCAAATGAGGCATCGCCTTGATATAGCTTCATCGCCTCACCGCCTCACCGTCTCAATATGTAGAGGCGAATGCCTCGTTGCAATGGCTTGAGGCTACTGCTTCAAGGCGAAATCCTTGTGCCTTGCCTTGAGGTGTATGCCTCACGTGTCTCAAGGAGCATTTTTTAAAAACATAGGAGGAATAGGCATATGTGCCTCCATAACATTAGTAGCTCCAGAGGAAAGACGCCTCCTAGCCATAGAAAAGTACGGGATAGGTTCGTGAAATGTAACATCAGCATTGACATAATGTCACTTCCCAACTGGGTTATAACACCTATTACCTATATCCCTTCTGCATCTTCGAATATCCAAGAAAGACACACTTGACTACACGTGAAGCTAGTTGTCCCTATTTTGACCATGAAGGTGTACAAATACAACACAACCAATGATTTTGGGTGCTACCCCAAAAAGCTTGCAATCATGAAAAAGAACAAAATAGGAACCTGCTCATCAAGAACTATAAGGGCATCCTGTTAATCCGGCAACACACTGTTAGTACTGCATCACCTCAGTATCTATCTGGTATACTGTTATGCATCAATAATGTCTTGGCAACATTTAGGATGTGTCGGTGCTTTCTCTTTGCCACACCATTCTGCTGTGATGTGTGAGAAGATGTCTAATGGATGATCCCATGTTCCCTATAGAAGGCCCGCAATGAGCTAGTGCAGAACTCCATAGCATTGTCTGAACAATCGAATGATTTTCACCTTAGCCTCAAATTGATCTCAAATGCACAAAATACATCTTATGCTCATATTTGTTCTTTAATAGAAAAACCTATGTGAGGCAAGGAAATTATCAACAACTACTATGTAAAACTTGTGATCCATATGGCCTATGGTTCGACTTGGCCCCCAGATATCCATATGAAGCATTTGGAAAAGAGTGTCAGAGTTCCGATGCTGGCTTTGTGGAAAAGTACTCTTATGATGTATTTCGAGCTGGCATGTCTTGCGCTAAACATAGTTGTCGGAGAAATCTATGGTGGTACCCGTCGAAGTTTGGCTAATGGGAGATAACCAAATCGAAGATGCCATAGGTAACCAGACGTACTTCTTGAAGAGAGGCAGGACCAACATAAGGGGATTGATGAAGATGATAGACACCGCCTTCTTCTTGGCCACATCCGATAGTCCGTCTTGTTAAGACATCTTTAAATGTGACATTACATCAAAGACCACCCTGTAGTTCAACTCCTTTGTTATCATACTGACAGAAAGCAAACTCGGGGGAAAATCTGGTGCGAGAAGTACATTTTCTAACTTCATGTGAAGAGTCACATGAATCTTCCTTTAACTAGCAATAAGGGAATGCTGTCTGTCTACTACCTGCACCATCCTTCTTGGTACAACCGTTCTAGGTGTAGAAAATTATCCTGCATCACCGCAAATCTGTTTAGATGTCCTCGAGTCTACAAGCCAATCAGCTTCCTTTGCCTGAGATTGACTTGCAAAACTTCTCTTAGATCTATCAGGCTAGCGAAGACTTTTTGGAGCATCTCATACTCTCTCCTGGGAATTGTTACTATCTCTCTTGGCTTTGTTTGAAGAGAAAGTTCCTTGTCATGACTTTCCTTGGTCATCAAATACAATTATGACCATTGGGCCAGCTTGGTCTCATCTAACTCCATTATGGGACCAAAAATGAGGCTCTCTCATGCCCCTATCTTAGTAATGGGCTTCGATGTCACCTTAGAAGAACTTGAAGACTGCATTTATTTTTCATATAGAGCCAATCCAAGATAAAACCGATAGAAGAGGAAGAAATCATATCATTAAAACATAGATCAAACAAGTTATTTTGGTGCCCAAATGCACCAAATCAGATCATTGGTGCGAGGAGAGGAACCCCCCCATAGTTGGTAGTAGTGAAGGGAGATGGCGGTAGGACTGAGTGAAGAATAGAGACTAGCAATGCCCAAACAAGAGTGCTAGTAGTGCACTGACAATGCTCATGCGATGGTCTGGAGCGTTGGCGACGCTCCAGTGGGTCGTTGGAGGTGTTAGCAGCACTTTAGTGTTCAGTAGCGAGAAGATCTACCCCAGGAGGAGATCTCGCACGAAGGAGAGACAATGTTAGAGGTTCCACTAGCTGGCCTTGAGGTCATTCGCGGTTGCTGCGATGCGAGAGGAGCCTTTTAGGATTTTTTTTGGTGGAGAAGAAAAAGCTATGGAAATCGAGGAGGGTTCTTGAATCCGGCCTATGATTGTGCTTTGATACCAAGTAGAGAGAATAAGTTATCTTATTTCGTTGTTCAACCTCTTAATATGTAGAGGTGTAGAGTGCTTCACAAGACAAAGGGAGGCAGATAAGGCAACTTCTATAAAGGCAATTGCCATACATGGGACCACAACTAAGGCAATTTCTATAGAGGTAATTGCCATACAAGAGACCACAACTAAAGTAACCATCATACAAGGAAATAATAAAAAAGGAAATAAAAAATAAGGAAGACCTAGGGGCTAACATAGGATGCTTGGTTCATACCATAAATTGATCGCTCTAATTTGCAAACAAATCTACTTCGGTCCATTTCTTAAAAACAAGCAAGTTGCTCCATGTAAACTTTTCTTGTAACTCTCCATGCCAAAAGGTGTTTTTAACATTTAGTTGATGTAGGACCTAGTTATAGCTAAAGGTAAGACTCAGGATGATGTGCATGGTGAGAATCTTGATAACAGGGCTGAAAGTTTTGTGGAAGTCTTCATTGGATTGTTGCGTAAATCTTTTGGCAACTAGACGAGCTTTGAACTTGTCCACTGTACCATCAAGATTGTATTTGACTTTGAAGACCCATTTGGATCTAACCACATTCTTATGCGTGGGCCAAGGCATAAGTGCCCGAGCATGATTCTACTTTATTTCATCAATTTCCTCTTACATTGCTTAGATCTATCTATCATCCTTTTACTTGTTGGTCACCCAACAGAAAATGTGTGGTAGTACCCAACGAAAATGCATAGCTTTAGGATCTATCTTATCCTTGAAATTCCTGTTTACATGAACAAAGACAACATTGCCAAAAGTACAAAGCAAGGAATAGTCAAGAAGCTGATTATATAATATTTCATGAGGTGCCTTTCACTTGAGGACCTATGAAGGAATTCTATTAATCAAGTATACAACAATATGAACAACTTTTGACCATAAGTATTTTGGAACCCCTATGCAGTGTAACATACTAAGCACAGTTTCACAAATATGTTCATGCTTTAATTTTGCTACATCATTCTTGTTGCGAATAAAGTGACACGTGGTAGTCGGTCAGGCCACGTGACAGTGCCTTGTGGCACTCAGTCAGAGGGCCCAAGTGGGCATCGGTTTTGGGTCCTGTTCTTTAGATTTGCTTTGGGTGCAAGTTTCCTATTTTTAGAGTCTTAGGTGTCAATTAGTTTGGTAAATTAGGATTTTATTTGTGATTAATTGGGATATGTTTTTTTCCTGTTTTAGGAGATATGTTTTAGTTAATTGGGGACATGTTCTCTATGACAGAGAACACATGTACCACTTTTTAATTTGAGTTGAAGCAATACTTCTTCCGACAATACAACTCCTCTCTTCTTTAATGTGGACTGCTGCCTTCTCTTTCTGTTCTTCCTGTGCGTGAACAAGACCAACCGCAGCACCTATCTGCTACACATTTCTCCTTATGTGGGAGAGCCTCCACGCTTTGCATCGCGCCAAACTTTACATAGTATCAGAGCCTTCGATCTAGGCTCTTCTCGGGGAATTCTCTACACGCGTCGGAAGGAGGAGAAGAAAAGAAAAGGCCACGTTGTGTGTGATATTTCCTGGAGGGCCATCGACTTCACCTTCTTTTGGTGACCTTATACACGTCTGGAGAAACTGAGCACCTTACGCTGGTTCACGAGGCGTAGGAGCAACGACACCGACTTGGATTGAGGGGGTGCGTGGAACCCTGTAGCATGTTGGGGAATGCCAAGTTCAAGTGTGTGGCTCTCGGGTGTAGAAAAAGAGGCATAGAGACTCCTGTCAACTTTTTAGAATGAAGTGACGGTAGATTCAGAGATTCATGCTACATGAGAAAGTGCTTGAGACAAAAGATGTAGCTAGGAAGAAGTTGGAGAAGAGAGTCCATCAAGTTATGTAAAGAAGAGACTATTGCTCTAATAGCCACGACTACAAAGGTTGCTAGAAAAGCAACGACTACAGAGGTGGTAAGATGATTCACAGTTACATCAAAAGAAGATGGTGGATCATCTAGCCGCACCATCAACGAGAAAAGTAGAGTAAGTCATCGTCCTCCCAACCTTGACTTGAGGGGGGTTGTTGGTAATAAAGTGCCATGTGGTAGTCAGTCAGAGGACCCAAGTGGGCACCGGTTTTGGGTCCTATTCTTTAGGTTTGCTTTCGGTGCAGGTTTTCTATTTTTAGAAAGTCTTCGGTGTCAATTAGTTTGGTAAATTAGGATTTGATTTGTGATTGATTGGGATATGTTTTGTTTCTTGTTTTGGGAGATAAGTTTTAGTTAATTGGGGATATGTTCTCTTTACGAAAGAGAACACATGTACCACTTTCTAATTTGAGTTGAAGTAATGCTTTTTCCAACAATACAACTTCTCCTCTCTTTCTTCTCTAACATGAACTGTTGCCCTCTCTCTCTGTTCTTCCTATGCATGAGCAAGACCAATTGCAACACCTATGTGCTGCACATTTCTCCTCATGTGGGAGAGCCTCCACACTCTGCATCGCTCCAACAGTTCTGTTGTGGTATTCTAGGGAGACTTCTTTGATGAATAATTCCATTATCATTCAGGTACTTTTGAAAGGCATTAGACATGTATTCACCCCCAGGTCATTGTGGAGACATTTAATTTTGCACTCAAAATGATTTTCAACAAAAGTATTGAAACAAACAAAGGTGTCATAAAGTTTAGATTTCTCTTTTAAAAAATAAATTCAAGTGTATCTGGAGAAATCTTCAATGAAAACAACATGGTAGCAAGAGTGAGACAGTGAAGTATAAGGAGTTGGCCCCTAAACATCATTATAAATAAGTTAAGGTATACATGAAGTAGTTGAAGTGGAGATTGAAAAGGGTTGATGCGTTTGTTTTCCAAGCTATGGCAATTGGAGCAAGTAAGGTTTTATTCCAAGAATTTGACACATGGTTTAATCCAGAAGTAACAATTTTATTCAAGGACTCAAAATTGCAACAACCAAGACGATTATGCCATTGCTGAAAAGTAGCTGAAATAGCTTTATTTTGATGAGAATTGTAAAAAGCATGAATAGATGTGGGCAACTCCTATGATGATGCAATGTTCTGAACTATCTAAAGGCGATCCCTCCTTCGACCATCAACGAGGGTTTTGTTGGATCCACTCTCCTTCAGGGAACCCATTGCATTAAAGCTCTCAACCCAACCCAACTTGACGCATCTAGTTGGATTGGGTCGGGTTGTGCGTTGGACGCAATTCATGTGCACCCCTAGAATTTTGTGATCAAGAATTTAGGTCTTATTATATACTTTATTGGGATCGAGGATGCCCATAGCAAACAGGGCATAGTATTATCTTGGAAAAAGCATGCCATCGATCTTTTGTTGGAGACTAGTATGTTGGGAGCAAAACCAACACATATCCTTATAGAACTAAAGGTCTACTTGTATAATGAGAGTATAATGCTAGTCGATGCTTGCCCGTTTAGGACTTTGGTTGGAAAGCTTCTATATTTGACCTTACGTGTCTCAGTGATTTAAATGCCGTCAGCATAACGTTGGCAAGGCCTTTTTTGGGAAAAGCCCATGCCAACATGGTAAAGTTGTCGAAATGCTGGGATATTGTCGGCATGGTCAACATGCCATCGGCATGGTCGGCATGCCGGCGAAATCGATGGTCATGCCGAGGTTGCTGCTAGTTTTTTTGACTACTTCTGTCATTTTTGTCGACATGCATCAGCATGCCCTCGACATTTCCATGGTGTGCCTTTGGCATGCTCATTGAAAAACGGACATTTCCACGACGTGCCCACGAAATGTATACTTAGAATTTTATCGATACGGTGTCGAAATTGACATTTCAAACCTTGACGTGTTTTGACTAGTTGGAGAGCTTAGTCAATTCATGCACAGGTCAATTGAGGTGCAATAGGATGTAGCCATGATGGTAATTAGGTATGTAACGTCATCGCCAGGGAAGGGACTCTTGTTTACCAAAGGCAACTCGGACATTGTTGCCTACATAGTTGTAAATTATACAGGATGCTTTGAGGGTAAGAAGTCCACAATTAGGCGCCTACGCTTTTGCCGCAAGGGTAGGACATCTATACTCTAACTTGAGAGAGAGTGTTGAGATTATGCTCTCTTTTGGTTTTTCTTGCTCATGAGAGGCCACTTGTTTTTATCCCAATCCTCTATACAATGAAGATTCAGGATTCCAATGAGAACTAGTCTTTTCATTTCTATCAGCTGAAGATATCAGTAGTAATTTGTTAAAACCATCCAAGAGAATCCAACTTAAATACCAACTATTCCTTGAACTGATGATTGAATAACTAGCTTGACATCTAATCAAGGAAGTTTAGTTTTCAAAAAAATCTTTGTAATGAATGTGATACAATTGTGCTTAAGTCATTGAATATCATCAAGAGACATCTCAACAAGGGTCTCGATGCCTTTCAAGTTGTGAAGATGCTTGATCAATACGAATGTGGAATGGGTGTGATCTAGACTTAAACATAGAACTATTAAGACCTAAGCCTTGATTAGAATAAATTTTGGGCTCTTTAACAAATATCTCTAAGGCAAAAATTTGAGAAGAGATAGAAAGTACATTTAGAAAATTCATTTCTAACTCTATATTTCCTTGCTCAACAGGAGCTCCTCTTGCTTTTGTTTGTCTCCTCTTTTCTCATTCCACTTGCCTTTGTTCTTTTCTTGAAATGTTAGTCCAATCATATATACAAATATATAAAAATTGTTTTCTTTTTGATGTTTGTGATTGTCAAAACCATATAGAAGACTTAGGTATATTGTTAGCCCCTACGGTCTTCCTTATTTGCTATTTCCCTTTTATTGTTTTCCTATATGGCAATTGCCTTTATAGCAATTGCCTTATATGCTTCCCCTTGTCTTGTGAAACACTCCTCTCCACCTCTATATATTGAGAGGTTGGATAATGGAATAAGATAACTTATTCTTTTTAACTTGGTATTAGAGCATGGTCCTAGGTCGTATTCGGGTACCCTTCTTGATTTCCATACCTTTTTTTTCTCTACCAAAACCCTACGAAGGGGAGGCTCTCCTCTCACTGCAGAAATTGCCGCTGACCTTAAGGCCGGCTGGTGGAACCTCCAGCGTCACCTCCTCCTTTTTCTTTGCATGAGATCTACTATAGGGGCATATCTTCTCGCAGTTGGGTGCTGGAGCACTACTAGTGCTCTAGACATCACCTGAGTGCCACCATAGTGCTATTAGCACCTCCTATGGTGCTTTTGATCGCCATTTAAGTGCTACAGCACCCCTATGTGGGCACTGCAAGTCTCTCTTCTCCAGCTGGCCCTATTGCCATCTCCCTTTCCTACTGCCGAATTATGGGGGTTCTCACTTCGCACTGGTGGTCTGCTTTAGTGTATTTGGGTACCGAAATAACTTGTTTGATCTATGTTCTAATGATATGATTTCTTCCTCTTCTATCAATTTTATCTTGGATTGGCTTTGCTTGTAGAATAGATGGAGTCTTCAAGTTCTTCCAAGGTGACATCGGAGCTTATGACTAAGATAGGGGCATGTGAGAGCCCTATTTTTGGTCCTATGATGGAGGTAGATGAGAACAAGCAAGCTTGATGGTCACAAATGTGTTTGATGACCGAGGAAAGCCATGACAAGGAGCTTTCTCTTTAAACAGAGCTATAAGAGACAATGACAATTTCCAGGAGAGAGTACAAGATGCTGCTCTAGAGTCTCCACTAGCATGATAGATCCTAGCGAAGTGTTGCATGTCACTCTTAGGCAAAGGAAGCTCATTGGCTTGTAGACTCGGGGCCATCTAGACACATTTGTGGTGATTCGGGACAAATTTCTATACTTAGACCAGTTTCATTTGGAAGGATAGTATAGGTAGCAGACATATGACATTCCCTTATTGCTGGTTAGGGGGAGATTCATGTGACTCCTCACATGAAGTTAGATAATGTACTCATGCTGAATTTTTCCCTTAGTCTGCTTTCTCTCAGTAGGATAATAAAGGAGTTGAATTGAAGGGTGGTGTTTGATGCAGTGTCACTTAAATTTGAAGATGTCTTGATAGGATGCACTATGTGGCCGAGAAGACGACAATGTCTATTGTCTTCTTTAGTACCCTTATGCTAGTCATGCCTCTTTTTCTTCATGGAGTATGTCTATTTACCTGTGGCATCTTTAGTTTGGTCAACTCTCATTGGCCAAACTCCGACAGGTACTACCACATATTTCTCCAACATTTATGTTTCAGTGCAAGGCATGCAAGCTCTAAAAACATCACAGTACTACTTTTCCATGGAGCCGGCATCATAACTCTAACGCTTTGTTTCAATTGCTTCATATGGATATCTGGGGGCCAAGCCGAACCATGGACCATATTGGTCACATGTTTTACTTAGTACTTGATGATTTCTCTCGCCTTAATGGGTTCTATTAAAGAACAAATATGAAGCAGGAGATATAATTAGTGTATTCTTAGCTGAGACCAGTAATAAGTTTGTGGCTAAGGTCATTTAGACAATGCTATGGAGTTCTTCACTAGCTCATTGTGGGTCTTCCATAGGGAACGTGGGATCATCCAGTAGACATGTTCTTACACATCACAATAGAATAGTGTAGTAAAGAGGAAGCACCGACACATCCTAGATTTTGCTAGGTCATTGTTGATGCGTAATAGTATACTAGACAGATATTGGGGTGTAGTACTAACAGCGTGATGCCTGATTAATAGGATACCTTCACGGTTCTTGATGAGTAGGTTCCCTATTCTATTCTTTTCCTTGATTGCAGCTTTTTAGGGTAGCATCCAAGATCTTTGGTTGTATTGCATTTGTACACCTTCATGGTCTGAATAGGGACAAGTGGATGCAGGTGTACGCAAGTCGTCTTTCTTGGATATTCGAAGTTGTAGAAGGGATATAGGTAATAGGTGTTATGACCCGGCTGAGAAGCGACACTATGTCAGTGTTGATGCTGTAAGTATCTCTGTTTTGATGCACCAAAATTATGCAAGATTAATATTTCAGGACTCTCATGGATCAAAACTTCTCTCATGGACCTAGCTAGAAGAATGCTGATCTGTGTCTCAGTGTCTTTTATCTTTATTGAGTCTAGAATATTTTTGTAAGGAACCTCAAAATAAGTCTCAAACGAATTTTTGAGCTTCATATTAAAATCAAGCTTTTAGGGATATTGATCGACCAAATTAGATTAATTGATTGACTAAATTAATTGATTGACCAACCAACTTAGTTAATTGATCAAATCAACCCATTTTTAGAAGTTGATTAATACTCTTTTGATCGACCAACTAAGCTAATTAGTCGACAATGAGTGATTGATTAAATAACTAGATTGATTGACTAAATCTCATTTTGATCAATCAATCTACCTTAATTGATCAACCAATTTGACTTTCTTTTCAGGCCATTTTTCTAGTATAAATAGAGGTTGTACGCAGCCCTTTTTACATATAACTTTCAATAGAAAAATCCTCTCAAAAGAATATAGTTTCTCGTGCTTCTTTAAGTGCTTCTGCGCTTCGATTTTCATACCTTTCAAAGCACGTCGATTCATACCTCCGCTGAAATTTTGGTTTAACTTTTATTGAGGTTCCATAGCTCTACATTGTTCTTTTTACATTGTTTTGATTAACGGATCCCAAGTTGGGGAAGATCTGTTGTTGTGCTTTTCTTCAAGTTGTAAAGACAAGTGGTTTGTAAAGAGGTTGTGCCACCCTTGTTCAAGTGGTACGATAGTGGATTGACTAGCCTCGACTAGTCGTGAAAATCTTAAGTTGAGAGGCTTAGGTAGTAGTTTTCACCCGGTTTGGATTTACACTATAAATCCAGGTGCATTATGTGCTTATTTCTGTTGTGAATTTATTTTTGATTCAAATTTCTTTTAAAACAATACTATTCACCCCTCCCCTCTAGTATACTGTTTCGATTCACAGATAACTCTCGCTTGGTATCAGAGCACGGTTGTCCAGAAGATGTCAAAGTCAACTGTTGACACATATGTAGAGGGACAATTGGCAGTTCGACTTCCATTATTCGATGGAACGAACTACGGTTACTGGAAGATCAGGATGCAGATCTTCCTGGAGTCAATGGATTTCGAGGTGTGGGATGTCATTGCCTTTAAGTACACACGCCCCGAGATTAAGGAGGGAGTGGCAGCAACTCCAAATCAGAAGAAGATGGCAACGCATAATGCAAAAGCCATGAACGCAATCTTTTGCGGGCTTTCTAGAGCAGAATTCAATCGCATCTCTGCTTGCAAGACAGCCTACGAGATCTGGAGCATCCTCGAAGTCACCCACGAGAGGACGTCTAAGGTGAAAAAAACTAGAGTCAATCTACTGACGCAAAATTATGAGCTTTTCAGGATGAAAAAGAGAGAATCAAAGAGATGTTCACGAGATTCATGGACATCATAAACTCCCTGAGGGATCTAGACCAGGAAATCAAGAACGAAGCCTTGCTGAGGAAGATCCTCCGATCGCTCACTAGTGATTGAGAGACTAAGACTACAGCCATACAAGAGTCAAAAGATTTGTCTACTTTGAAACTAAACGATCTTATTAGAAGCCTGATGGCCTACGAGGTTCAGCTTTGACACATGAAGGAGCATGAAGATGGAGTCAAGAAGAAGACCGTAGCCCTTGAAGCCAATCAACAATCTGAAGATTTCTTAAGTGAAGACAAAGAGGAAGACATAGCCTTCCTCTCTAGAAAGTTCAGAAAGTTCATAAAAAACAAGAGCTGGAGAAACAAGAAAGAAGAATCTAAAGCAAACACCATTATTTGTTACAACTGCAAGAGAAAATGATACATCAAGAAGGATTGTCTACTTCTCAAGAAGGAATCAGAAAAGAAAAAGTGATTTCCTAGAAAAGACGGGAAGAAAAAGGCTTTTACAGCAACATTGGATGAATCAGATTTGAGTTCAGAAGAAGAAGAAACCTCTGGAGAAGAAGCTCTTCTAGGACTTATGGCTCTAGATGATGAGGTAACCTCTTTTTCACAAGATGAATTATTAGAAGCATTTTTTGAGATGCATGACATAGCTAAATCACTAAAAGTAGAAAAAAAAAACTTAGTAAGCATTAGGGGAAGAAAGAGCACAAAAAGATATGCTTACTTTACAAAATAAAGAGTTATCTTCTGAAATTACTTCACTAAAATCACAAATGGATAATCTAAAGGTAGATATAGATAAACTAAAAGAGAATTCTGCTATTCTTTTAAATGTTCTAGTTAAATTTACTAAAGGTAGTAAAAATTTGCATAAACTCTTAGGAACATAAACCCAAAGCACTACAAAGTTTGGGTTAGGTTACATACCTAAAAATGACTATGAAGCATCTAATTCTAGCCAAAGTAAGAAGAAAGGTAGCTTGTCTAAACAGGCAGCACTAGCTAACCACCGTGGACTCAAACCAAAATGGCTACCCAGAGCACTTTTGCAATCGTGTTTTGTAGGTTAAGTAGACTATAAAAGGTGGACATATCAAGAAACAAATGCAAATCTGAAGCTACTCTATAGAGCAATCAAACCAAGACCTTACAAACACAAACTAATGACGGCATCGAGAAGAAAGAAGGTGGATCATGGACAACGGATGTTCCAAGCATATGACCAGAGAGGAAGACCTATTTCTGCAACTTCACCGCTAGGAAGGTGGTACGGTCACATTTGGGAACAACCACAAGGGCAGTCTTGTTGGTACTGGCCAAATTGGTATCTCCACATCTTTTGATAATGTACATTTAGTTAGTGGATTAAAACATAATCTTCTTAGTTTATGTTAAATATGTGATAAAAGATATGAAATTACTTTTACATCAAATGATTTTAAAATACGGGATAAAGAAACAAAACAAACTCTCCTTAAAGGAATCAGACATAAAGATATCTATATTGTCAACTTCGACAAATGTGACAATCTTGAATGTCTTGTCGCATCTGACGAAGAAGCAACACTTTGGCATAGACGACTAGGTCATGTTCACATGAGAAACATTAGTAAACTTATGAAACATGAGCTTGTTAAAGGTTTACCAAAGATCAACTTCAAGAAAAGTAAAGTTTGCGATTCTTGCCAAGTTAGCAAACAAACCAAAAACCCTTTTAAACCAAAAAGGTTGGTTAGCACCTCTTGATCCCTGGAGCTACTTCACTTAGACTTATTTGGACCAACCAAATCCAAAAGCTTAAGCAGGTGTAGATATTATTTAGTCATAATTGATCATTCTCTTGGGTATCTTTCTTAAGAAGTAAGGATCTAACTATTGATGTCTTTAGTAAGCTTATAAGAAGACTACATAATGAAAAAGGATTTGAAGTGATCATGGCAGATAATTTGAGAATGAATAGTTTTCTAATTTTTGTGATCAATATGGGATAAAACATGAATTTGCTTTCCCTAGAGCCGCACCTCAGAATGATGTAATTGAAAGGAAAAATAGGATCCTGTAAGAGTGTGTTAGCATAATGCTATGCTAGTCAAAGCTACCTTGATATTTTTGGGCAGTGGCTGTAAACATTGCTTACTACATCCAAAATAGATCCTTGATTAGACCAATCCTTAACAAAACACCTTTTGAACTCTATCATGGAGGAACACTTAAAATTTCCTACTTCAAGATATTTGGGTGTAGATGTTTTATAGTTAACACCAAAGATAATCTTGACAAATTTGATCCTAAGAGCTCAGAGGGAATTTTCTTAGGTTATTCAACCAGAAGTAAAGCCTATAGAGTTTTCAACAAGAAAAATTCTGTTGTTGAGGAGACTACGCATGTATCATTCGATGAAACACTAGCTCACCCTCAATCTTCTGTAAATGATGATGATGACCTGATAGATGACCCGTCAAACATACCAGAGGAGAACATTTCAGATGAACTACCCAAAGATATTTCCTATATGAAAGACCATCCAAAAGAATTAGTAATAGGAGAATTATCTAAAGGAGTTCAAATAAGATCTTCCATCAACACCTTAGCTTTCATAGCCTTTGTTTCTCAGTTAGAACTTAAAAATGTTAAGGAAGCCTTTTCTGACAATTGTTGGATTATTGCAATGGAAGATGAGCTGAATCAATGCAAAAGAAATCAAGTATGAGAACTTGTTCCAAAACCAGACTCTCAGACCATTATAGGAACCAAATGGGTCTTTAGGAATAAATTTAATGAATCAGTAGTAAGAAATAAAGCTAGACTTGTGGCCCAAGGGTATAGTCAAGAAGAATGTATAGATTTTGATGAAACATATGTGCCTGTAGCTTGCCTAGAATTCATTAGAAGGTTGCTAGCCTTTGCCGCCCATATGGAATTTAAACTCTTTCAAATGGACGTCAAAAGCGCCTTTCTAAATGGATTTATCAAGGAGGAAGTCTATGTTAAACAACCTCCGGGTTTTAAAAATGCTAATTATCCAGAATACGTATACAAATTAAATAAACCATTATATGGTCTAAAACAAGATCCACAAGCTTGGTACGACAGATTAAAAACTTGTCTGATTAAAAATGAATTTAAAATTGGTAAAATAGATCCAACTTTATTCACAAAAAGAAAAGAAAATGATCTCTTAATAATACAAATTTATGTAGATGATATCATTTTCGGTGCTATTAATGATCTGTTATTCTAAGAATTTGCAAAGGTAATGTATAATCAGTTTGAGATGAGCATGATGGGAGAACTTCGGTTCTTTCTTGAACTTTAAATTGACCAGTTATCGTCTGGAATTTTCATATCACAAACCAAATACACCATGGAGATCTTGAAGAAATTCTCCATGGACAAACTAAAAGGTAAAGAAGCACCTATGGCAGCTTCTACACAACTAAAATTTGACGACACAGGTAAGTCTTTAGATCAGAAATTATATAGAAGCATGATAGGATCTTTATTATACTTGACTACTAGTAGACCTGATATTCTATTTTGCACTTGCTTGTGTGCTTGCTTTCAAGTAAACCCTAAAGAAGTACATCTAAATGCTGTTAAAAGAATACTTAGATACTTAAACCACACACAAGATTTAGGACTTTTCTATCCGAAGTCAGACACATTGGAACTTTATTCCTTTGGTGATGCTGATTATGCGGGTAGCTTTACAGACAGAAAGAGTACTAGTGGAACGTGTTAATTTCTCAAAAATTTCCTAGTCTCTTGGTTCTTTAGAAAACAACACATTGTTTCACTTTCAACAACAGAAGCTGAATATGTAGCTGCATCTTTAGCCTGTTCACAACTATTGTGGATGAAACAAATTTTACAAGATTTTGGCCTATCCTACAAGAATAACAAAATACTTTGTGGCAACACTAGTGCCATAAACTTATTTAAGAATCTAGTTCAACACTCTAGGAGAATTTGTTAAAACAGGAAATCAATTAGTTGATATCTTTACAAAACCTTTGCCAAAGGAAAGATTTAACCTAATTTACCATTCACTAGGTTTATTTAGGTTAAAAGAGCTTAATTGGTCATTTTGATTGATTTACTTTCAATCTTTGATCGATTAAAGTTCTTGATGGATTGATCAAAGCAGTAGTTGTAGGTTGTAAATGGGTGTTCGCTGTCAAGTACAAGCCAGACGGGTTTATTGTTGGACATAAGGCTCGTTTTTTAGCAAAGGGGTTCACATAGACTTATGGCATAAACTTTTTTGACACCTTCCTTGTTGCACGTTTTCCCACTATATGGATTTTGATATCAGTTGCAGTACAGAGCGACTGGCCTCTAAATCAACTTGATGTCAAGTATGCTTTCCTGTATGGTGACTTACAGGTTTATATGTAGCAACCTTTTGGCTGTGAGGTTCAGGGGGAGTGTTCTAGAGTTTGTAGACTACGGAAGGCCATTTATGGCTTGAAGCAGAGCTCCACGGTGCGGTTCCAAAAGCTGTCTAAGGTGGTGGAGGCCATTGGCTTCAAGAGGTCTTCATCAAATCACTCCCTGTTTATCAGGGAGATAAGGGGAGGAGTAGTTGCGCTTCTAGTTTATGTTGATAACATGATTATTACTGGGAATGACTGTGTTCGTATTGTAGAGGTCAAGAAGTGCCTAGCAAGAAGTTTTGTTATGAAGGATCTCGGGCCACTGAAGTATTTTCTTAGGATAAAGATAGCTCGCTACAGGAAGGGTATAGTACTCTCTTAGAGGAAGTATGCCCTCGATTTGTTACGAGAGACTGGTTTGATGGGAGCAAAGCCAACTAATATTCCCATGGATCCCAAGACTCATTTGTACGACGAGAAAGAATGGGCAGTTGATAGTAGGTGGTATAGGGTGGTAGTGGGTAAGCTCCTCTACCTGACTATTACTGGGCCAGGCATTTCCCTTGCAGTAGGGAAGCTTAGTTAGTTCATGGATAGACTTACCAGGCAGTATTGGGAGGCTGCAATAATGAGGTACTTGAAGAGAACACTAGGCAGGAGACTTCTCTTCACCAAAGGGACTGCATTGAGTGCGGTCGCCTATACTGATGTTGACTATGCTGGGTGCTTGGCAGATAGGAAGTCTACTATAGGTTTTTACACTTATGTGGTAGGAAATCTCGTGACCTGTGTTGAGTTATAACGATGTATTTGCCATTTTTCTTTCTTCTATGGGTATCTGTGTAATTAACCTAATTTTTTCTCTTGTAAAAGAGATGCTAGGGTTTTTTTTTTTGTTGAGTAATGTATCATTTTCTTTTGACATGGTATCGGAGTAGTAGTCATAGGTCGATGCTATGATATCCCACCAAATACCCATCCAAAAGGATGATCGAATCACCAATACAAGGGTGCTTCGATGGAAGAAATTAGGCCAAACCGTAGCATTAGCAACGGTGTTAGGAGAGGATTCCCCAATGTTGTTGCCGCTGACCAACCCATTGGCCACGCTAGTGACGCTGTTGGTGGCCCACTTGACGCTCTCAGCACCACCACTAGGGGTGTTGGCTGGCTGTAGGTGGCTCGACAGGCCGGGGGTCGGCTACTCTCCCTTGTTGTTGGTGATGTGATTCAGGTGATGAGACTTATCTCGTGCCTAGTATATATGGTGATGAGTGTTTTCTCAGTGTTGATGAAGATCTTTCCTTTGAGCATGATGAGCCTTCACTAATGCAAGGAAGGTATGCTTGGCTTAAGGAGAGGGCCTGTTTCAGACCTACAAGGGCTAGCGTGTGCAGCCCATGTAGACATGAAGAAGATGACCAGAGGAACATAGGTCATCGATTCCGGAGCTTCTATACATATCTTACGAGGGATGCAAAATGTTCGGTGAATCCTACAGTTTCATGTTGGATTAGAGATGTTAAAGTAGCCAATGGGGTTACATCACCAATCACCGTAGTCAAAGCATACGTGCATCTACAAGGATGGTGATTGAGATGGTTCATTGTGTTTTAGAGTTTCCAATGAACCTATTATTAGTGAGCTGCATTTGCAAGGATCTTGGGTGTCGTGTAGTCTTTGATGAGGATCATTGTTGCTTTTGGGACTGACAGACAAGAGAGATTATGGGCGAAGGCATAGGGAGAGATGGTCTATATTACCTAGACACGCCTACTATGTTTGCTAGAGTTGTGTCCATTGCTAGTGATCCCTGGTTGTGACATAGGAGACTTAGACACCCATCGGTCAAGAAGATGTGACGGATATACTTGGAGTTACCAGACTCCTTGACTCTATGGTGTGAGGATTGTCAGCTTGGGAAGTATCACAAGAGCAGTTACCCATGGAGAGATGATGAGGTGAGTGTTGTTCCTATCTCCTTAGTGCACTATAATGTGTGGGGGCCTTTTAGAGTCCCTATTTTGGGAGGACATCAATATTATGCAGTCTTTGTGGACGACCACAATTGCCTCGCTTGGGTTTTCCTGATGAAGTCACACCTAGAGATTCCTTATATTGTGCAATAGTTTCTTTTAGAGGTTCATACACAACATGCCACCACTGTTAGATCTTCTGCAGTGATAATGCTCTGGAATTCATGCAATGGGACTTGCATGATATCTTCACTTTTAGAGGCATTATTCACCAAACGTCTTGTATTTACACATCTTAGTAGAATGGTGTGGCTGAGGACAAGTTGAGACATTTCCTTGATATTGCTAGGACCTTAATGATCCACATGAAGGTTTCGAAGCAGTTTTGGGGAGATACTGTGCTTATTGCAGTGTACTTGATTAATCGTGTCCCTTTGTTAGTGCTTAGAAGACAAATTCCTTATCAAGTGATTTATCCAGATTATTCCAGCTTGTTTTCTCAACTTTGAGAATTTTTGGGTGCACCTGTCTTGTCCAGGCTTATGGCAATTGGGACAAGTTTTCTCCCTGGGCTGTGAAATGTGCATTTCTCGGATCCTCCAGGCACAGACGAGGCATATATGCTATGATCCTATCCGCATGTGGTAGACTGTCATAACAGATGTGACATTCTTTGAGAAGATCTCATACTTTTTAGAAGAAGGGATGTCTATATAGGCTTCCTTGAAGGAGACTCACGTTTACCACAAGAGGCCGTTGACCCAACTTGATAATATACACCTTCCAATTGTGTCAGATGAGAGTGGATCAGATAGTGATGAGTAGCATATACAGAGGAGGCCTAATAGAGTATGCACTCTTCCTCCTATGTCTCAGTATACATGGGTCTTACATTTGGAGGAGGATAGACAATTGACCTTAACTATCACCACTATAGTTATTCCCAGAGCTTTTATTCAGGCCTCTCAGGACTCCAGGTGGTGTGTAGCGATGGATGAAGAGATGTAGGTGTTGCAGTTCAGGAAGACATGGGATCTTGTGTCGTGACCTCTAGATGCCTTAGTAGTTGATTGTAGATGGGTGTATACCATCAAGGATAGAGCAGATGGGATAGTGGATAGGTACAAGGCTAGATTGTTGCTAAGGGATTTACGTAGACATTTGGGGTAGACTACCTTGAGGCCTTTTCACCCGTGACCCGCGTTACTTCTATTAGGTTTATCATCTCAGTTGCAGTGGCTAGGAGATGGTCGCTATATGGACATAAAAAAAGCCTTTTTATATGGTGATTTTCCTAAGAAGTGTATGTGAGACAACTGTCAGGGTATAGTGTTCAGGGGGAGCTTGTTTGTTGTCTGAGGAAGGCTATCTATGACTTGAAGTAGAGTCCACGAGCCTGGTTTGAGAGGCTTAGCTCAAAGATCCAGAAGATTGGGTTCCAGTGGTCCACTTTCGATCATTTTGTCTTCATCAGAAGGACTGGGTATGGTGATGTTGATCGAGTGGTTATTCTTGCTGTTTATGTAGATGATGTGGTCTTTAGTGGTGATGATAAGGATGGGATCATTCAGATAAAGGCATTTTTGTAGTCCACATATGTCACCAAAGACTTGGGTGATCTTCGATACTTTTAGGGGATTGAAGCAGTTAGGCAGGGAACATGTCTTTTTTTGTCTTAGAGACAGTACACTTTGCAGATCTGATTGCTTGGATCTAAGGCCTCTGGTCTACCAGTAGAGTCTCAACCTGCTTGCACCACTGATGAGGAGGATCCATTGTATGAGGATGTTACCAGGTACCGTGACACTGTTGGACACTTGCTCTACTTTGATATTACGAGGCCTAATATTAGTTTTGCAATGAGAAAAGCTAGTCAGTATATGCAGAACCCTAGGTTTAACCATTGGTGTGATGTTTGTCTTATTCTGAGGTATCTTAAAGGGAGTCTACGTAAAGGGTTGTACTATGGAGATGGAGGAAATCTTGATATTCTGACCTATTCAGATGCGTATTATGCTGGGTCTGTAGATGACCTACGTTCTACTTTAAGATATGCAGTATATCTTGGTGGGAATCTAGTTGCCTAGAGAAGCAAGAAACAGAATGTGGTGGCTTGTTCAAATGTAGCGGCGGAGTATAGAGTGATGGCTTAGGCGGCTTGTGAAATCATGTGAATTGTTAGTTTTCTGCAGAACTTGGGTGTTAACGCTGATATGTTAGTCCCACTTTATTGTGACAACTTTGCCACTTATATTGCTTCTAATTTGGTCTTCCACAAAAGGACCAAACACATTGAGATACATTGTCATTTTGTCTGTAATGCCGTCCGAGAAAGGAAGATTAGTACTGCATATGTCTCATTCGAGTTTTAGCTGGTAAATATCCTTACTAAGCCCTTGAAGAAGCATTATGATTTTCTATGTAGTAAGTTGAACCTTGTTGACATATACACCCTAATTTGAGGGGGAGTGTTAAGTTATAAGGATGCATTTGGTGTTATTCTTTCTTTTATGGCTATCAGTGTAATTGACCCAATTCTCTTTTTTATAAAGAGAAGCTAGGGTTTCTTTTGTTGAGTAATGCATCATTTTCTCTTCATATGGAAAAGCAAGAAGTAGGTCACTTTCTTTAGGTCCTGTGTAGAGTTAGAGTATAGGGCCATGGCGCATACTGCCTCAGAGATGATGTGGGTGGGGTCTCTCCTAGCAGACTTACATGTATCAATTGACACGCCTATGAAGATGAGATATGATAACAAGGTGGCAACCTACATTGTAAACAAACCCATGTTTCACGAGAGGGCCAAGCACCTGGAGGTAGACTATCACTACACACGTGACTTGATCTAGAAAGGCCACGTTTACACAACTCATGTCTCCTCAGATGACCAGAGAATTGATATCTTCACCAAGCCACTGCCTCGAGCTTCATTCGATATTTGCTGTTTCAAGCTGAGCATGATTGTCATCTATGCTCCAGCTTGAGGGGGAGTGTTAACCCCTATGGTCTTCCTTGTTTGTTATTTCCTTTTCATTGTTTTCTTGTATAGCAATTGCCTTTATGGCAGTTGCCTTATCTACTTCCCTTTGTCTTGTGAAACACTCCTCTCCACCTCTATATATGTTGAGGGGTTGGACAACGGAATAAGAGAACTTTCTCATTGTTTTTAACTTATATCTCTATACACAAACGACTAACAACCTATGTCCATGGTAAAAAGTTCCTGTTGGTGGGATACTCGCTGATGAACCCTAAAACCTCCTCTTTATCACTTTCTCATGTGGGAATGGGACAATTTGTTGGTGTCATTTTTGGGACATTGAAGGGGCATTGTCGAAAAGATAATTTACAAAGTTAGTAGTTTGAGTTGAGGTGGTTGGCTTGCTGCTTAGGCTTCATTGCCTAGATAGTGGAGGTTGCTCTTTAGATGTGATGATGTAGGGCTTGTTGGGAAAACTTAAGGGGGTCTATTGCACCTTGGTTGAGGTGTTCAACATAGATCATCCCAAAGGCTATCATTTTAAGGCATGAGTTTCTTTTTTCCTGCTGAAGATCTCTGCTATTGGTACCAATGGCTTGATCTCCATGGAAAATAAGGACAATGCTAGGCTTGACTAATGGAGGAGGATGTTGGAGATGAATGGACAAAGATCTCAACAACTGACCTGGAAGTTGAAGAGAGGAGGGTAAATTTGATTTCTATGAAATTCTTGATTTGTTGTTGATTTCAAAATTAAAGACTACAATGTTGCCATAAATGCATGTGTTAAGAAGAAGCTTGATGCCTTGTTCGAGGAGGATTTTTTGGTGGTCATCAAGGGAGAGTGGAAAGGGTCCTCTATGTAATCTTCCACCTATAGGACAACCCTTCATTGGGCGTTTTCTCAAATGGGGGATGTCAAGATCCATCAATGCATCCTTTGGATCCAACTTTGGGGTTTTAAGCTTGATGGCTTTGGAAGGATCTTCTTCTCTTGACTTTGTCTTGTGTTGTAGGAAAAGGACTTTAGAGTAAAATGGCCATCATGACCTCCAGAGGAGGGGTTGGGTGGTGGCTCTTGAGGTGGCTTTGGTGAGGAGCCATGATGTTAGGAAGGAGGCAAGGGAGAGATACATGGTCCAATAACAAGATTTCAAGGAGGGATTGTGTCGCCTCCATTGGAGAAGAGGACCTTGCCACATAGTTGGATGGGAGCTGTGACCTTTTGGGGAGTGATGTGATTGCATCGGGATGGCAGGAGGTTGTTGTTTTGTGGGTAGTACTTAACAGTGGGTACATCAAACTCTCGATATTGCATGGGAGTGAATTTCTGAAGGGGTCTACTGCAAGTGTCACATAAAATGGGTGCCTAGGCTGTTGGTGTAGCACTCTAGTTATCTTTTCCTTTATATTTTTGGATATTTTTTTATTTATTTTTTCCCTTCGGGACTTATGTTGCAATCTACCCAACACCTCTCTTTATATAAAGAGGTGTAGGGTTTCTTTGGTGAAATAAGATCATTTGTTTTTTCTGACTTGGTATCAGAGCGGCGATCCTAGATTGACGCTCTGGTATCCTACTCATACTAGCTTCCAAACCCTTCCACCCTAACCTTAATCCACCTTCTCTCCTAGCTGACCCACCCATAGGCTGTTGCCGTCCCTCCTGTATGGCCACCGCCCCTTCAGCAGGGTCACTGTTGGAGGGTAGCCAACCCTAGCAGGGCGTCGCCCACCCCTGTAGGTGGTCGGTTCCTGCCCCTGCTGCGTCTGCAAGGGCTCTTGTTGCTACCACCCGTTGTTCCTGCTAGTTGATTAGACCACTAGCATCACCGTTTGAGGGTGGTGGTGCTGGTAGTTCTCGCCGGCAAGGGAGAGTAGCGTCCCTTAGAGGCGTTGTTAGGGGTTTCCCCATGCCCTAACATGCACTAATCTTGTTCTAAGTGGGCTTGTGGCTTTTGGGATGATTTCTAAGATTTTTGGATCTTAGATTTCATGATCAACGAGTTGCTTTCTCCAATGTTCTAAAAATTCAGATTTGAAAGTGTTTTTCAGATTCTTCTTAGTGGCGTACTGTGGTAGTCCTAAGGTACGATGGCATCTTTAAGTTTTGAGGAGGTATCATCGGTTACAGCTACGGATATTAGGAGTTACAATACTCCTTTCTACGTTCCTATTGCTAAGTTGAATGAGACCAAATATGCTAGATGGTCTCAAACGTTCCTCATGACAGTAGAGGGACACGATAAAGAGCATATTTTGATGGAGGTGTAGCCACAAATCAAGACAGGGAAGAACGCCACTTGGAAGAAAGATAATCCTATGGTCCGGGCATTGATCATGAATTCTGTGGAGCCACAGATTGGAGATGGTGTCATGTACTATAGGACGACCAAAGAGATGTGGATTCTCTGCGTGACACGTATTCTCGCGAGAAGAATTCAATCAAAGTGTTTGAGATTCATTATGCTATTAGTGGTCTGAAACAGGAGGGTCAGTCACTGTCTTAGTACTATGCTACTTTGAAGGGGCTTTTAGAGAAGTATAATGCCCGCCGTCCTGTCTGCACTTGTACCACTCAGAGGGTGCACAGGAAGGAGTATGCAGTCCTTCAGTTCCTAGATGGACTTGGATCATATTATGAGGCTGCTGGGCCTTAGATCTTGACTCTTACCGAGCTTTCATCTTTTGAGGAAGCATATAGTCGGGTGAGTAGGGTGATTGTTAAACCATTCCTGTCAGATGTTGGACAGACTTCTGCCTTAGTTGCTATTGGAGGATGTGGTGGACGTGGCTCTCCATCTACTAGAGGTAGAGGACATGGTGGTTGGGGCACGACTGGCAGACCCCTCACCATATGCTTGCATTGTGGCAAGGTTGAATACTTGGAGGGCACTTGCTAGTTAAAGCATGGTAAACCTCTTATGGCCAACTAAGCTATTGTTTCTGAGGAGGGGAGTGACACGGTGTCACGTGTTGACTATGATGTTGTTGTCCAGCGTCTTGCCTAGTTGACCTAGGAGACTACTGCTACCACTAATACTGCTGCATTGGCCTCCTCAGGTATAGCTTCTACTTTTATCTCTGGTAGTTGTATTTCTGACGCCACTTTATGGTTAGTAGATCTGGAGCCTTCCGACATCTCAATGGTGATTAGACATGCTTTAGACAGGTTCAGACTATTTCTCCTGGTAGATCTGTTTAGGTGGCAAATGATAGACGTTGTAGAGTAGAGATGGTAGAGGAGATGTGGCTGTGACTCCTTCATTGACACTGCCTAATGTTTTTTATGTTCATGATTTTTCGGATTAGTCTTTTGTCAGTTAGCAGAATCACAAAAGACTTACATTGTCGTGCCATTTTTGATGAGTTGGGCTGTATTTTTTAGGACAAACTCACAGGGAGAATGATTGGTGGCGGACATGAGGAGGGGGTGTGTATCGCTTGATCTAGACTCCTTTTGCTGGTATGTGTTAGGGTGAGGTTGCTTTTAGTGTTGGTACAACTCTTTAATGGCATTGTCGTCTTGGGTACCCTTCATTGGACAAGATGCGATGTGTTATCCCTCACATTTTGCCTACTATTGAGATCTTATGTGACGTGTATTAGTTGGGAACGCATCACAAAGCCAGTTTTTTTGTCTAGTTCTTCTCAGAGTTTTGCTGCTGTTTTTGATTTATTGCATATGGATGTATGAGGCCCTAGTAGAGTGTCAGATAGACTAGGTTATTGATTTTATTTGCTTATTATGGATTATTTTTTTAGGACGTCTTGATTGTTTTTGCTAAAGAATAAATCATATGTTGGGTCTGTGATTGAAATATTTATTTTGCAAATAAAGGCTTAGTTTTCTACTACTGTGAAGATTGTACGCTATGACAATGCCTTAGAGTTTTGCATAGCCAAGTTTGCATCTTTTTACCGATCTCTTGGGATTGTTCTCTAGACATCATGCACCCATACTTTATAGTAGAATGGGGTAGTTGAGAGGAAACACTGTTATGTGTTAGATGTGGCTAGAACGTTACTTATTTAGCATAATGTGCCACAGGTCTACTAAGGAGATGCAATTTAACTGCATGTTACTTGATTAATAGATTGCCCAACTCAGCTATTCAGGAATAGGTTCAATGGCGGGTTCTTCACCCAGAGAAGGAATTGTTTATTGTGCCACCTCGTGTTTTTGGCTGTGTAGCCTTTGTCCATGTTTTAGGACTTGACAAAGATAAGCTTGCTCCAAGGGCAGTGAAGTTTGACTTTCTTGGATATAATAGCACCTAGAAAGGATACAGATGTTATGACTCATGAGGCAAGAAGCATTATGTGATTGCAGATATCACTTTTCATAAGCCTATTTCATACTTCTCTACAGATGGTTATCAGTCGTTATTTGAGGGAGACTCAGTCCCTATGCCTGTACCACTAGTTCCTTTGGAGTAGATTCCTATTACTCATAGTGAGGATACCACTATTAGGTAGGAGGCAGAGACTACTCATGTATACAGGTTACTTGTTACATACAGACAACATATATGGGATCAAAAACATCCCCCTCCCCTACCACCTTAGCCACCTGTCTCCTCCCCTGGTCAGGTATGTGTTGATACTAATGTAAGTTGTTCTAGTGGTGATTGTGCAGGTACCTTTGATGATTCTACTTCTTCTGCTGAGCAGCAGGCTACACCTCCTACTATTACTGAGTTTGTAGAGGAGGATCTTGACCTTTTGATTGCTGTTCAGAAGGCCCCTTATAGTTGTACCCACTACCATACTGCTGGAGCAGTGTCTACTGCTAACCTTGGGAGATCTTTTGCTATGTTCACTGTTGTTCTTTCTACAACACAGATTCCTACTTTCTATCAGCAAGCCATGTTAGATCGAAATGGTGTTAGGCCATGGAGGATGAGATGGCTGCTTTGTGCTCTAGAGGGACGTGGGAACTGACTACTCTGCCCAGCTACGCCAAAACAATGGGATGTCGCTGGGTCTTTGCTCTCAAGTACAATCAAGATGGCATTATATCTCGTTATAAGGCGAGATTGGTAGCAAAGGGATTTACCCAAACATATTGGGTAAATTTCTTTGATGCATTCTTTCCTGTAGCATGACTTTCTACTGTTCGTATTTTGCTATTAGTTGTTGCTCACTATGACTGGCTTCTTCATCAGCTAGATGTGAAGAACACATTTTTGTATGGTGATCTTCAGGAGGTATACATGCAACAACCTTCGGGGTTTGAGACTTAGGAGTGTGCATGTAGACTAAAGAAGGCCATTTATGGCCTGAAGTAGAGCTCGAGAGCTTGGTTCTAGAGATTGTCAAAGGAGGTACATACCATGGGGCTTGTGAGGTCTTCTATTGATCATTCGCTCTTTGTTAGGAAGAGCACAGGAAGAGTTGTGGCACTCTTTATCTATGTTGATGATCTTATTCTTACTGGGGATGACGCTACTGGGATAGTTGAGGTGAAGAAGTTGGCTAAAGCCTTTGTGATGAAGGATCTGGGTGAACTCAGATATTTCCTAGGTATGGAGGTGGCATGCAGTAAAGAAGGTATTGTCCTGACTTAGCCCAAGTATTCTCTTGATGTGTTGCAGGAGACATGGATGTTGGGTCTGAGCCTGTTAATATACCAATGTATCCTAAGGACATCTTTATGATATTGACTCTCCGCCTATAGACAACAAATCGTATAGGTAATTGGTTGGTAAGCTATTATATCTTACTATTACATGTCTTGATCTCTCCCTTGTAGTGGGAACACTTGGTTAGTTCATGGACAAACCAACCAAGAAGCATTGGGATGCTGCTATGCAGGTGCTTAGATACGTGAAGAAAGCACCTGATAGAGGTATTTTGTTTCAGAAGGGCACATTTGAGTATTGGTGGCTGTTCTGATGCTGACTATGTAGGTTGCATGGTAGACAGAAAGTTGACAACTTGTTTTTGTACTTATGTGGCAGGGAATCTTGTGACTTGGAAGAGCAAGAAACAACAGGTGGTGTCTAGGTCAAGTGCAAAATTAGAGGACCATGCTATTGCACAGACAACTACAGAGATGGTCTGATTCAGATTAGTGTTGCAAGATTTGCATGTCCACCTTGGATCGATGGAGATAAGGTGTGATAATCATGCTAGTACTTACATTGCAAACAACCCAATGTTCCATGAACGTACGAAGTATGTTGAAGTTGATTGCATTACACCAGAGATCTGATACAACATGAAATTGTCTACACTACTTCAGTTGCTTCTGAAGTTCAGATTGCAGATATATTTACGAAGCCTCTTCCTAGATCTGCATTTGACATAGTTGTTCCAAGCTGAGCATCATTATATATATGCTCTAGCTTAAGGGGGAGTGTTGGTGTAGCACTCTAGTTATCTTTTCCTTCATATTTTTGAATTGTTTTCTTATTTGTTTTTTCCCTCTTGGACTTTTGTTGCAATTTATACAACATCTCTTTCTATATAAAGAGGTGCAGGGTTTCTTTGGTGAAATAAGATCATTTTTTCTTCCGACTTAGGCATCAAGGCCTTGTCTTGTTTGGAATTTGCACCTAGGTGTACCTAGAAGAGCACCTTTATGGATTAGTTATTTGCAAGGATTGGAGGGCCCCAAAGAAAAACCTATAGATTTAACCAAAATAGGAGACCAGTGCAAATATTAGACACCTTTCTCATGAACATGGCCAATCTTCTTCCGCATTTCTAACTCTTAGCACAAAATGCATAAGTTCAAGTATTGCACAACAATTAGGCTCTTTTGTGTGTCTACTATTAGAGGTGCCTAGGCATCAGGGCCTCGTCTTGTTTGGAATTTGCACCTAGGTGTACCTAGGAGAGCACCATCAGCTATTTGTAAGGATTGGAGGGCCTAAAGAAAAACATGTAGATTTAACCAAAATAGGAGACTAGTGCAAATAGTAGACACCTTTCTCAAGAACATGGCCAATCTTCTTCCCCATATTGCTAACTCTTAGCACAAAATGCATAAGGTCAAGTATCGCACAACAATTAGGCTCTTTTCCGTGTCTACTATTAGAGAGAAATATCATTTTAGGTGTCCGTTAAAAAAAAAGAAGGAATTAGGTGTCTGCTGAACCATGCCATGTGATGGGTGAGTACTCACTCTATTGGTAGCGATAACAGAACCCATGCTTTGGAGAGCTGGAAATGCTCAAATCCTTGCAAATCACCAGATGAATACTTTGATGCTCCTTTGCAAAAAAATAACTACTTAGGTATTCTGAAATCAACTAACCTTTTAGAGTGCCCACCATTATGAGACATTTGATATACTGTGGGTATACCTGCTGAAAAAATTGCAACCGTTGTACTTCCAACGAGGTTAATAACAAAAGCAGGTATAAAGGATGAAGTAAAGTAATAATGTCAGTGGAGTTCTTCATTGTGAACCATAGTCATAAGGATATTCTCAGAAATGGTACTTCTGGTAGTAGGAGAAGACTCTATTACAACAACTGAAGGTGAATGACAATGCTTGTCCAGTCATCTATCCTTCAAATGCTCTTCCATACAATTTTTTCCTGACCAAAAACACAACCTGTGTCACTACCATGGCCACAACTAGTTGGAGAATGTCCTTTCCCATAGGATACATTCAGTGCACATGAAACTAAACTATCACCAATGCGTGTAGCAAGAATGAGAAGAAGTCTTGGTTGATTGATAGTTTCCTCAAGAGTGCACTCTTAGTAAGCATCTTATTTGTGGTGAAAGTAAAGTTGGATCGAACTCCAAGGAATTTAGTGATGTCCATCTTCATCTGATTTGATTGGCACACATCCAACTTCCCAAACATTATCTTTGTAGGGGAGTAGAATTATGATAGAGCCTTGTAATGTTGGACCAATATGAAGGTATCCTAGTAAATATGAAGTATCCTGTTCTCATTCTACTCTAGATGGTGGATGTCCTATAAACTATCCTAAATCTCTTTTAACGCTGAATGGGACCGTGCTACTTTATTTTGAGGGGGGAGTGGGTGGGACTGTTCTATTCAACAACCACGGACATGTAATTCCACATTGTCCCACTTCCATTGTACATGCTATTTTCTTTGGCTAATGTTGGGGTGGCAAGGACACTCATTATCAAAACTAATGTTGAAGAGAAAGGCAAGGAGTCAACCGTCAACTATAGTTAGAATCTTCTAGATTGGGAATGGTGCCATACACAAAGGGGATTCTTGACATTTTGATATCACCAGGGCATTCAAGAAGTTCAACAACTCCTTGGCTTCATGGTAATGCGACAATGAAAAATTCTAAAACTGATTTCCAACTTGAACAACTTCAACTTTGGGTCACCTATTAGATATCAGGGACACGCACAGGGTGACCCTTCATTTACATGTATATGCACCCTTAGGATGATTGTTGGCTGGAGGGGTGGGGCAGAGGTACTTACAAGGTGGTTGGTGATGGGTAGATGAGTTGGTGGGAAGCTGGATAGCGATTTCAAACTGGCCGAGTGTTGGACCATGCTAGCTGGCTGTTGAGCGGTATTGGCTAGTATGGCAAGCGCTTGTAGCTCGTTCTATGGTGGCAATTGTGAGATGTGGCAATGTGGAGAGGAGAGCTGAGGGGCAACAGCTGTGGTGGTAGACTCTAGTGCTCAAATACCATATTGCACAACATGGGTGAGAGTGGGAGAGAATGATTTGCTTTGCATTGGGAAACCTTAGCCCTCATACATTAGGGATTAGTAGGCAAATTACGCAGGAGACCACAAACTAAAAGAAAACAGTACATGATAACAATAAATAAACTACTCTAAATCTTTTGACTAATAAAGGACAAGGAAACCAGCCAAAACCAAAAGTAAGCATACTTTGCATCAAATGAAGTCGGCTACATGTAATGGTTTCCTTTAAAATTAGATTACATAAGAAAGATCCTTCTTAATGGTTTCCTTTAAAATTAGATTATATAAGAAAGATCCTTCTTAATGGTTTCCTTTAAATTTCTTTTTTGGTCTTCTCCAATCTCTGTTTCAAGCCTCTTCATCAAACTTCTGAAAGACCCAAGCTGGAGCAATGATTAGACTTCTGCTTGTGTCTAAATCATTTCAGACTCGTTTCCTCTTTTATATGAAAAAATCACTTTGAAAAATATCAGTACAAGTAAAAAATCAAATTTCTGACTACTAAAAAAATGGCTATTTGAATTTTTTCCTAAATTAATTATTTTACTTAATGTTTGTATGCAAAAAGTGTTTTGGTGAATCTCTGGCTATACTATGCTGATTTTTCAAATCAGACAAGAAAGTTACCATGTCCTGAGAGAGCAGAGCAGAGCAGAGAGCAAAACCTATATAACCCATGGAAATAGGAGTTCTTATAAATTCTCATGACTAGCCTAATGCATTGTATATGGTGCGTGGATGTAAGCTTCTGGTATGGCTGCATCCCCCAAAATAAATATATAATCCGTTAAGACAAATGGTGTGCATTATGCATGGCTGTAAACATGCATGTACCATAGATTTTTTTGTGCTAGAGTATTGGAGAGTTGTTAGAGTCTTTTGAGTTCATTTATATTAGGTTTGAGAGTTTTTGTTGATTTCATATTCGAAGTTGGACTTTTCATGTAATTTTTCCATCCCTACTCTCTATATAAGAGGGGCTAGGGTTCCAGTTTTAAATATGATGATCTATTTTTTCAGACTCTGTATGCATGTTTACAGATTTACACGTGCTTATTTTCACGATTTGCCTGTCATTTAAAGATTTTCTATGATAGGAGATTTTGATTTCGTTAATCTTGGATATTTTGTATATTTTTCTGTCTCTTACTTATTTCTTACTGCAACTTTCAGGTTTTGCTTTATGATGAGTCAGAGAAACTACTGGATAGTAGGTATCTCAAGAAAGATGAGGTGGTTTCCAGTGGTGGAACTCTTGTATTTAACTCTTATTTAGTGGATGTTGGTGATTGTGAAGACAAAGGGAAACCTCTGTCTGATTTGGGACGGAATGATCGGGATAAGCAATCAAATGAGAAGAACTACATCAAAAGGTCAAATGCCCTGCAGAACTCATCTGGTATTGCTATTACAGATTTTGTCCCTTATGTTTCTTTCTTTTTTACTCTTCTTTTTTTTGTCTTGTTGAGTTGTACGGGTTATTTGGATCTCTGTTTTATTTCTTTATTGTATGAGGGTGTGGTTGTTATTTGTCTCTCGTGCCTCTTTATATAGAGGCATGTAGGGCTGTATGGAATAAACGATTTGCTCATTTATTTCAACATGGCATTAGATCAACGGTCTTAGGCTGGGGCTCTGATATCCCACCAAAACCCTAGCCTCCTTAGCCTCCATCGAAACCCTACTTCTCTCTCTCCATGCATTGCCGGTCCTCTCTCCTCGCACCACTGCCTTTGAAGGCGGTGCTGCCTCTCGTGACAGGAGTCGCCAGGGCTCAGTGCCACCTGCTGGGCTCTGCGGTGGCCTGAGGCTCGCTGCCTGAGGCGTTGCAGCACCCTGCAGCGTCGCCAGCAGTGCTGCCAAGGTTGCCTACAACGCCGCCTGCTGATCTGGTGGCTAATCTAGGCGCTGCTACGTGATTTCCTGATCGCTGTGGGTCTTTATCTGTAGGGAGGGGTGAGTCTTTTGCCCTCCTCTCTTCGGTTCTTCACCGCAGGAAGCGCCTGAGGGAGAGGCAACCCTTGTTGGGGCACGTTGTTGCCCCAGGAGGTGGCTGCTACGCCTGATACACGATTTTCAGATCCCATATGGTCTGGAACTTCATATTCAGATCTGTCTCTTGCTTCCCTTGCAAGGCATGTGAAGTAAAAGTGCTTGGAGAACTATTCCATGAACCAATCTGTCACCATAAAGGTTCCCTTAGCAACTTGATGGGGAAACTATCTAGTATGAGTACCTCTCCACATACGCAAGGAACTTCCATTAAGTTGGATGGATCCAATTTTTTACTTTGGTCCACATCTTTCTTCAGATGTATGGGATCACATAGGAAGAAGTATATTCTCACACAAGATGAGCTTGCCGCAAAATTTGCCAATTGGGAAGCAAATAATGATTGGGTGGCCACATGTTTACTGAATAGTATGACCCAGACGATTGCTAAGCAGGTGATGGCTTATGCCTTAGCGAAGAAGATGTAGGAAGTTCTACATGAGATACATTCCTACAAGTGCAACATCACCTGTCTTTACAGAGTTGCAGAAGAGTTACACACACTCTGGAAGGGTACCATGTCCCTAGATGATTATTATGGTACCATGAAGAATATGTGGGATGAGTAGGATATTCACCATACTGATGCTATAAACTCTGATGTAGCTACCATGATTAGACAATGGGAGGCAATCAGATCTATACAGATGCTTTCTAGCTTTGTCTTAGAGTATAAGGAAATCAAGGATCAGTTTATGACCATGGATGAAATCCCTATGCCTGCTCAGATTCATGCTTGCCTTTCCAGATTGGAAACTTCTGAACCTGTGCCTACATTTGATTCCTTCGCCATGGTGACTGTTGGTTGTGGCTATGGGAATCCTGGTTCTAAAGGGTGGTCGCGACAGTGGTGGTGCCTGCGATGGTTGTGGTCATGGATGAAGCAATCTCTTTTGTGAGTATTGCCAGAGGAATGGTCATACGGCTGATAGATGCTGGGTGAAGCACGACTACTCTTAGGAGATGGACTCACGTGCTCATCAAGTATCTACAAAGGATACTACCCAGGCTCAGGAGAATGATAGTTAGATTACTATCTCAAAGGAAAAGTATGAGAGGTTCATTACATCTTAGGCATTTACCTTAGCTGGAGTTTCTGTCCTGTAGCCCTCAGGTACCTCTACATTGTCCATCAGGTCCTATGCTTCGGCTTGGATTGTTGATTTAGGTGGATCTTCTCACATTGCTGGTGACTTTGGTCCTTTTTCTTTCCTTTAGGATCTCGCTATCCCCTTCAAGATTAAGGTAGTAGATGGAGGTTTATCACTAGTTATGGGACTTGGGAATATTTCCCTATCTTCTACTTTACCTCTTTATAATGTGATGCATGCACTGAGATTTGCACTTAACGTCTATTAGTCAGATTACCAGAGATCTTCAATGCTGAGTTGTTTGTCATGACCAGTATTTCTTCTTACAGGACCTTCGTACTCTGAGGCAGATTGGTAGAAGACTTGAGCAAAACAACTTGTACTACCTCCATATTCCACCTTCCTCCTCCGCTGCTATTGTGTGTGCCAGCACTGCTCTTCAGTGGTACCTTCATCTTGGCCATTCCAGTTTTCCTATGCTTAGTCGTCAGTTTCCAGATTAGCCATTCCCGTATTCTTTTTAGTGTGAGACTTGTCAACTTGGCAAGCACAACCGATCATCATTTCCGTCCCAGAATAAGTGTATTGAGTTTGCTCTTGATTTGGTTCATGCAAATGTGTGAGGCCAATGTAGGGTCCATAGTGTTAATGGTTTTCGTTATTTGCTTTTGTTAGTTGATGATTGTAGTTGGATATCGTAGGTCTTTATGATGAAAGAGAAGTTTGAGGTCCCTGTTAGTGTTTAAAATTTTTTCCAGGAAAAAAAGATAGTTTTCCACGGTTATCAAAATTTTTAGGAGTGATAATGGACTTGAATTTGTAAATACCATGCTTACTCAGTTTTTTCAGGTTATTAGAGTTATTCATCAGATGTCTTGCGTTCACACCTCCTGACAAAATGGGGTTGTTGAATGTAAGCTTTGTTACCTCCCGAATGTTGCCCGTGCCATCATGTTTCAGATAAATGTACCATCTTTTTGGGCGGATGCGGTCCTGACTGCCACCTTTCTGGTCAATTGGATTTCTTTCTCTATCTTGGGAGGTAGAACTCCCCACTTTGTGTTGTTTCTTGGTAGAGAGTTATTTCCCATCATTTCTGCAGTGTTTGGTTGTGTGTGCTTTGTTCACCTATTCAAGGTAGATAAGATTTGCCCTTTGTCTGTCAAGTGTATTTTTTTGGGGTACTCTAAGACGTAGAAAGGATATCATTGTTATGACCCACTGGCACGATGTTTTTGTCTTTCTAGATGTTACATTCTTTGAGAAAATTCTCTATTATCCTAAAAGAGGGGAGTCCTCAACTCAGGCTATGCCTCAGGAGGTTTCTCTTCCTATGCCTACTCCATTGCCACTAGAGCCCTCTAAGCCTCCCTTACCATAGACAAACTTTCCAAGACATCCAGATGTTATCAACATATTCCTAGACACTTCCAGCATAGGCTCGCATCAACTGCTCTAATAGACGAACCCTTGTCTACCATTTCTGCTCAGTCGTCCCTAGATGCCGTGACTTGTTTGAGGACTAGGTACCTTTTACTATTGAGAGCATAGATCTGACTCTTCCTATTGCTCACTAGAAGGCCCAACGATCTTATGCTAGATATTATGTTTCCCAGTTTATGTCACTTGATTATTTGCCTACAGTAGGACGTCTTTCTTTGACTGTTGACAACCACCAGGTTCCGTTAGATCATAGAGATGTGTTCTAAAATCCATCCTGGGCACTTGCTATTGAAGAAGAGATGGTCGCCTTATAGTCTTGTGGAACATGGCAGCTAGTGGATCTACCCCTAGGTGCTATAGTTGTAGGGTGTAGATGGGTGTTCACCTTGAAGTGTCGTCCTGATGGTTCTGTGGAGCGATAGAAAGCCCATCTTGTTGCTAAAGGTTATACACAAACTTTAGGGTGGACTATTTTGAGACCTTCTCCCCAATTGCATGACTTAATTCAGTTTGGATCCTGCTTTCTTTGGTCGTTAATTAGGGGTGGACTGATCATCAAGTGGATATCAAGAATGCATTTCTTTATGTGGATTTAGAGGAGGAAGTTTATATGCAACAACCTCCAAGCTTCATCATTCAGGGGGTGTCAGAAGGTGTACAAACTCAAGAAGGTCATCTATGGCCTTAAACAGAGTTCGAGGGTGTGGTTTGAGAGGTTTAGTAAAACAGTATAGGAGCATGGCTTTACTAGATTTTCTACTAACCACTCAGTATTTACATTGCATAGGGAG
Organism: Thalassia testudinum; assembly: GCA_037157565.1. NCBI lineage: Eukaryota > Viridiplantae > Streptophyta > Magnoliopsida > Alismatales > Hydrocharitaceae > Thalassia > Thalassia testudinum. The sequence goes on along the minus strand of JAZHRO010000018.1, from coordinate 45,879,222 downwards.
ATTGGATCAGTGATTTTAGTTGTCAATGTGGATGACATTTGATTGACTGGCACAGAAAGCATAGAGAACACTAAAGCTTTGTTGTATTCACAGTTTGTTACTAAAGATCAGGGTCTTATTAGTTATTTTCTTGGCATAGAGGTACAACACATAGACGGGGCACTAGTCTTGTCTCGAAGAAAATATGTGTTGGACTAGCTAAAGGAGGCCGATATGCTTGGATGCAAACCGACGTGTACCAATGGATCCATCATTGCCTTCTATAGATGCAGATAATCCACCATTGTAAGATGTGACTAGGTATCGTGCCATGGTTGGGAAGCTGTTAGACCTGACAATCACCAGACCTGACATTGCTTTTGTCATGGGATGGTTGACTCGGTTCATGCAAACATCTAGGTAGGTCCACTGGGATGGAGTATGTCAAGTGTTAAGATATTTGAACGTGCACCTGGAAAGGGGCTCTTTTCCTATAACCATGGTTGTCTTGACGTTTGTGGCTATTCTAACGTCGACTATGTTGAGGCACATGAAGATAGGACGTCTACCACAGGGTACTACACTTATGTTGAGGCAATTTTGTCACTTGGAGAAGCAAGCAGTAGTGGTCTCTAGATCAAGTGGAGAATCTGAGTACGAAGCCATGGCACATACTACCTGTGAGTTATTGTGAGTTTGATCCATTTTGCAGGATTTTGCTGTCTAGATTTTAGAGCCTATCCTACGTTTTGCGATAATAAGGCTACTACTTTCATTGCCAATAACTCTGCATTTCACAAGAGGAGCAAACATATTGAAGTGGATTGCCACTATATTAGAGATGTTATTACGAGCAAGAACATCTCCACACCCTATATTGGCACAGAGGATTAGATTGTAGATATTTTCACTAAAGCACTCTCTAAGAAGTGGCTCGAAGTTTTATGTTCTAAGCTAGGCATGTTTGATGCCTATGCTTTAACTTGAGGGGGAGTGTTGAGTTGTACGGGTTATTTGGGTCTTTGTTTTATTTCTTTATTGTCTGAGAGTGTGGTTATTTGGCCCTCGTGCCTTTTTATACAAAGGCACATAGGGCTCTATGGAATAAACGATTTGCTTATTTATCCCAACACATCTCTTGGATTGTTGGATGTTACATTATTTCTATTCATGTTATGTTTGGTTATGTGGCTTTAGGCCTTGGTTGTAACTTTTATTTTCCTATTGGACTCTTCATGTAATCTACCCATAGCCGCTCTCTATATAAGAGAGGGTAGGGTTTTTTTTTGTTGTAGAATCACTTTTTCCATCCAACATGCTATAACAGGGGCGGTCCAAGGCCAATGGTTTGATATCACCACTAAATACCACCAAAAATTCTGCTAGATTCATGAATCCTTGATCGAAAAGAATCCTTAGCTGGTCGATTCCCCTGTGGAGGGGTTTTTCCTTGACGCCACCGTTGTTGGTGGCCCTTGACTACTGTTACCAGCACCTTACCTCGCTACCACCATTGTTGGTGGCCCCTGAGCGTCGCTGCCAGCCTTGAGGAGGCCAAGGGCACTATCGCCTACCCTTGCTGCCTTCCACCGTCTTCCTCTTGTGCTGCTGCTGCCATCCTGCAACCTTCCATCATCATTAGGGCCCCTTGGTAGGCTATTGCAACGTCACCAGCAGCTATTGGAGCTCTGTGTTGCCTCAATAGGTCGTGGGAGGCTACTGCGTCGCCCAACAGGGGTTGCTTCACCTCTATGTGCCTCTAGTGGGTTGGTTGGTGAGCTGTTGTGTAGTTTCTTTCTTTGTTCTACCTATTCTGGATGATCTAAGCACCTTTGTGCCCTCCCTACGCGTGATTTGCATGCTTATTGATGTACTTATGTGTGCATGAGTACATGACTAGCGCCTGTTGCATGTGAATCTCAAGTTATTTCCATGGCTAGAGCAAAAATCTTGACCCTTACCTCAGAGGCCAAGCATTTTGTCTCTGCTTTTGTTTAAGGGACTACCATAAAGTTGATAGGATCCAAAACTATATACTTTGGTTGAAATCTTTCAGCATCTTTGTTGGAGGCCATGGGAGGTTACACGTTTTAACATAAAATAAACCAGATGCCAATGATGACAAGTTCAAAAAATGGGAAGACAACTCTGGTCATGAACTGGCTTATGAACAGTATGTACCAGAAGATTGCGTCTAACATGCTATATAAGCTGACAACCAAAGATATTTGGGAGACTTTGGAGCATAGGTACTCTATGCAGACCAGTAGCTCGCATCAAGTAGATATTTATAGGAGGATCTGGAGGACGAATCAGGGTGATATGACTGGTAGATTACTTCTCTACACTTGAGGGTCTCTTTGAGGAGCTTACAGCATTTCATCCACCTTGTTGTTATAAGCAGGTCACTGAGAGGGTAGAATGGCAGACACAGGTTTCTTGATGGGTTATTTGCTCGATATCAATTTGCTAGGGATCATATCTTAACAATAGAGATGATTCCTAGTTTGGAGATGGTTTATGATCGAATTTAGAAGTTAGATGCTGATTCCACCCCAGCATCTATATGCCTAACTCGCCGCCTTTGCAGCCTTGGGGAGGAGAGGTGGTTGATTTGGTAGACATGGACGGGGTCGTGGCCGTGATGGAGGCTATGGTCATCGTACTTATCCCCCTTGTGTCCACACCCAGAAGACTAATCATACCTCAGATCGATGCTGAGGGAAATTTGGGAGGCCTACTTGGGCTAACCGGATTTATATTGATACTATGCCTACTCTTGAGATAAAGGCTACTTCTGACTAGCCTAGCTTCCCATTTATTGTTGATGAATTGGACTGGTTGCATCAGATTCTGGGGTTTGATCAGAGCTCCTCCACTGTTGCTCTTGCCACATGTATTGCAGCTTATTCTACTTATATAGGTATGGTTGACTGGATTTGTTAGGAAATAAATCAAATCAGTTATTTGATTAGTTGTTTACTATATTTAGGTCATAGTTATATTTAGTAAATGCTTAATTGTTCTTCCATGTATATCCTTGCCTCTCTATATAAAGAGTGCTAGGGCCTCTTTTTTATCAATAACAGAAATCATATATTCCCCCAAATTTCTTCACATGGTATCAAAGTCACTGATCTTGGTGGTTTAGGATTTAGAAGAAGGAAACCTAGAGGGGGGAGGCCCTTCGGTGGTGCTGTCGGCCTCTGATAAGGCACCAGAGAGGCTTTCTCCTCTCCCAACCTCTGCTCTTCTCCTTTCCTCTCTTTTTCCTCTCCTTCCATTGTTGCTGCTGTTGAACCTTTCGTCGCTAGTGAAGAATGCCCTGCTTGCGTCGCTTCCAGCCAAGCACTAGTGAAGGGCCATCGTGGGGGTGGTTGCTGGTGGCCCAATCGCCATACCTACCACTATAGAGGGATGTTGGACCAACCACGCATCGGCAGGAAGGTCCAACACGGCCGACGCCACCCGTGAACGTGGAGATCCGAATCTTTGTTTTGCCCTATCAAACCTCATTTGATCGAGGGTTTGAGGGCTCTTCTCTACTCCTTAAGGGCCATACTATTAGACCAAGGTGGTTCGGCCCCCCTCAACTTCGCTGGAGTGTTGCCATGCTCCTCCTTTACTGTGTCATCGGCCCACAAGCTAAAAAAAGAGGGGGGGGGGGGCGAGAAGAAGAGGGAGACGATGATGGCTCCTCTCCTCTCCTCCATGTCGATGATTGCTGCTGCTGTTTCATGCCCAACAGAGAAGAGCGCCGACAGAAAAGAAAGAAGAGGAAGAAAACCCTCTTTGGTCAAGTGTTTGGAATTTTCCTTTAAGAAAGAAAGGATTATTTTTATGATTGAGTCCATCTTTCCGTTTTCCTTCAAAGTTAAGTCTTCTATCGTTGGGATATTTGTCTGTAACCACTCAAAGTATTGAGTTGTTTTGTTTGGGTCCTTATATGTATGAGTGGGACAAACAATGAAGACAGGAGCATCCTCAAGATGTCAAGAGTATGGGTAGTACTCTTACGTATCTCAAGAGAAACCAAGCTTAGACTAGCTCTATGAGGGCGTACAAGAAGAGGCACCCAAGGATCAAGACACAAAGAGGAGACTACCACATCGACAAGAGTTGATCTCCATTACCTTAAGGATCCAAGTTTTCGTTGTCTCCCGCGTCTCGACTTGCGGGGGAGTGTTAGGAAATAAATTAAATCAGTTATTTGATTAGTTGTTTACAATATTTAGGTCAGTTATATTTAGTAAATACTTAATTGTTCTTCCATGTATGCCCTTGCCTCTCTTTATATAAAGAGTGCCAGGGCCTCTTTTTTTTCAATGACAGAAATCATATTCCTCCAAATTTCTCCACAGGATTATTGATTTTGGGACTTCTACTCACCTGACGAGTAAAGCTACCAGTCAATCTTCCTTCAGGGACTCTGATGTTGTTACATCTGTCTGATTTGCAAATGAGAGTGTCTCCTGATACTTCTGTGGGCACTGTGAAATTCTCCTCGTTTTTAGTTGGTAGATTTTTATTGTGCTCCTGATTTTCCCCTTAGTTTACCTTCTGTCACTCAAATTTGCAAGCAGCTAAAATGTTGTACTATATTGAATGAGCATTATTGTAATTTTTAGGGCATCCGGTTCGAAATAGATGATTGGTAGGGGTTATGAGCATCGTAGACTCTACTACTTGGACCTGCCGTTTGTCTTTGCTGGAGCTACGTCAATTTCATCAAATCCACTATTATGGCATACCAAACTTGCTCATCCCTCCTTGTCCAAGCTTTGTTAGATGTTTCCTGATATTCCTCCTTCCATGACCTTCGAGTATGATGCCTCGTGTTGAGAAACAGTCTTAGTATTCTTGATTTGGTTCATTGTGATGTGTGGGGTCCATGTCTTTCTAACTCTATTCTGGGCATAGGTATTTTGTTATTTTTGTTGATAACTTTAGTCATGCTTCTTAGATATTTTTATTGAAAGACAGAACTAAGTTATTTTCAATAATAAGGAAATTCTTTTTTGAAGTGTAAAATTCCTTCTCCACCAAGATGAAATGTTGCAGTTTGTCAATGCCCTTGAGTTTGTTCAATGTCCTGTCTAGTCTTTTCTTGAGGACAATGGTACTATCTATTAAACTTCTTGTCCCTATATGTCACAGTAGAATGGGGTTGCCGAAAGAAAGTTGCGCCACTTGTTTGATATTGCTAGGACACTTCTTGTCTCTATGAGTGTTCCTGAATCTTTTTTTGGTGATGTGGTTTTAACTGCCGCATATCTTATTAATAGGTTTCCATCTTCTATGCTTGGAGGTGATATTCCTTTCAAGCTTCTTTATCCTGATAGGGAGTTGTTTCCTTTACCCTTGCGCACTTTTGGGTGTGTGTGTTTTGTTCATAATTTTAACAATCTAGACAATATCACCTAGAGCTACCAAGTGTGTCTTCCTTGGTTATTCCTATACCCAAAAAGGTTATAGGTGCTTTGACTTGGTTGGCAGATGATATCGCACTTGTGCTGATATTGCTTTCTTTGAGAGAGGCTCCTATTTCTCTCTTGGGGGTTGTGATGCCCAATTTCAGCCTCATGTGTACCACAGAAGAGATCCACTAGCAACTATATCTGCATGTTTTTTGAAGTAGAATCACTTTTTCCATCTAACATGGACATTCTTGTCCTAGACCATCTCTGGACCTCTGTTATTTTCTTGTTCATTTTGCTGTAACTAAGGGATGTTGGATGGCTGGTTGCATGGTAGGATAATTATTTTGATTTGATGTTCTTGCTCATAGTTGTTGCTTCATATTTTGATTATGGTACTTCATGATGGCCATTAACTCGATTACATATTTGCTGAAATATAACTTGGTGTAATAAATTCCTTTAAAAAAAAAAACTTGGCGTAATAAATTGTTCTAGTAATATACCTGAGATGTCTTTGTGCCAATAAAGTGCCAACAGTTTTAATGGTCCCTGACTTAAGAAGCCATGCTTGTCTCAATTCTCAATTTTTGTCCCTTATAATTGGCACATTGTAGAAAAATCACTTGTGGTCACTTCTAATGATGTTATCTGAAAATCTTGTAACTATAATGTCACATAATTATTTTTTTGAAAAATAATGTCACATAATTATTGATCCCTATCCCTTGATACCAATCTTAAGTTTTACTCTCAGGGTTTGCAATAGCCTAAGGTATATTTCTACCAAAATCGCTGGGCCACATTTTGCATGAGACCTTGGTGGATGGAGACACTATTAGGAAGCCCTTTATTTCACATCTATCTCATTTGGTACCCCTACATCTCGTTGTAGGGATCCAAAGTGTCATTGTGCATAAAATTGGCTGCAGTTGAAGTAAAGAGAGAATCTTATTTTACTAAGCTGTCCCTATGTCTCTTTATATAGAGAGATAAGGGAAAAATAACATAATGGGTCCAACACAAAAATAAGAATAATAAATGCTCTCTAATACTAAACGTAACTCAACACTCCCCTTCAAGCTGGAGCATATATATCCACCATGCTCAGCTTGCTTCTACACTCTCAAACTGGGGGCGAGGTAGCGGATTGGTAGACATTAGCAGTCTGATCAGTAGAGGCAAGACACGTCGTACGAAGTAGACCCTGTTGAATTAGGTTTTTGGTATAATGATAGTCTACTTCCACATGTTTCGTCCTCTCATGAAACATGGGGTTATTAGCAATATATGTTGCAACCTGGTTATTACAATGCATCTCTATAGGCTCTTGAATTTCAACATGAAGATCTCGTAACAAAGATCTAATCCATATCATCTCGGCTGTAGTATGAGCCATAGCCCTGTACTCGGACTTTGCACTAGAGCGTGAAACAATACATTGTTTCTTGCTCCTCCAGGTCACTAAATTTCCAGCTACAAATATGCAAAAACTTGTAGTAGATCGCCTATCTCTCTCATCTCCTGCATAATCTGCATCAGAGTAAGCCATTATTGACATAGGACCCTTCATCTTCTGAAATAAAATGCTTCTGCCTGGACAACCCTTAATGTACCTCAACACTTGCTTAATTGCCTGCCAGTGTGCATCAGTGGGTTTGTCTAAGAATTGACTTAGCTTACCTACTACAAGGCTGATGTCTGGCCTGGTGATGGTTTGATACAATAACTTTCCAACAAGTTGGCGATAGACCTTTTTGTCCTTCACCTTCACTGTATCTTCAAATAGATGAACTTTAGGATCCATAGGAATGTTGGCTTCCTTGGATTTTAGTATGCCTGTCTCCCGAAGAATATCAAGTGCATATTTTTTTTGAGACATCACTATGCCCTGCTTGCTCGTGGCGATCTCAATACCCAGAAAGTATCTCAGCTTACCAAGGTCCTTTATAATAAACTGGCAAGTTATATACTCCTTCACCTGAGTAATACCATCTGCATCATCACCTGTAAGAATGAGGTCATCAACATATACCAATAAAGCTATGGTACCAATACCGGTCTTTCTAACAAACAAGGGTGATCAGAAGATCTCTGTATCCCAAACATAGAAAGTGCCTTAGGCAAACGTTGAAACTAGGCTCGAGGACTCTGCTTAAGGCCATAAATAGCCTTACGAAGTTTGCATACACATTCTCCTTGAACCTTAAAATCAGGTGGCTGTTGTATGTATATCTCATCTTCCAAATTGCCATATAGAAAGACATTTTAACATCCAGCTGGTGAAGACGCCATCCATAATGAGCCGCAACAGAGATAAGAATATGGATCCTGTAGAGTCGTGCCACAGGGGAAAGTGTCAAAGAAATCTATCCCATAAGTCTGGGTGAATCCTTTGGCTACAAGGTGAGCCTTATACCTAGAAATAGATCCATCAGGATTGTATTTTAGAGTAAAGACCCATCTGGCCCCAACTAAGTGTGCACCAGAAGGTAGAGCAGATAACTCCCAAGTCCCTCTATCAATGAGCGTAGACATCTCCTCTTCCATGGTTGCCTTCCAATGTGGGTGTAGAAGAGCCTGCTGGTAGGAGGGAGGTATCTTTGTAGTAGAGATTGCAGCTGTAAAAATATGAAATTTTGTCCCAAGAGAGCCTGTAGAGACAACACTGCCAGCGACACGATATTATGCATAAGATCTCGGAGCCTTCCTAATAGCAATGGGAATATCATCTGTTGGTAGAGAGAGGGACCCTGAAGACACATGAGTAGAAGAATCATTAGTATCTCCGATACATACCTGAGTAGAGGATGATGGTGGCTCAGTGGGCACTGAAGAAGAGGAGGGGTGTGTCTTCTCTCTGTACGTAACTGGCAGCAGATATGTAGCACTCTTAAATGTCTTTCCATCGGATGGTACATGTTTGAAAGTGCCCACAGTATGTTCTATAGTAGATACACCACTATTATGAGAGAAGTCCTCCGAGGCTATAGGAGGTACAGGCATAGGAGTAGCCACCTCTATCTCTCTCAACTGATGACCAGAGGTAGAAAAATAAGAAATAGACTCATGCAAAGTTACATCTGCACTCACATAGTGTTTCTGATGTATGGGATCAAAACACCTATATCCCTTCTGCGTGCGTGAGTATCCCAGAAATACATACTTAATCACCCTTGGTGCCAGTTTGTTATGACCAGGTCCAAGGAGGTGTACAAATGCCACACACCCAAATGTCTTTGGTGGCACGAGAAATAAGTTTGCATCAGGATATAAGATACTCCATGGAATCTGCTCATGTAAAACAGAGGAAGGGACTTGTTAGTGAGATAATAGGAAGTAAGAACCGCATCTCCCCAGTAACTATGCAGAACACTATTCTGGATAGGTAGAGCTCTAGCTATATCCAGAATATGGCAGTGTTTTCTTTTAGCTATCCCATTCTGCTGCGATGTATGAGGACATGAGGTCTGATGTACAATACCCAGTGATCCATACAACTCAGTCAGTTTCTTTGTGCAAAATTCTAATGCATTATCTGTTCGAATTTTCTTAATACATACACCAAATTGATTTTTCACAAACATCACAAGCTGTTAAATCAAAGAATCAACTTCCGATTTATTATTCATCAAAAAGGTCCATGATAGACGTGAAAAATCATCAACAAATAACAAATAATATCTATAATTCTAATGGTCTGCCACACGACTAGGCCTCCAGACGTCATAATGTAACAAATCAAAGCAAGCAGAACTGGTAGACTGGATAGATGCTGGAAAACTGGCACGGTGATGCTTTTCCAGCTGACATGCATCACACTAAATCTTCATGGCAAGAGATAAGTGAGGGATGACACGGCGTTGCTTGTTTAATGAAGGATGACCTAGTCTTCTGTGCCACTGCAAGGCACTCCCTGCAGTAGTCGTTTGATAGGCTGCAGCAACTGGACTCTGAAGTAGCCGATACACACCCCCTCCTCATGGCCACCACTAATCGTCCTCCCCGTCATGCTGTCTTGAAAGATGCATCCAACATCGTCAAAAATAACATGATAATTCAACTGCTTGGTAATAGCACTAACAGATAGCAGTTGCATTGTCATGTTCGGAACATAATATACATCAGTAAGATGCATGGAGGGTGTAACAGGTACCCTTCCCTTACCACAAATGGGGGCATGCCTACCATCTGTCAATTGTACTGAATGTTCCTGTGATGTCTTCTGTAATTCTCCAAAACACTGGGAATTTTCTGTCAAATGGTCAGATGCACCAGAATCAATCAACCATGACCTTTTCGTACCTGATGCAGATGCATAGGCTGCAGTGCCGGAGGATTGAGGTTGCTCATGAGTCAACTGTGCTAGTTGCTGCACAACTGCATTATAGTCTGCCTCTGCAAGAGATACTGCCCCAGTGCTCACACCTGGAGATGCTATAACAGAAGCTTGGTTGGCAACAGTAGGACGGTCAAGTTTATTCCAACACTTAGCCTCAACATGGCTAAGCTTGCCATAGTAAGAACATGTAGGCTTGCCCTGACCACCATCAGTCCTGCCCCTGCCTTTGTCACGAAAGAAACCTGCACGACCACCACGAGTGCTAACAGTAGCATGAGTTGAGGATGTGTTGGTGACAACAGCATCATGAGTAGGCTGAATTTGCATCATACTCAGCCTCTTGTAAATATCCTTAATAGGAGGAAGCTCAGAGAGAGTCAGAATCTGTGAGTGAGCTGTAGAATAGTGATCACTCAGTCTTGCAAGGAACATGTGGGCTGCAAACTCCTTCCTGTGATCCCTGCATGTAGAAGTACACATCGGTCTACATGCATTATATTTCTCTAATAATCCTTTCATAGTGGAGTAATACTGAGACGGACTCATCTCTTCTTGCTTGAGATGGCATAAGTCATAGTGGATCTGAAATACTTCAGTTGAATTCAACTCATGTGAATAAGCCGTCTTCAACCCATCTCACATCTCTTTGGTAGTGCTGTAGCACATAATTTCATCACCGATCCTTGGAATAACGCTATTCAAAATCCAGGCTCTCACCGTAACATCATCCTGATTCCAAGTTCCATATTTTCCTATTTTTTGCTCCGGTGGTGCTTCTATAAGAACATGCTTTTTCTCATAACCTTCCACGGTAACAAGAAAGGTCTGAGACCAGCGGAGGTAATTGGTCTCATCTAATTTGTAATTGGAGCAAAGAAGGGGCTCTTGTACACCTTATTTTCTATATTCTGTCCTGAAGACACCTCAGAATCGTCTGATGCAGACATAGTAACTCCAAACACACAAGAATAAGCTCAAACAACAGGTCTGAAATCTTGGATAAAACACCAACAAACTTGGGGAATACACACTCCACAGTCCACAGACCAAAGAACAACACTTCACTAGGGAATACACATCCCAAAAATCATTTACTACAGGGAATACACACCCTAAATTAGATCAAAAGATCAAGAAGTTCATACCACCCGTAGGAAGATTTTTTTTGATTCAAATCCTCATCCTTGAGGAGAGATTGAGAGCAGCAGGCAGCAGCGGTGATCGGGAGGTGGTCTTGTTGCAATGGGGCGGTAGCAAGCGGCGGCAGGAGTGTTGCGACCAGTCGTTGAGGTGTAGTGGCAAGCACTGCAGCTGGAGTGGCTGCTGGTGGTGGTAGCAGTGCCGCGACTAGGTGCTGCGGCATGGTGGCGAGCGCTGCAGCTAGAGTGGTTGCTGGCGGCGGCAGCAGCGCCGCGATTCGGTGTTGTGGTGCGGTGGCGAGCGTTGCAGCAAGGCGGTGAGAGGTGGCTGTTGCGCCCCAATCAGGCACTGCAACAGGCGTGAAGAACCGGCTGCAGCAGCGGTGGCAGTCAGTGCTACTGCTACTGCGGTGGCGATCCAGCACCGGCGTGGCCACTGGTGGTGGTGGCTGTAGCTCCCGCCGAGAGGGCTTAAGGTAGGGTTAGGGTTTTTTGGTGGAGACTTCAACCTGGTGCTCTGATACCAAGTTGAAGTAAAGAGAGAATCTTATTTTACCAAGCCGTCCCTATGTCTCTTTATATAGAGAGATAAGGGAAAAATAACATAATAGGTCAAATACAAAAACAAGAATAATAAATGCCCCCATATACTAAACGTAACTCAACAACTGCACATGGAATCATCAAGGTTTCTGTGAAGCTCAAAGCAAAGGTTGGTTTGCTAATTTTTCCTGAGAGTTTGTTTCATGCTTATTTTATTAGTGTTGTATTTTAATGTCTTATTTACATTCCCCTCTGGTTAGGTATTCACATTTATGATGAATTTAACTTTTAATTGCCCGCAAGGGAAGGCTTTGGTGGTCACAACGTTTGTTTGTCGTACGATGTGTGATTGAATCCCAGAAGTAACTTAAATGCAGTTGGGTTTGTGGGCTGTGTCTATTTCCCCAGATGAGTCATTGCCAGTAAAGTGAGAGGTTGATTTAGGCTACCAAAAGAGAGCTTTGTGCCTTGTTTTATGTTTATCTAATTTTTGTGTCATTTATTTCAAACAATTTATGTGATTTTACATCCTGACCCTTTCTGCAATCATGATTTCATTTTGCTTCTTCATGGCATCTGATAGGAGTTATTTTATTTCCTAGCTTTATTGTCTTTGTTGCCTTAGTTATTTTCTATTTTATCATGGATGCTTCGCGTAATTTACCCGTAGCCCTTCTCTATATAAGAGAGGCGTGGGTTTCCATTTGGAATTAAGCCATTCATTTCCATTTGACATGGTATTAGAGCAGTGGTCCTAGGCTGACGTTCCGATATCCCACCAAATACCACCAAACAATCCATATTTGTTCGACCAATCCTCAGCCTTGAGGGTTCCCCAGTGTGTTTGATCCCCTTGTAGGGGATCTCCCACCATTAGCCAACAATAGTGGGTGGCTCTCTTTCATTGCCGCTAACACTTCCTAGTGCCATCCAACCCTCTAGTGTCACCGTGCCCTCTCAAGCGTCACCCAACCCTCTCAAGCGTTGTCCATTCCTTCAACGTGTCGATTTGCAGGCATCTGTTTCATTGCTTAGATATGTTGGTGGGCTTTTGATCAAGGTCACTAGAGAGTTCTAGTGTCTTTGAGGCAGATACTGCCTTTCTTTGGCCCACTTATTTGTATGCGAGACCTCCTCTCCCATAATCGCATGTCTTAGGCACTTGGTGCCTTCCTTTGTGTGTAATTTGCATGCCCATGTGCGCACTATTTGATGAACAATTTAGTATATGAAGTGTTGCCTTCTCCCACCATGTCTAATGCTGATGTCTCGACTCTTGCCTTACAGGCTGAGATTTCTACCTTTGCTTTTGTTTAAGGGACCACAATCAAGTTGATAGGATCCCATAACTAGTTTAAGAGGTTGAGAGTGGAAGTGAGGAACTTGGGATGCAAGGAAATGGAGATCACATCTCATTAGGTAGCTTGTTAATTTTATTCTCGTGTATGTTGATGATATTGTCGTTAATAGTGTTAGAAAGAGAGTTTAAATGCTAAATGGAAGATTAATACAAGAGTTTGAAATAGAATAACTGGGGAAGTTGAATCATTTTCTTAGCATCAAGTTTGCTGGATACAAAGATGCACTTGTTATGGGTTAGTGGAAGTATGTGCTTGATTTATTGTAGGAAGGTAGAAAACTTGGGTAACTTGTTTCTATTATAATAAATGTTGACACTTTTATGCTTTGATGTCCTTAATAAGCTAAGGCGTATGTTGGAGATCTACAAAATGAAGAAGGATTTACGTATATTTTTTACTGATTTGGAGAAGGCCTCTGACTTGGTTCCAAGGGATATTTTGTGGAGAATTTGGAGAAGAGACATGTGCTGATCTATATATCAACCTTACAAAAGATATGTATGATGGATCTCCAGCTTGTGTAAGGAATCAGGTTGGATTGATGGACTACTTTGTTATCGTTGTAGATTATTAGGAAAAATTAGTCAAGAGTCCTAGTTTAATCTAAAAGTATATTAGAGGGGGGTGAATAGTGCAATTGAAAAATAATATGTAAATAAAATAGCTGAAGAAGTTGAACATTCTTACTTTACGAAATAGTCCCTTCACCTCTATATAGGTGGGGGAAAAATTACATCATAAACTTATTACAAAAATAAAAATTAACGAAATGCTCTTACTACAGAAAATAAAACTCAACACTCCCCCTCAACCTGGAGCATATATATCCATTATGCTCAGCTTGTTTCTACACTTCTCAAACTGGGGGCGAGACGACTTGGTAAACATGTCAGCGGTCTAGTCTGAGGAGGCAACACAAATAGTACGAAGCAGACCCTGTTGAATCAAACTTCTGGTATAATGACAATCCACTTTCACATGTTTTCTCCTCTTGTGGAACAGAGGATTGTTTGCAATATAGGTGTAGCCCGGTTGTCACAATGCATCTCCATAGGCTCCTAAACATTAACATGAAGATCCCGTAACAGAGACCTGATCCATATCATCTCAGCTGCAGTATGTGTCATGACCCTACACTTAGACTTAGCACTAGAGTGTGAAACAATACTCTGTTTCTTGCTCCTTTAGGTCACCAAGTTCCCAGCTACAAAATTACAGAAGCCAGTAGTAGACCGCCTGTCACCAACATCACCTGCATAATCTGCATCTGAGTATGCAACAATAGACATAGGTGCCTTCCTCTGAAAAAGAATGCCTCTAGCTGGACATCCCTTGATATACCTCAACACCTGCATCACAACCTGCCAATGAACATCAGTGGGCTTATCTAAGAACTGGCTTAGCTTACCTACGGCAAGGTTAATATATGGCTTAGTGATACTCAGATATAACAGCTTCCCCACCAGTTGCTGATATGCCTTTTTGTCTTTTAGGCTTATAGTATCCTTAAAAAGGTGAATTTTAGGATCCATAGGAATATTTGCATCTTTGGATCTTAGCATGTTTGTCTCCTGAAGAATATCAAAGGTATACTTCCTTTGCGACATAATTGTCCCTTGCTTACTTGTGGCAAACTCAATGCCTAAAAAGTATCTCAACTTCCCAAGATCTTTCATGACAAACTAGTGTGCCAAGTACTCCTTCGCCTGAGATAGACCCTCTGCATCATCACTTATAAGAATAAGTTCGTCCACATCACAAGTAAAGCTACTGTACCCCTGCTGGTCTTCCTTACAAATAGTGAATGGTCAGATGAGGATCTTTGCATCCCAATAACAGACAATGCCTTAGACAGGCTCTGCAACTAGGCTCGGGGGCTCTGCTTAAGACCATAAATGGCCTTACGAAGCCTGCATACACACTCCCCCTAAATCTAAAGCCAGGCGGTTGCTGCATATAGATCTCTTCCTCCAAGTCTCCGTACAGAAATGCAATTTTGACATCTAGTTGATGTAACTGCCATCTATAATGAGTTGTAACAGAGAAGAATGCGAACAGTGGAGAGTCGTGCAATAGGGGAGAACGTGTCAAAGAAATGCACCCCATAGGTTTGGGTGAATCCTTTTGCCACAAGGTGGGCCTTATACCTTGAAATAGACCCATCTGGGTTGTATTTTATGGTAAATACCCATCTGGCTCCAACAAGGTGTGTGCCAGACAGTAGAAGTGACAGCTCCCAGGTACTTCTGGTATTAAGTGCTGACATCTCCTCCTCATTGCTGTCTTCCAGTGTGGATGTAAGTAGAGCTTGCTGGTACGAGGTAACTTAGCACTGGATACAACAGTTGTGAATGCATGAAACTTCGAAGTTAGAGAATCAGCAGAAACAACACTCCTAGCAACACGATACTGGGCACAAGATTGTGGAGCCTTCCTGATAGCAATAGGAATATCCTCATCGGTATTCATGGAAGCAAGACCTGGAGAAACATCCACATGTGATAGATTCTCACCCTTTACACTTGCTGACACTGTATCTGAAGAAGCCTCCTGAGTAGAAATCGCCTCTAGGTTATCAACACTAACCTGAGGAGTCTGTAGAATAGATGGAGGGGGCTTTGCCCAATAAACAACTGGAAACTGATAGGTGTGACCCTTGAAGGTCCATTCATTTGCTGGTAGTGGCTTGAATGTGTTGGTAGATGACGTAGTAGCCTGAGAAGGGATACTACTATTTGTGAATATACCAAATGGTATAGGAGCAACTAGTACATGAGCACACTTCGGCATACTCTGCACTTGCCTGACAGCAACAGAAAAATAGGTACGGCTTCATGAAAGGTGACATCTGTACTGATGTAATGTCTCTGGTGTAGGGGATCAAAACATCGATACCCTTTCTGAGTACGAGAGTAGCCAAGAAACACACACTTGACTACTTTAGGTGCTAATTTATCGCATCCAGGCCCAAGAAGATGTGATGTACAAATGCCACGCACCCAAATATCTTGGGTGGAAGATCAAACAACTCATCATTTGGATAAAGCACCTGCCACGATACCTGCTCGTGAATCACATAGGAGGGCAATCTATTAATAAGGTAGTAAGTTGTGAGAACTGCATCTCCCCAGTAGTTCTGTGGCACATTGTTATGGATAAGTGCTCTGGCCATATCAAGGAAATGTTTGTGCTTCCTTTTTGCAACTCCATTTTGCTGAGAGGTCTGAGGATATGAGGTCTGATGAATTATGCCATGTAAACCATAGAATTCGGCCAGTTGACGAGTACAAAACTCCAATGCATTATCAGATTTGAGTCTTGATACAAACATTAAATTGATTCTTTATCATCAACACAAACTTTTCAATTAGTGGACCCACTTCAGACTTATTCTTCATGAGAAATAGCTAGGACAATATGGAAAAATCATCAACCACAATTAAATAGTATTGATGCCTTGCTCTATCAGGAGTCCTACTGGGACTCCAAACATCAAGATGCACTGACTGAAAACACGAAGACGAACGTGGCCCTGTAGTAGCTGGAAAGGAAGATCTATGGTGCTTCCCAAGTTGACATGCATTACAGGTGAGTTGTGTGCTTGGGGATACATGAGGAATAAGCCTGCGTAATTTCTCCAAAGAAGGATGGCCTAACTGTCTATGCCACTGTAGAGCACTTCTAGATGTGGTACTAACTTGACATGCTACAGCC
Organism: Thalassia testudinum; assembly: GCA_037157565.1. NCBI lineage: Eukaryota > Viridiplantae > Streptophyta > Magnoliopsida > Alismatales > Hydrocharitaceae > Thalassia > Thalassia testudinum. The sequence goes on along the minus strand of JAZHRO010000018.1, from coordinate 45,862,727 downwards.
ATGGGACCCTGCTAAAGTTGGTAAACACCTCCTTCAAATCCACTACCAGTAGTCTTCTCTGTCATTCTATCTTGGAAAATACATCCACGCCCATCAAAGATGACACGCCAATTCATCTGCTTAATGATTTCATTGACAGAGAGCAAGTTCATGGATAAATCTAGAACAAATTGGACACGATTAAGCTACATAGAAGGGATAACATTAATCTTCTCCTGACCACTAATAGGAGCAAGTTGCCCATCAGCCACCTGTATGTACAACCTTGAGAGACAGGTTGAATCTATCTAAAACACTGCAGATTCCCGGATAAATGATTGGAGGCATCTGAATCAATCAACCACGTCACACCAGTGGTTGGAGTATCACCCACGACGGTTCCTAGCACAATCTCTGACCGAGACACTGCCATGTTCATTGAAACACATTGCCACAAATTGATTTCAATGCACCAAAGAAAGGGTACACACCCTTAAATTTCTTTACACTCAGATCTAAAAACTGACAGAAAACAGGGAATACATACCCCAAAAATCTCTGCTCATATGCGGTCAATACTCAAGGGGAATACACACCCCAAAAACATGCATCAAAGGGGAATACGCACCCCAAAACAAATAGAAACAAAGATCTGATTTGATTATATCATCCAGGAAGATCTTTCAAACTCCTTTCCGGAAGATCATCGCTCTAGAACTTCATCACCAACATATGGAGGATCTTCCTAGACCCCGAAACAAAGGAGATAGGGATCTACAACCTTTCCTTACTACTGGAAGATGTCCAGCAACAAGAGGAGAGAGGTGAAGAGTAGAAGAGGTGGTGCTGCCCCCTCTACACCCCTCTTGTCGCAGCCAACGGTGGTAGTGATGATGGCAGGTTGGTGGCGCTGCTGCTGCTGGCAACGGTGGCACTGGCTGGTAGTGGCGGTGTTGCTGCTGGCTGGCGCTGCTGCCGATGGTGGCGGTGATGGCGGGCTTCGTGGTAGGGTTAGGGTGTTCTTGGTGAAGTTCTCAACTTTGCTCTGATACCAAGTTGAAGAAATTGAACTTTCTTACTTTACCAAATAGTCCCTTCACCTCTATATAGGTGGGGGAAAATTTGCATCATAAACCTACTATGAAAATAAAAATTAACGAAATGCCCTTACTACAGAAAACAAAACAAAAATTAACCACACAAATCAATTACCATAATTGCATAAGGATTTTTAGGTGGAAACCCTAAGGGTAAAAACCATCACCTAAGTCACAACTTAAGATTTCCTGATCAACCTAGTCGATCAAATCTACTATACGTTCCACTTAAAATGAGGGTGGAACAACCTCAATACAACCACATTACTTTGGCTAAGGGTAGTGTACCTTAAAAACCTCTCTTCATGAAGGGTATTTTGTCTCACGGGTAGATGGGAATTTGAATTTGCTACGCAAATACCCAATCAAAATATAAAACAAAATATAGAGCCCAAATTATAAATCAAAGCTAAGCTCCTATAGGTTTAAAGATCTTCCTTGAGATGGAAGTGTATGGGCGTGATAGCACAGAGTTTCGATCCTCTCTAATGTGTGATAAGAAGCTTGGAAATCAATGGCAGAATTTTCTTGTTCTTTAATCTTCACTTAGTGAGTCTAAAGGTGGAAAGAATTGGTTCTTGTGTGTTTCTTGCAAGGGAGAGGTTTTCATCTATTTATAGAGGTCATAAGAATGTTTAAGAAGGCTTAGAAGAGCCCTTGTAGCCATTGGAGGCATATCTCAAAAGATTGGGTCGAAATCTTAATGAGATCATGCAATAATTATGTCTGATATAGGTGTTTTGGACGTCTGAAAACAAGGCTCAGTTTCATTGAAATTAATTGGATCTAGACAATGTACTTGTCAACATAAATTAGATGCCCAGATGTGTATTTTAAGACATTTGGGAAAATGTTTGGATGTTTAAAAATGGGTGGGTTGGTTCCTATAAATGATCAGATCCAAACAGGGAACTTGGGTTTAATCATCAGACGTCTGGAGATCTTATTAGACGTATGGAACTAAAGGTAACCTTCGAGAATTGATTTCCTAAGAAGCTAACGATTATATTAGGTTTGACAAATTAAGATTTGGGTCAGATTTGGCCTAACGTCTACTTATTGGATGTTTGAGGATGTTTGGACGTTTGGGACTATTAATAAAATATTTTTAAAGTGTCTTCGAGAAGATAAGGTTCTGACAAACTTGATTTGGTCTGATGGTCCTTTATTGGATGTCTGATAAGGTCTTCAGATGTCTAAAAGTAGGTATGGACGTTTGGAAAGATATATGGACATCTAATATATAAAGGCAAGACTAGTACAGGCAGACCATTGGGTATTGGACGTCTGGATATTTTATCAGATGACTTAAAAGTGATCATCAGACACTTCATAATAAGGTTGGACGTCTGATAACACAATCTGTTTACTGTTTTGGTTTTCTAAGTCTATTTTGGGATTTACCTATGTTAGGTAAGTGTGTCTAAGACTTAGGTTAATATCTTTTGGGCTCTTTAACGATGAATCTAAGGAAATAAAGAACAAATAAAGGACTACACGACATAAGAACAAAATATTCTATCCTATTCTTCTTTCTCTTCATCTTCAAGTTTTAGTCCTAAGCTCCATCAATCTTCTTCCTCTAAAGCTCCTTGATGCTTTTCTCCTCTATCAAGTTCCTCCATTCCTTCATGGACTTGAGCTTGAGCTCTTTCACACTTGCTTTCATTTGCATTTTAACTTGAAATCTTAATTGCAAATGCAAACGTCAAATAACAAGTGTTTTATTATCATCAAAATCAATGATCGTGGTGTATTCGCATCAACATAATCAAGTTAGTCTAATTAGTTAATTTTTAGAGTCCTTAGTCCTTTTAGTATTCCTGTTTGCTATTTCCTATTCCTATTTGGTCTATTATGTAATTTGTTAACCCTACTCGCTGTATAAAGCGAATAGGGCTCCTATTTTCCACAAGAGAACATTATTTTCTTTAACATGGTATTAGAGCAAGAATTTTGATTCCTAGAGAACCCCTTCACCCCTCCCCTTATGCGTAGTCTTCTTTGCGTGGCTGCTCCTATCCACTGACCATTGTACCCATGCACCTTTGCTTGTAACGTATAATACCACATGCCTGGCCTTGCCCCTCACTGGTGACTACGCGTGAGGTCTTGCCCCTCTGTGTGCCACTTTACATGTGACCCTACTCCTCTGCATGCCACCGCGCGTGCGACCTTGCTGCTCTGAGTATTACTGGTGTGTTAGCGTTGCCTTTGCAGCATGCACGAGTGAGTACTGTTGCTGCTTTACCATGCATGCAAGCACACGAATCCACCTACCTTACGCACCAGCATGCATTGCTACCTACTTTGTGCATGTCTGTCTTGCTCAACGCATGCCACCGCGTGTGGACTTGACCTGTATTGCGTGCTCTACGTGGGTGACTCCCTGCCTCTTCGTCTATCAATTTGTTGACACTAGGATTGTCCTGTACTCTTGTAGATGCCAAGACTCTGGCATCCACATTTGTTGTTGTAGTTTAGGGCACCTCTATCAAACACAATGGTGCTTAGAATTACATCCTTTTGTCTAGGGCTTTCAAGATCTTCATTGGAGGCCAAAAGAAACTTTACATCTTGACTAAGGACGAACTAGACACCAAAGATAAGGACCATAAGTGGAAGTAAGACAACTACATGGTCATGAATTGGCTCTTGAACACCATGGAGCTGAAGATTGTTGTTCAAGAAAAATGCAAAAGAAATTTAGGACAACCTGGCCATGAAGCATTCCTAGAAGTCGAATTACTCCAGGCTTGTTGATATTTATTCTCAAATATGGTCCACCAATTAGGGGGACTTGTCATTGGTCAACTACTACACGACATCTAGTCCCTTTATGAGGAACTTGCACTCTTCTAGCCCTCCTGTTGTAATGCGTAGACTACTTAAAGAGCGAAGTGGCAGACATATCAATTCCTTGATGGATTGGGCCCACGCTACCAATCAGCCAAGGACCAATTTCTATCATTTGATGCTATTCTTGATCTAGAGATCGTTTATTGCCATCTTCAGAAAGTGATCCAGATGTCCCGCTTGTTTCATTCCTGTTGCTTTTCTTGACACCTCTTCCTTCATTATGTTTAGAGGGAGAGGTGGTTGCTTTGGTGGCTGAGGACGAGGCCATGGCCATATTTACTCTCTCTGCACTCATTGCAAGCAGACAAACCATCCTTCTGAGAGGTGTTGAGAGTTCGACAAGCCCGCTTGGGCCAATTAGATGTCTACCAAAACTCCTATGTTTGAGACTGTCTTAGAACAATCTCCCTATACTGTATATGGAGTTGGAGCATATGAGATCTCTAATAAGGAGCGAGCCCTCTAACATTGCTATTATAGCTATAGGAGTCATTGCAACCCCAACCCCTATTGCCTTTTCTGATTAGGGTGTTGGACCTGATCAACTGACTGGCACTTCCGTTGTAGTTGATGACTAGTGGGGGATTTGAGGTAGGTTCTTTTCTCCCATCCTTGTATACTTTTCTGCCTGCCTGCTTGGGATCTTCTTTTGTCTCTGACTGCTTACTACTACTACTATTACTTGGGATCGTCTCCCCCCTACTACTGCCTCTGCTTGGGATCGACTCCTATTGACTGCCTACCTTCACCGGCTGCCTGCTCTTTCGATTTGCTACTTCCTGCTGTTTTGGATGTCAACAATATGAGGGGGGGTCCTCTTTTGTCTATTATAACAAGTTGGGCGTTATACATGCTCCAACTTGAGGGGACTGTTATAGTATTAGGAAAGTTTGAGTATCATGAATAATTAGTAAAGAGTCTTAGTTTAGTTAAGATATTCTATTTAGTTAAGTTTGAGAGTTTTGAGTCCTTTTAGTATTCCTGTTTGCTATTTCCTATTTGTGAAGAATCAAGGAAGCGCAGCGGAGTTAGGACTCCTCTACTTCACGCGTGGAAAGAGATGAGAGATGAAAATATCCACCGATGGAGTTGTTGCTGGTAGGCACTGTTCACGATGAATAATAGTTTATTGTTCACGTGAATAGTAGGGCTTCTTCTGTTGTACTCCATATTTTGTGTTATGCCTGCAAGGATGTTCTGGTATTTTTTTTTTTCAGTGGGAGTTATGTTGTAATTTGTCTCACCTCTCTCTCCATATAAAGAGAGGTAGGGTTTTGAAATAAGACAACTTTTGGTTTCTCTTAACTTGGTATCAAAGCGGTGATCCTAGACTAGAGCTTGTGATATCCTACCTAAGTAAGCCTCCGATCTCTCCCACCAATATCTCGATCATCTTTTTCTCTAGTTGGATCTCTTCTTCGGTGCCGTAGGCGCCACCAGCGCCATCGCTGGTGGTGTTTCTTCTTGCACCGCTGGCCCCTGTTGGTGCAACGTCGGGTGTCGCCACCCACTGGTGGTGTTGCCTTTCGCATCACCGCCCCCTCTAGCTGGTCTTCTCCCCGTGCCCCCTCCCTTCTTTTTGGCGGAACTTGCTACAACCCTGTAGTAGGTGTTGCATGAGCATGGGGAGTAGCGCCTAGCCTTGGGGTACCCCAACCCATTGGCTGCAGCCATTGTAGGCCCTGTTGGCCTTGGTTGTGGTTGGTGGTCAGTAGATCGGGGCCCGATCTACCTCATCAAAATCTATTGGTGACAGATCTGATCACCAGCTCCCTGTTCCACGCCTCTGATCCTTCGTGATTTGATTTTTCTAATCAGATCAGGGAAGTTCATGAGAAGTTCATGAGTTGGTAAATCTGATTTTTGAGGTTTCGGTTCGCAGATTGGATGCTTGCGGATTAAATCAGTGATTTTGAAGTCTTTTCTCTAGTGTGGGTTTGTGGACAAAAGAGACATGTCTTCGAGTTCATCCGAAGTTACATCGAACTCTGCAGGGGACATCGGGACTTAAAAAAGTTTGTTTTTTGTACTTATGATAAAGCTTGATGAGACCAATTATCCTAGGTGGTCCCAGATATTCTTGATGACCATTAGGGTCCTGGGAAGGAGCACATTCTTAGTAGTCCAGAACCCGCCTAGAAGACAGGTGTGAATGCTACGTGGGATAAAGATAACTCAATGGTGTGCACGTGGATGAATAGCGTTATTCCTTGTATTGGTGATGAGATTATGTATTACATTACGACTAAGGAGATGTGGGATTCTCTTTGTGAAACCTATTCTCATGAGAAGAATTCCTCTAGAGTTTTGCAGGTTTATCATGAATTGTTTCATCTTTGCCAAGAAGGCTGTACTTTAGTGCGGTATTATTCTATTGTGAAGGGTCTTTTGGAGAGGCATAACTCCTATCGACTGAGCTCTCGTCTCTTGAAGAAACATATAACAGGCTTAGTCGGATTGCCCTTCAGACTCCATTGACAGATACTATAGGATAGACCTCTGCTTTGGCTACGATTCTTGGACGTGGAAGAGGTGGACCCTCTTCATGTGGTCGTGGTCGTGGACGTGGATTTTAGGGGTGTACTCGTGCCCCCTGTACTTACTGTGGTCGGAGAGGACACATAGAGGCTGCATGCTGGCAGAAGCATGGCAAACGTGCAGTGGCTAATCAGGCGACTGATATTCCTACTACATCTTCAGAGGTTATTTCTAGGGCAGAATTTGATGAACTTCTTCAGAGGTTTCCTAGATAGCACAGGCCTCTACTACTCAATCCCCAGATACTGCTGCATTTGCGTCTTCCTCCTCAGGTAGTGAGTTGGTTTGCTCTTCTTTTCATTGAGATCTGGTGAATGGTTAGTAGACAGTGGAGCTTTAATGCACTTATGTGGAGATCAAGAGTCCTTTCTTATCATGTGTCCTATGGCACCAGGGAGGATTGTTCAAGTGGTAGATGGTTGGCATTCTCTTGTGGTTGGAAAGGAAATTGTCCCTCTGTTCTCTACCCTTCAGCTATCTGATGTTCTTTCTGTTCCAAAATTTCCCCTCAGTTTACTTTCTGTGAGCAATATTACCAAGGAATTACATTGTCGAGCTATATTTGATGCTTAGTCATGTGTCTTGTAGGACAAGCTCACAGGGAGGACGATTGGTGGATGTGAGGAAGGAGGGGTTTACCGTCTGAGCTGTTCACCCATCACCGTTGTTGCTGTTGGCCATGGGGTAGGTGCCTCTGGGTCTCCCCTTCAGTGGCATCTTCGCCTTGGTACTTACCCTTGGAGAGACTTAGACGTGTCATACCTCATATTTCATCCACCACCTCTATTGTTTGTGATGCTTGCCAACTTGGTAAGCATCACCGTGCCAGTTTTCCATCTACACATTCTGGGTCTACTTCTGTTTTCCAGCTTATTCATATAGATGTTTGGGGCCCTAGCCGGATTCCTGATCGACTAGGCCATTGATATTTCTTAGTTTTGGTTGGTGATTTTTGCCGTGTTTATTTGATTTTCCTTATGAAAAATAAATATGAAGTTGGGAAACATTGTTGAGAATTTTGTTATTGAAATAAAGACCCAATTTTCTATTGTTATTTAAATGTTTCATTATGATAATGCATTGGAATTTTGTACTACTCTTTTAACATCCTTTTATAAATCCAATGGCATTATACACCAAATCACATGTGTTCACACCTCTCAACAGAATAGTGTAGCTGAGAGAAAACAGACATTTACTTGATGTTGCCTGCACCATGGTGATTCATCATTCTATCCCATCTTTATATTGGGGTGATGCAGTGTTAACTACATGTTTTCTAATTAACAGGATGCCTAACTCTACTCTTCATGAACAGATTCCTTGCCAAGTTTTGTATCTTGATAGACCTATTTTTTATGTTTCCCCTCGAGTTTTTGGGTGTGTGGCTTTTGTTCACCTTCTTGGTCCTGGAAGGGATAAATTGGCTCCTAGAGTGAAGTGCGTTTTCTTGGGGTATTCGCGGACATAAAATGGGTATCGATGTTTTGATCCTGTTACTTCTCGCCATTTTGTGTGTTGATGTTACTTTTCATGTGACAATTCCATATTTTCTATGTCTAGTCTTGACTTGCCTCTCATCGTTGAGATTGCACCTATGCTCATACCTCCTATACCCCTTGGTGCCATTCTTGATATGGACACACCTGCACCAGTGACTCTTGAGATACAGAGATATACTGAGCCCATTCGTATGTATACTAGGCCACATATTATCTTGTAGGTTCCCCCTCCTTCGCCTTTTCCTCTGACCTCCTCAGAAAAGGTGAACTCTGCACCCTTAGACATTGACAGTTATGTGCTTAGTGATGTAGATGGGTCTCTTACATTTCGTCATGAGGAGGATGATCTTGATCTTTTAATAGCCATTCGGAAGGCTCCACGGAGTTGTGTTCGATATCCGATTGCAAGAAGTCTTGTGACAGATGGTTTGGGGACAGAATTTGCTAGCTTTTGTCAGGCCTTGGCAGCTACTCATATTCCTGCAACACATCACGAGGCCATGCTTGATCCAAAGTGGCGTCTGGCCATAGAGGAAGAGGTGACCGCTCTTCAGAGTAGAGGCACATGGGAGTTGACTTCTTTGCCACAGGATCTACTGTTGTTGGGTGTTGCTAGGTTTTCGCCCTGAAGTATAATCCAGATGGCTCCATTGCAAGGTATAAGGCTAGAATGGTGGCAATTTACGCAAACCTATGGAGTAGACTTTTTTGACACCTTTTCTCTTGTTGCTCATCTTTCTGTTGTGTGTATCCTTGTGGCAGTTGCAGTGCATAGGGATTGGCCATTATATTAGCTTGATGTCAAACATGCCTTCTTGTATGGAGATTTGCAAGAAGAGTTATGCAGCAATCCCCAGGTTACGAGGTTTAGGGGGAGAGTGTATGCAGGTTACACAAGGCCATCTATGGCCTTAATCAGAGGCCCTGTGCATGGTTCCAGAAATTATCTCTGGTGGTGGAATCAGTTAGATTTCTGACATCCTCGGTAGATCACTCGCCGTTTATTAGGAAAATAGGGAAAGGTGGCACTGTTCTTGTGTATGTGGATGATTTGATTGTTACATGAGATGACTATGAGGGGATAACAGAAATCAAGAGATGTTTGGCTGATTAGTTTGTAATGAAGGATCTAGGCCCATTGGGATACTTTCTCGGGATAGAAGTAGCTCGCACAAAAGTGATGTATTGTCCTAAAGGAAGTATACTCTAGATGTTCTACAGGAAGTTGGCATGGTAGGGGCCAAGGCAACCAATAAACCTATGGACCTTAAGGGGCACTTGCATGATACTAAGGTCGATGCTATGGATTGCAAGCGATATAGATAGCTAGTTGGAAAGCAATTGTATTTCACTATTACCAGACCAGACATATCTTATGCTGTTGGTAGACTGAGTCAGTTTATGGCTAAACCCACTAGGTAGCATTGGGATGCTGCAATGATGGTGCTCAAATATCTCAAGAAGGCTTCTCGTAAGGGTCTTCTATTTACCAGAGGGACTTCTATGACAGTTGTAGGTTATTCTGATGCTGATTATATTGGATGTCATTTGGATAGGAAATCTACTATAGGATTTTGTACCTACATATCCGGCAATCTTGTGACCTAGAAGAGTAAGAAACAAGCAACAGTTTCTCGATTCAGTGTAGAAATTGAGTACAAGACAATGGCCCAAACTACAGCTACGATGATGTGGATTCGATCCTTGCTAATTGTTTTGCATATTGAGATTGATGGACCTATGAAGATGTGGTGTGACAATAGAGTGGCTACCTATATAGCCAACAAGGTTCGAAATGCTGATTTCGACGCCGTGCCGATGAAATTGTAGGTATGCATTTCGTGGGCATGCCGAAGGCATGTCGTGGAAACTCCCATTTTTCGATGGCAGATTTCGACGATTTCGATGACCCGAAAAAATGACATTTCGAGGCACGCCGAGGGCATACCGATGCATGTCGACAGAAATGACAGAAATGATTAAATTTGAAAGACCACTAAATCAAGATGCTAGAAACATATTTACAGTTGTATGTAAGCCTATATGAACAAAAAATAATTGTTATTTAAGCCTATATGACAAAAAATCAACGTGTGTGTTGTGTGTGTGTGTGTCGGCATGCCGTCAGTTTCGTCGGCAATTGTCAGCATGCCGGTGAAACCCTCGGCATGCCGACAGTTTGCCTAAAAATCGACACAAAGATTGTGTTGGCATGGCCTTGCTCCAAAATGTGGATGTTCTGGTAATTTTATTTTTTAGTGGAAGTTGTGTTGTAATTTGTCTCACCTCTCTCTCCATATAAAGAGAGGTAGGTTTCGGAATAAGGCAACTTTTGGTTTCTCCTAATTTGGAATCCCATCAAATCTGTATCCTACTAATTTAAACCCAAACAAACTCCTAATTTAGAAAAACCAAATTATCCCTAAAACAAATCCTAATTATCTCTAGAACATATAGAAACAAATAACTTGGCATACAAGCCAACTCAACACCTAAACTCTAAGACAAAACCCTAGCTGATGCTAGGGACCTACTGTTGTCATTGTGGCAGTCCATGAGGCACTCCAAAATTCAGAAAAATCTCCACTCCCGCCTAAGTCAAGCTTCGAGAGGGGCGTAGGCTTGCCTTCAAGCTTCTTGTGGTGATAAATGGTGAGCGATCCCATATATGATATTTGACGCATTTTCTTTGAGAAAATCTCCCCTTTTGGAGGAGGATAAAAAATCAGATATGAAGGCTCCATTGGTGAAGCACAAAGATCACAAACCTCTTTATAACTTGATAAATCTCCTCCTCTTCTTAACTTTGGCTTCTTCCTGTGCCTCCGGTGCCTTTTTAGAAAATATATGGAGTTTATCTTGAGCCTTTGTGTCCGCCACTGCTTTAAGTCTATGGTTGATAGAGGTCTCTGTGTCTCTTTTTCTACATCCGAGAGCTAAGCACTAGATCTTGGCGTTTCCTGGCATGCTAGAGGGTTCCATGTGCCCCCTCAACCCGTTGGTGTCGTTGCTCTAATGCCCCACAAGCTTGTTGAGTTGCTAAGGTTTCTAGGTGCATACAAGGCCACCTTTTTCTTAGTAGAAACGGTGCGACGCTTCGTCCTTGAGTCCTTTGTTACGTGATTCACGCATAGGAGAAAGTCCCTATGCGTGGAGATGTTTTTCTCCTTCCATGCACGTGAGATCTTAGTAGACTAGGAAGGCTTGCTCTGATACTATGTGAAGAATCAGGAAAGTGCAGTAGAGTTAGGACTCTACTTCTGCACGCGTGAGGAGATGAAAAATTCATTGATGGAGTTGCTACTAGTAGGCACTATTCACGATGAATAGTTCATGATGAACAATATTCTATGGTTCACGTGAATAGTAGGGCTTCTTCACATTGAATGAGGTAGATTAGAGGAGAGAGATTGCCATGGAACTTGAATTATTATTGCAATTCTCTCAAAATAACATGGTAGAAGTCTTCTATTTAAAGAGAAGAACTATTCATGACCCAAATTTATTGGGATTTGGAATCCCATCAAATCCTAATCATACTAATTAAAACCTAAACAAACTTCAAATTTAGAAAAGCCAAATATCCCTAAAACAAATCTTAATTATCTTTAGAAGAAAATCTTCTAGGCAACAAATAACTTGGCATGCAAGCCAGCTAAACACCTAAACCCTAAGACCATGTTACGGACCTACTCTTGCCAGTGGCAGCCACATGGTTGTCCACGTGGCACTCTAAAATTCTGAAAAATCTCTACAGTATTCCTATTGGGGTACTATATAATTTGTTAACCCTACTCTCTATATAAAGGGGTTAAGGTTCCTATTTTCAACAATAAGTGAGGCATTATTTTCTCCAACAATCATCATTAGTTTGTATCAAGGATTAGTTTTAAGCCCTTCTTTAACTTGGTTGTGAGTTGATGAAGCACATTCAATGTGGAAGTGTCATGTGTATGCTTTTTGTTGATGATGTTGTGCTAGTTGATGAGTCATCGTGTTGAAGTTATTTTACCTATGTAGGAGTCTTTTATTATTTGTCTTTTTCATAAGGGCATTATATGTAATTGACCTGAAAGCCTCTCTCTATATAAAGAGGCTTAGGTTTCAGTTTCAATAAGAAAGTTCCATTCTTTTTTTCTGAACATGCTATCAAAGCGGGGTGAATCCTAGATTCGCGCTCGGATATCGTTCTCCACTAAAACCGTAAAACATTAGAGAGAGAACCACAACTCTCTCTTTCTCTCTTGCTTCCTCTCCTTCTCTCCTCTCTCTCACCAATAGGTGCAACAGGACATCTCTTCCCTCTCTTTCAACGATAGGATTAATAAGACATCAAAGGGGGGGCGTCACCGGTCATCAGCTATGGCCTAACGACATTGCCAGCCACTAGTGGCGACCTAGCGTCAGTTTAGTAGTGCCGTAAGCCATCGGCGATAGTCCAGCAGCATCGCCACCACCCTGCGGTGGCCCAGCAATGTTGCTAACCAGCCCTAGTGGCCTAGTAGCATTGCCTAGAGGCATTGCTGTCCTCGCTGGTGGCCCTAGTGGGTCTCTGCCTCCTAGCGCCACCTGCGGTGGTCTTGCGACCGCCGATCGTGTGCTTCGGTTTGTCTATGACGTGAACCACCATCTGGAGTGGATTAATCTTGTGATTTGTGGTTTTTTTATGGTTGTTTATGCCTTTTGAAGATCTTGAAGGGTCTTAGCTTCATGACAAATCACTGAAATTTATGGAAAACAAATTTTTGGTACCAGTTTCAGATATGATTTCTCTGTTGCATCTCTTGACTCCAACATGGCTACCACTAGTTCATCTGGGTCATCTATTGCTTCTGAAGTCAAGCCTCCGATTTCATCTACCTCTCTTGTAGTCCAAGGCACCACTATCAAATTTAATGGTGTCAGGAATTCCCTTTTATGGCCCTAAGCATTCAAGATATTCGTTCGAGGTCAAAAGAAACTTTACATCCTTACTAAGATCCTGTTAAGGTAGATGTTCCAAATTTTGAGAAATATGAACAAGATAATTATCTTGTCATGAATTGGATAATGAACAGTGTGGAACCTCAAATTGCAGCGAATCTCTTGTATAAGAAGATTGCTAAAGAAATTTGGGAAATTCTAGCAAAGAAATATTCCCAACGGTCCAATCATGCTCGTCTGGTAGATATTGATTGTTGTATATGGTCCACATCTCAGGGGTTCGCACCACAAATCATCCATCAAAGAGGTGCTGAGCCAAATTTGGCTATCCAGGTCAGACAAATGTAGTTGTTTAAAGGGAGAATGCCCCCACTCCACTTGGAGTGCCTACCTTGATGGTTTATGACTATGTTAGACTCATGCAGATATTGAGGTAGGGAGTTCTAGCAGATCCTCCTGCATCTCTAGTAGTGATTGGGAGCTCTACCAACTTAGCTACAACTTCGTCAACCTTGTCTTGGGTGGTTGACTCAGGTGCTTCCAATCATCTTACTGGTACGGAAGATGCCCTTTCATCATTGCGATCAACATTTATAGTTACTTCTGTCTGGTAAATGGAACCTACTCTCCTGTTACTGTAGTAAATGTTCAATTCTCTGATTTATTAAGTTGACAGATGTCTATTTGCTCCCGAATTTCCTTTGAGTTTACTGTCTGTTTATAGATTGTGTAAAGAGCTTAACTATCAGGTAATTTTTGATGAGCACTTTGTATTTTTTCAGGACATCCAGACGAAGAAGATGATTGGTGGGGGGATTCAACGTGATAGCCTCTACTACATTGATACTTCTCACGTTTTTGCTGGTGCCGCTTTTATCTTGACCGATCCAGTTTTGTGGCATCGTTGTCTAGGGCCTCCCTATGTCTCCAGACTTCGGAAGATGTTTCCTAACTCATTGGTTCCAGACAAGTTATATTGTGAGGCTTGTCAATTGGGCGAACATCACCGTGCTTAATTTGTTTCTTATGATAATAAGGAGTTCCACTTCATTTGAAGTAGTTCATTGTGATGTTGGGGGACCATGTTGAATAAACCACTGGTCAGTCTACCGGTATTTTGTTGTTTTCATTGATGACTATAGTTTGTCTTGGACTTTTTTGATGAGGGATTCTAAGATTGGATTTGTTGTTTCTAAGTTTTTTTAATGAAGTGTAGAATTTCTATTTGAAATGACCCTTCCCAAGGGTCGTTCATGAATTTCTCGGAATGGAAGGGGTGTGAATGCAATTTTAAACCCCTTGGGTTTAAGTTTGTGGGCTCTGCGGGAAAAAGAGGCTTTTGAGGGGGTCAACCTTGCAAATTACCCCTACCCCTCCACCCTCAACCTACGCACACACACAACCAAAACCCTAACCCTCTTCCTTAAAAACCCCCCCTCACCTCTCCACCCTTTCCACACCTCCAATGCCACCACCACCACCTCCACTTCCCCTCAACCACTTATAGGCGACGACCATTCCTTCTCCCCTTGTTCCCTTGCTATCGTGCGTGGGGGAGAAGGAAAGGAGAGGAACGGGAGGAGCATGGGTGAGGGAAGGAGCTCGGAGGAGCCTGGGAGAGGGAGCGACGAGTGCAGGAGGAGGAGCACAGAGGACGCTCCTCCATTTTTCTCCACCATCGCCGTCCATCTCCTCCTCCCCTTACACCTTGCAACCAGAAGGAGAAGAGGGGAGCTGAAGGAGCGCATAGAGGGAGGGGCGGTGCGTGCGAGGGAAGGAGCTGAAGGAGTTTGAGAGGGAGGAGAGACAGAGCAGGAGGAAGAGATGCGTGAGGAGAGCGACGTTGCTGCGGTTGCAACAGTTCGAGCTCGCGAGGAGCTACGCGAAGCATTCTGTGTAGTCATTTTTCCGCAGTATCAGACGTCTGCGACACTCTCCAGATGTCTGAAGGAGTAGTAGGATGTCTGGAGGTGGCACAAGACGTCTGATAACGCGCAAAATACTAAGGTATGTCCCCTGCACGACCTACATGTGCATGCGGAGTGTTTAGGTGTTGGATTTTTAAGCTGCGCGTGCATACGTAGGTACGAGGGCATTGGAAAGGTGCGTAGCACGACATTCGAGGTGCTTTAGGGAGTCTGGAGGCCTTATGAGACGTTTGATTGCTCTTCCAGACGACCGGAAGTAGTGTTAGACATCTGGAAGCTCCCTCAGACGGCTGCGAAGCGGTTCAGACATCTGAAAAAGACGCAGGAAAGCAAGGTGGCCTACGTGTTCGTTTACGACATTTGGGACTCGTCCTAGATGTCTGATTTTGGTCAGAGTGTGTTTTTGGGCTGGTTCAGGGCCCAAACGGAGTCGATTTTACACAAAGTATCGTTGGTTTCCTTTCAGAATTCTCTACGTGTTAGTGTCAGACCTTTGCTATTTTGAACTCGTTTGACATGTTGGTCAATGATATAGGTTTCCAGTCCGTAGTGTACGTGGGACCCGCGGAGGCGTCGAGATCTACCGTATGAGCCCCCATTCTACCCATATATCTTGGTAGAGTGGTCATCTCTAATACTGTGATTTAAATGATTAAAGTGCATGCTATATTAGAAATATCTGATTGAACCCTAAGATATGAAATGAATCTTAAGGCTGAGGAGGATGAATGAACATTACTTGAATGCTATTATACTTTGAAATGCATGTGAAAGTCTTTACTGCTAGCAACTGAAAGTTAATTGATGTGGTGATTGTTTAATTTGTTGAATTACGAGCTGCCTGTTATACGATTAAGAATCGGAATGTGAATGCAGATATATGCCGTATCATGAGATAAGACGAATGCTGATGCACGAACCCTACGGGGAACTAGAAAATTAATCAAAATACTATGATATGGAAATCCGATGTGTGTTGGAACATGTTGAATACAAGCTGGTTGGTTGTATGGACTTGCTTACGGAAAGTGAGCTTGCTCTCGTGTACACGGTATCGAGGAGAGCTACTGTCACTTTAGTGTAGGGGCAGTTAGCTACCCCTTGGTTTGAGACCAGGAGTTGGGATTGACCACCTTACACCTACTCTTGTTAGGCCCATTAGGCAAACTGGGATAGTTGGGCGAGGGTATGCAAATTGTCGAGGGGTGTGACCCCTGTTCGGTTCTGTTTTGTACATTTGGGCGTACCCGTTAGTGGAAACGACTGACCGCGTGCCAGTGTAGGGTAGCTACCCGTGCGCTTATCGCACGTGCCGTAGTCACCGCTACGTCGCGGCCATGACTTTAGGGTGGTAGACCGGGTGTAGGACTATTACGGGGTACTTTCCCAGTCAGGAGAGTGCCATGTGTATATCCTGCATCGCGGGAAAATTGCATCAAGATCGTTCCCTTAGGGAACAAGTGGAATGAGAAATGTTGTGAACTCTTACTAGAAATCGAATAAGAAACATATAAATGTTTTAAACGAAAACAAATAATAATTCATAACTGGAAATTGTGTGGTTAGTTAGCTGCTTGTTCCTTATTGTTTAATTGGATGTAAATGACATAACCACTACTTTACTCAGCGTTAGCTGACCACATATTTATATAATCATGTTCAGGTCAGGGAGTTGAGCAGTCCTCTGTGAGACAAGAGAGTCGCCGCAGCGCTGGACGAGCTGGAGGGGGTAATCCTCCACCACCCCCACCACCCTCAAGACACTTTTAAGCACCAGTCCTCCTTACCGGGAGGCGTACCTGTTCCCCTGTTGCGGCTCCACCACGAACTATTTGCCTAGTTTCGGAAGCTGAAGCCCCCTCCATGGGGGAGGAGAGCCCGTTTGAGGCAGAGGACTGGTTGGAGAAGATGGAAAAGATTTTCGACATGCTCCACTCTCCTATAGAGTGCCGCGTGGCCTTTGCCACGTACTAGTTGGAGAGTGCAGCCCACAGGTGGTGGAGGGCAGTTAGAGGCCAAGTGGGGAGAGAGCTGTCGTGGAACCAGTTTGTGGTGTTCTTTTGCGAGCAATACTTCTCACTGACCTGGAAGGACCAGAAGTGGTGGGAGTTCCACACTCTCTGCCAGGGGGCGATGACAGTTGGTGCGTATCGTACGTGTTTCTTGGAGCTGTCAAGCCTCGCCTCGACGGTTGTGTCTACAGAGGAGTGCCTGTGGAGGTTCACTAAGGGTCTCTGGTCTGCTATTCGGGGGTATGTGAAGCCCTTGAAGTTATCTATTTTCTCTTGCATTGTTGAGGCGGTCATGACCTATGAGGAGACCAACCCGACCGTGTGAGACATTGATGGAAGATGGAAGAGGCCCTACCAGCCGGAGCACTCACAGGGTCGTTAGGAGAGGAGGCATACAACGCCCGCAGGGGAGTTGTCTCGCTCTGTGGGGCCACTAGTGGCCTTTAGGGGCCCCAGACAGGGCCAGCTTCCAACACCAGACCCTCGCCCAGTTACCAATAGGGACAGATTGAGGGAGGAGGCCGTGCCCCTCTTTACTACTAGTGTGGCCAGTCGGGCCACATGAGGAGAGACTGCCCATTTAGGGCCTGATCACACAAGATGCTCCCAGCACCGAGTACTGGAGGTCGATCTAGCAGTCGCGGTTACTAAGCACGAGGAGGAGGACAACAGTCATGAGGAGGGTACCGGCTAGCTGTTGCTCGCCCGACCTAGAGTGTAGCCGCTTCTTCTGCACCTAGAGCTGAGGGACGTGTCAACGCCCTGACTCACAGAGGCACCAGAGCTTTGGGTTCTGTGGTGGCAGGTATGGTTACAGTTTCTGGCAGATTAGTTTACGTAACTTCTGGTGGAGGGGGATGGAGCGGGATGTTGGTGAGTTTGTTTAGCAGTGCTTGGTATGCCAGCAGGTGAAGGTCGAGCACTAGAGGCCTGCAGGGCCGCTACTGCCACTTTTTGTGCCAGAGTGGAAGTATGAGAGTATCACTATGGATCTAGTGGTGGGGTTACCCGTTACGCAGTGGGGACATGACATAGTTTGGGTGATAGTGAACAGGTTGACGAAGACGGTGCGATTCTTACTGATCCGAGTCACCTTTGGGCCAACACACCTAGCAGAGTGTTACATCAGAGATGTGTGCCTTCACGGAGTCCCTCGCGAGATCATATCCGATCGGGATACTTGTTTCAATTCCCTGTTCTGGGTAGATTTCAGTAGGCCTTGGGGATTCGTCTGAGGTTCAGTACCGCCTACCACCCCCAGATCGACGGACAGTCAGAGTGCACCATACAGACACTTGAGGACCTCCTACGCGCTTGTGTACTAAACTGAAGAGGCTCCTGGGAGGAGCATTTACCCTTGGCAGAGTTTGCATACAATAACAGCTACCACTCGAGCATTGGCATGACACCTTATGAGGCTTTGTACTGGAGGAGGTGTATGGCACCTTTGAGTTGGGTCGAGGTGGGGACCAATTGGGAGGTTGGTCCCATGCTGATCCATTAGAGTCAGGAGGTGATAGAGCAGATCCACAGACGATTCCGTACTGTCAGGAGCTGATAGAAGAGCTATGCTGGTAGGAAGCACAGAGAGGTGCAGTTCGAGGTTGGGGATCACGTCTTCCTCCGTGTTTCGCCTATGAAGGGCTTGCAATGTTTTGGGGTAAAATACGAGGTGACGACTTGGGAGCTCGAGGCGGCAATGCGAGAACAGTACCTGGAGCTTTTTGATGGTACATCGCTTCTGACCTACTTTGATCCTCTTTAAGTTATGCGCATATACGTTTATTTCTGCAGCCTAGTTAGCTCAAGTTTCAGGGATGAAACTTCTTTTAAGTTATGTTGAAATGACTCTTTTGAAGGGTCGTTCGGGAATTTTCCAGAATTGTAGGGGTGTGAATGCAATTTTAAACCCCCTTGGTTTAAGTTTGTGGGCTCTGCAGGGAAAAAGAGGTTTTTAAGGGGGTAAACCTTGCAAATTACCCCTACCCCTCCAACCTCAATCCATGCATACACACAACCAAAACCCTAACCCTCTTCTTTAAAAACCCCTCCTCACTTGTCCACCCTCTCCACACCTCCAACGCCACCACCACCACCTCCACTTCCCCTCAACCACTTACAGGCAGCGGCCATTCCCTTTCCCCTCGTTCCCTTGCCATCGTGCGTGGGGGAGGAAAGGAGAGGAACAGGAGGAGCATGGGCGAGGGAAAGAGAGAGCGTGGGCGAGGGAAGGAGCTTGAAGGAGCCCGTGAGAGGGGGCGGCTAGTGCAGGAGGAGCATGGAGGATGCTCCATTTTTCTCTACCACCACTGTCCATCTCCTCTACCCTTTACACCTTGCAACTGGAAGGAGAAAGGGGAGCCAGAGGAGTGCATGGAGGGAAGGGTGGTGCGTGCGAGGGGAGGAGTTGAAGGAGCTTGAAAGGGAGGAGAGACCGCGTAGGAGGAAGAGCTGCGCGAGGAGAGCAATGCTGCTGCGGTTGCAGCAGTTTGAGGTTGCGAGGAGCTTCGCGAAGCGTTCTGCGGAGTCACTTTTCCGTAGTATCAGACGTCTGCGACACTCTCCAGACGTTTGAAGTAGTAGGATGTCTGGAGGTGGCATCGGATGTCTGATAACGTACGTCCCTTGCACGACCTCCATGCACATGCGGAGTGTTTAGGTGTCTCATTTTTAAGCTGCGCGTGCATGGGTAGGTACGAGGGCATTAGAAAGGTGCGTGGCACGACATTCGAGGTGCTTTAGGATGTCTGAAGGTCGTGTCAGATGTCTGACTGCTCTTCCAGGCGACCGGAAGCAGTGTCAGACGTCTGGAAGCTCCCTCAGACGGCTGCGAAGCGGTTCAAACATCTAAAAAAGACGCAGGAAAGAAGGTGACCTACTGCGTTCGTTTGACGTCTGGGACTCGTCCCAGACGTCTGATTTTGGTCAGAGTGTGTTTTTGGGCTGGTTCAGGGCCCAAACGGAGTCGATTTTACACAAAGTATCGTTGGTTTCCTTTCAGAATTCTCTACGTGTTAGTGTCAGACCTTTGCTATTTTGAACTCGTTTGACATGTTGGTCAATGATATAGGTTTCCAGTCCGTAGTGTACGTGGGACCCGCGGAGGCGTCGAGATCTACCGTATGAGCCCCCATTCTACCCATATATCTTGGTAGAGTGGTCATCTCTAATACTGTGATTTAAATGATTAAAGTGCATGCTATATTAGAAATATCTGATTGAACCCTAAGATATGAAATGAATCTTAAGGCTGAGGAGGATGAATGAACATTACTTGAATGCTATTATACTTTGAAATGCATGTGAAAGTCTTTACTGCTAGCAACTGAAAGTTAATTGATGTGGTGATTGTTTAATTTGTTGAATTACGAGCTGCCTGTTATACGATTAAGAATCGGAATGTGAATGCAGATATATGCCGTATCATGAGATAAGACGAATGCTGATGCACGAACCCTACGGGGAACTAGAAAATTAATCAAAATACTATGATATGGAAATCCGATGTGTGTTGGAACATGTTGCCTACAAGCTGGTTGGTTGTATGGACTTGCTTACGGAAAGTGAGCTTGCTCTCGTGTACACGGTATCGAGGAGAGCTACTGTCACTTTAGTGTAGGGGGAGCTAGTCGCCTCTTGGGTTGGGACCCGAGGTGAGGATTGACCACCTTACACCTACTCTTGTTAGGCCCACTAGGCAAACTGGGATAGCCGGGCGAGGGTATGCAGACTGTCGAGGGGTGTGACCCCTGTTCGGTTTTGTTTTGTACATTTGGGCGTACCCGTTAGTGGAAACGATTGACCAAAATCAGACGTCTGGGACGAGTCCCAAACGTCTTAGAAGACGTTAGATCTTACCTTCCCACTTCTTGCGGCTGCCTCAGATGTCCAGACTCCTCTGTAACCGTCTGAGGGAAGTCCCAGACATCGGACCTTCCTTCCAGTCGTTTGGAAGTGCCGTCGGACATCTGGCGAAGTGGTCAGACGTCCAAAAGTGCTTGGAAAGGCGCATTGCGTGCCTTTCCAATGCCCTGCAGCTGCGTATGAAGACGTAGACCCATTTTCAGCCAAAAAGTTTTGCGCTACGGTCTGCATGGTGGGAAGTAGCGCAGAAACACGTACCTCCGCGCGAAAATTTGTTTTCAGACGTCCGGCTTTGGCTCCGGATGTCTTGATACTTCTCCAGACGTCTGATATTAGAAAACCAGTATCCAGTATCTGCTCTCACGGCCTGTCCTCCTCGCGCCTTCGCCTGCAGGCGCTGCAGCAGCGTCTCCCGCAACTGCAAGAGGCCGAGGACTTCTGCCCGCGAGCCCCTCCTCGCACGTGCCCTCAGCTCCTACCATGAGCTCTCGACTGTGCACTCGCGAGCTTCCTCCTGAGTGCTACCGAGCTCGCGCCGCCGCTCCCGTAGCAAGATACTCCTCGCGGACACTCCCGTAAGGCCTCTCCCTCTTTCTCACGCTCGCTCGTTCGCTTGCTCCCTCTCACTCTCCCTCACGCACTTGTTCACGCTCTCCCTCCCTCCTTCGCGCACTCACCCGTGGCAGGGGGAAAAGGTGACGACGATGAAGGTGGTCGCTGGCAGGGGAAGGAGAGGAAGGGGGCGGTGGCTGGTGGTGATGGGGAGAAGAAAAGAGGTGTGGGGCAGTTTAAAAAGGAGAGGATTAGGGTTTCAGGTGAGAGGGTCACGAGGAGAGAGAACGTTCCGTGTGCAGCGTGTGTGGAGGAAACGTAGGTTTCAATTTTTCCTACTTCCGTACGTCCGGAACTATGTCTAGACTTCTGAACAGACGTCTGACTGATACTCCAAACGTCTTATCTGACTAAAAAGGCGGCGGGTCATTTCATCCATCAAGGGAGCGAGTGCTGCCGTTCCGCATATGGGCCCGAGGCTACCCGATCTTGGGATGAGAGCATCGGGAATGTGGTTGAGAAGAGAAAAAGGTTGAAGTTGCTATTGATGGTGCTTCCTGCTGCAGTAGCGGAGGAGATTGGCCGTGGGAGAGATGCTGCGACCGGGGTTCGTTGCTCGGGATCGAGCTAGAGAGGCCACGCATGACCTCCTCCTTCAGGGCCAAGAAGAATCCTTGCTGCTGTTGCTGATCTCCACAGAGGAGATCCTCTTGGAGCGGGTCGAATTGGAAAACCTAACAGGGGCAAATCACCTTGCCATATACTCCTTGATTCTCTTTCAGATTAAGAATTTGGAACTTTCAAAAATAATGATAAACATGATAACCTTACAAACATAGACCTACTACACAAAATAAAATAACATAGCACCCTTTACAAACATAAACATAACTTAACACTCCCCTTCAAGCTGGAGCATATATATCCATCATGCTCATCTTGTTTCTACACTTCTCAAATTGGAGACGTGGCAACGACTTGGTAAACTTGTCAGCAGCCTGGTCTGAGGAGGCAAAACAAGTAGTACGAAGCAGACCCTGTTGAATCAAACTCTTGGTGTAATGACAATCCACTTCCACATGTTTTGTTCTCTCATGGAACATAGGATTGTTTGCAATGTAGGTAGCAACCCGATTGTCACAATTCATCTCCATAGGTTCCTGAACATCAACATGAAGATCTTGTAACAGAGATCTGATCCATATCATCTCAGTAGCAGTATGTGCCATAGTCCTGTACTTAGACTCAGTACTAGAGCGTGAAACAACACTTTGTTTCTTACTCCTCCAGGTTACCAAGTTCCCAGCAACAAAGGTACATAAACCAGTAGTAGACCGCCTATCCCCGACATCACCTGCATAATCTGCATCTAAGTATGCAACAACGGCCATAGGTGCCTTTCTTTGAAAAAGAATGCCTCTACCTGGACATCCCTTGATGTACCTCAACACCTGCATCACAGCCTGCCAATGAACCTCAGTGGGCTTATCTAAGAATTGACTCAGCTTCCCCACTGCAAGGCTAATATGTGACCTAGTGATAGTCAGATATAACAGCTTCCCCACCAGCTGTCGATATGCCTTCTTGTCTTTTAACTTCACATTATCTTCAAACAGATGAATTTTAGGATCCATAGGAATATTTGCATCTTTGGATCCTAGCATGCCTGTCTCCTAAAGAATATCAAGGGTATATTTCCTCTGTGACATAATTGTCCCTTGCTTACTTGTAGCAAACTTAATGCCTAAAAAATATCTCAGCTTCCCAAGATCTTTCATGACAAACTGGTGTGCAAAGTATTTCTTCATCTGAGATACACCCTCTACATCATCACCTATAAGAATAAGATCATCCACATACACAAAATCACTGTACCCCTGTTGGTCTTTCTCACAAACAGTGACTGATCCGATGAAGATCTCTACATCCCAATAACAGACAATGCCTCAAACAGGCGTTGGAACCAGGCTCGGGGGCTCTGCTTAAGACCATAAATGGCCTTACGAAGCCTGCATATATACTCCCCCTGAATCTCAAAGCCAGGTGGCTGCTACATATATATCTCTTCCTCCAAGTCTCCATACAGAAATGCATTTTTAACATCCAACTGATTTAACTACCATCCATAATGAGCCGCAACAGATATAAGAATTCGAATAGTAGAGTCGTGTAACATGGGAGAAAGTGTCAAAGAAATCCACCCCATATGTGTGGGTGAATTTTTGGCCACTAAGCGGGCCTTATACTTTGAAATAGACCCATCTGCAAAGTCCCATCTGGCCCAACAAGACGCGCGCCAGACGGTAAAGGTGACAGCTCCCAAGTACCTCTGGTAGTAAGTGCAGACATCTCCTCCATAGCTGCCTTCCAGTGTGGATGTAGTTGAGCCTACTGGTATGAGGTAGGCAACTTAGCACTAGAGACAACAGCTGTGAATGCATGAAACTCCAAACTCAGAGAATCAGTAGTAACACCACTCCCAGCAACACGATATTGAGCACAAGATCGCGGAGCCTTCCTAATAGCAATAGTAATATCTTCATCAGTACTCATGGAATTAGGACTTGGAGAACTATTCTCAGGTGGCAGACTCTCACCTGCTACATCTGTTGACACTGTGCCTAAAAAAGTCTCCTGAATAGGAACCACCTCTAGGTTATCAATACTAACTTGAGGAGTCTTTGGAATAGATGGAGGGGGCTTTGCCCTATACACAACTAGCAACTAATAGGTGTGACCCTTTAAGGTCCCTTCATCCGCTGGTACTGGTCTGAATGTGCTGGTAGGTGGCTTATCAACCTGAGAAGGGATACTAGTATCTGTGAATATATCAAATGGTATAGGAGCAACTGGTACAAGCGCATTCTCCGACACACTCTGCACCTGCCTGGTAGCAACAGAAAAATAAGGTACTACTTCATGAAAGGTGACATCTGCACTGATATAATTATCTGGTGTAGGGGATCAAAATACCGATACCCCTTTTGAGTACGAGAATAGCCAAGAAACACAACTTGACTGCTCTAGGTGCTAATTTATCACGCCCAGGTCCAAGGAGATGTACAAAAGCCACGCACCCAAATGTCTTGGGTGGAAGATCAAATAGCTCCTCATTTGGATAAAGCACATGCCATGGTATCTGCTCGTGAATCACTGAGGAGGGCAATCTATTAATATGGTAGTAAGCAGTGAGAACTGCATCTCCCCAATAGTTCTGTGGCACACTGTTATGGATAAGAAGAGCTCTAGCCATATTAAGGATGTTTGTGTTTTCTCTTTGCGACTCCATTTTGCTGAGAAGTGCGAGGACATGAGGTTTGATGAATTATACCATGTATGCCATAGAATTCTGCCAACCGACAAGTACAAAACTCTAGTGCATTATCAGATCTGAGAGTTTTGATGCAAACATCAAATTGATTTTTTATCATCAACAAAAACTTCTCAATTAGTGGACCTACTTCAAACTTATTCTTCATGTGAAATAGTTAGGACAATCTGGAAAAATCAACCATAATCAAATAGTACCGATATCCTACTCTATCAGGAGTCCTACTGGGACCCTAAACATCAAGATGCATTGACTGAAAACATGAAGTTGAACGTGGTCCTGTAGCAGCTGGAAAGGAAGAGCTATGATGCTCTCCAAGTTGACATGCATCGTAGGAAAGTTGTGTAGTTGCGGACACATGAGGAATAAGTGTGCGTAACTTTTATAAAGAAGGATGGCCCAATCGTTTGTCACTGTAGAGCACTCCCAGATGTGATACTAACTCGACATGCAGCAGCCATAGGACCTTGCTGAAGTTGGTAAACTCCTTCATATCTACTACCAATAATCTTCCCTGTCATTCTATCTTGGAAAATACATCCACGCTCATCAAAGATGACCCGACAATTCATTTGCTTAACGATCTCACTCACAGAGAGCAAGTTCATGGATAAATCTGGAACAAACTGAACATGATTAAGTTGCATAGAAGGGGTAATATTAATTTCCCCGTGACCACTAATATGAGCAAGTCGCCCATCAGCCACCTGTATTGTATGACCCTGAGAGACAGGTTGAATCTGTCCAAAGCACTGCAGATTCCCGGATAAATGATTGGAAGCACCTGAATCAATCAACCACATCACACTAGTGGTTTGAGTATCACCCACGGTAGTTTCTAGTGCAATCTCTAACTGAGACACTGCCATGTTTACTAAACCACACTGCCACAAACAAAGTTCAACGTGTCATAGAGAAGGGTACACACCCCTGTACTTCTTCACACTTCAGATATGAAAATTGACAGAAAATGGGGACTACACACCCCAACAAATATACCAACCGGGGAATACACACCCCAAAAAACTCTGCTCAAGGGGACTACATACCCCAAAAGCATGCGTGAAAGGGGAATACACACCCCAAATCTAATAGATAAGATTTGAAAATACCATCACATCATCTTTCCGGAAGATCCTTGGCTTCAATACTACATCAACTACGATCCAAAGATCTTCTAATTAGACACAAGTTAGAGATGTGCCCTTTCTCTGCTGCCAAACACCAACAGCAGGAGAGAGAGCACAAAAAATCAGCGGCTAGGCCTGGGCGGTGGTGGCAGGTTGCCTAGGCAGTGGTTGCAGTAGCTTTTCCCAGCGCTGTGACCTACTGTTGCCACCACCAGCAACGGTGGCCTGCTGCTGCCATCGTTTAAAAAAATGCGCCTCGAGGCGAGGCGAGCCAATTTCGCCTCGAGGCTTAAGCCTCATCTGCAGTTTGCGAGGTGTGCGCCTCGCTTTGCCGAGGCGTGACCGAGGCATTGAGGCGCTGGAGAGGTGCCGCCTCGGGTGGTTTGCTTTGTAAAATGGTCATGTGCTAGTCACATGACCATTTTTTTGACCTAAGCCTTAGCTCTAGCCCTAAGCCTAAAATCCAAACCTCAAAAAGGTGGAAGTGCAAGAGCCATCATTGGCGAGTTGGCGACAGCTCCTGCTCCACCGCATTGTAGCCTCCATCGGCGAACAGCGCTCCAGCGCAGCACAGTCTAGCGTAGGCCCTAGTGTTGGCTTTAGCGCTCCACATAGTGGCAGCGCAGGCCCCAGCTTCAGGCTTTAGCGTAGCGTAGGCCCCAACGCAAGCAGCGGCAGTGTAGTGCTCCACGCAGGCCCTAGCGCAGCGTAGTGCTCCACGCATGTCCCAGTGTAGCGTAGCTCCAGCTTCAGTGGCAGTGCCTTAGCACAGCGCAGTGCAGCTCTAGTGCAGGCCCAGCGCAAGGAGGGCCAAGCGCAGGCCCAAGCACGACTCCAGCTCTAGCTCCAGCGACAGTGCTCCACTCTTCAGCAAGACGCATTTGAGGTTGAGGTTAGTATGTTGAGGTTGAGCTTAGTATGTTGACTATAAGTTTAGGTTAACTTTAGTATGAATGACTATATGTTGAGCTTAACTTTAGTATGAGTGTATGACTATATGTTGAGGTCAAAGTGAGTTACTTGATTCACGATGTATACTAGTTGTCAAAGTGGAACCTTTGTTATTTATTTGATAGTTTTATTTATTTTTCAAGTTTAGGTCATTTAGGTTTATTGGATTACCAATCTCTTTTATGCTTTTAGACATGGCACCAAAGGCAAGAAGAGGAGGAAAAAGAAGGATCCACTGGCACTGGCAGGTCTAATCCTGGATGGAAGTATTGCACGGAAATTGACCTTCAAGGATCTCAAAGGGAGAAAGGATATAAGTATGTGAAGTATAACTTCTGTGGGAAAACTATCACAGGTGGCATTGCAAGACTGAAGTAGCACTGAACGAAGACACAAAAAAATGTGGGAGCATGTGCAAAGGTGCCACCTGAAGTTGAAACTGAAATTAAGACCTTAGCAAAGAAGGAAGTTGGTAGAAGAAGTGCACTTGAAGAAATGGAAGAAATTCGTTGCATAGGTGCATATACAGTAGAAGATCCATCTGGGCATGATGAAAATGCACCTACAGGATCAAGTGGTGCGCAAGTGGTGAAGGTCCTATGGATTTATTTGTTGCAGGAGTTGAACAGAAAGTATGGCCTGGAAGTGACGGACTTGATAATGCTCCTCAATGTCCTCCAAAGCAGATTACTTTGAATTCTTCTTGGAAGAAAGAACAAAGAATTAGAACGTATCTTAGTATTGGTAGATTCTTCATTGAGAATGGATTGTCATTTAATTTGGCCATCAATCCATCTTACTGGCAAATGCTTCAAGATGTAACTATGGAAGGGGATTCAAAGGTCCTACAATGCATGAGTTACGAACTTGGATTTTGAAAGAAGTCAAGACAATAGCTACTATGATGGATCAAGCGAAAGCGCCTTGGGAAGAGATTGGATGTAGCATAATGTCTGATGGTTGGACAGATACAAAAGGACGTACCTTGATCAATTTTTTGGTTAACAACCCAAAAGGTGCGTGGTTTCTGAAATCTGTTGATGCCTCTGATGAGATCAAGAATGCTATCTCTTCAAATTGATGGATGATGTTGAAGAAGTGGGCGAAGGCAATGTTATCCAAGTGATAATAGATAATGCATCAGCTTATAAAAAAATGGAGAGAAATTGATGGAAAAAGGGAACATTTGTATTGGACTTCGTGCGCTGCTCATTGCATTGACTTTATGTTGGAGGATATCATGAAGCTACCTCTTCATGACTTTGTTTTCAAGAAGGCCAAACAAATAATCAATTACATATATGCGCATGCTTGGGTGGTGGCTATGATAAGGAAGCATGTAGGAGGAGACTTGGTGAGACCTGCCGTCACTCGGTTTGCTACTGCTTTCCTTACCTTGCAGAGATTGTTAACAGCAAAAGATGCTCTTAAGTCTTTTGTCACCTCAAAAAGGTGGAAGTGCAGCAGTTATGCATTGAAGGTTCAAGGGCAAGCTGTACAAAATATTGTCCTCAAAAGTAGAACATTTTGGCTTGGTGTAGCCTATGTTATAAGGACAATCAAATCGTTGGTGTTGGTTTTAGGAATGGTGGATGTTGAACAATATCTACCTATGGGATTTATTTATGAGGCTATGGATAGGGCCAAGGAAGTTATTGCTAAAAATTTGGGTAATGATGAAAAGAAGTACAAGACAATTTGGGACATCATTGACACAAGATGAGACAGGCAATTGCACACACACTTGCATGCTGCTGCCTATTTTCTGAATCCCCAATGCCAATATGAACCAACTTTTAAAATTGACTCAGAAGTAAAGATGGGCTTGTACTCATGCTTCCAGAGGTTGATTCCTGACAAGGATGAGAGGTTGAATGTGGATCTCCAAACAGATGCATTTGTTAATGGAAGAGGATTATTTGGATGATCCAATGTCATTGAGACTTGTTTTAAGAGGAGTCCTGGTAAAGTCCTTTCAATGATTCTATCATTTAAATTAATAAATTTTGTTAATTTTTTCCTATAAACAAAATTTCCATTACAGCAGATTGGTGGAGAGCATTTGGTGATGAAACACTTGAGTTGAAGTTTGCCATGCGCATTTTAAGTTTGACTTATAGTGCATCTGCATGTGAGCGAAATTGGAGTGATCTGGTAAAAAGTCTAAATTTGCATTTTAAATTTGGAGTAATATATGATAATTAGGCTATAAAATTTAATGGTGAATTTTTCATCGAGTAGGTCCATACTAAGAGAAGGAATAGGTTGGGACAAGATAAATTCAATGACTTGGTTTATTGTATGTTCAATTTGAAATTGAAACATAA
The DNA here is from genome assembly GCA_037157565.1 of Thalassia testudinum. Taxonomy (NCBI): domain Eukaryota; kingdom Viridiplantae; phylum Streptophyta; class Magnoliopsida; order Alismatales; family Hydrocharitaceae; genus Thalassia; species Thalassia testudinum. The sequence continues at coordinate 45,833,734 of JAZHRO010000018.1, read as the reverse complement.
GGAGGTGAAGAAAAAGACAATGGATGATCCTCTATGCTTAGAGGAAGTGGACTCAGATGATGAGTGGATTGCTGAGCTATAATTTTGTGAAATAGAGATTGATGCTTATGAGGAGCTTGATGCAACTGTAGCTCTAGAAGAGAATCCTATTGATCTTGAGCAGTTAGTAGGAGTAGAGGGAGGAATACAAGTTGAAGGAAGTAAAAGAAAGAGGCAAAAGAAAAAGGACAAGGGTAAAGGTAATATGTAATTTTATATTTTGCTGAACTATAATGTTTAAAGTTACAAACTAAGGTTCAAACTTCTAAGAAATTGTTTAAAATGACTTATCTTTTAGGCAAAGCTGCTATTGACATTGAAGAGGAAGAGTTTCAAGAGAGTGATAGAGATACTGAGGAATATGTTGATAATGAGGCTAGGATGAAGTTTATGGACGACTCTTGGGATGATGCGACCAGCCTTAGCGATAACATTGATGAGCTTGACGGTGTTCAAGGAGGAGGAGACTATATTCTACAATGTGTTGTAGTTCTTTTGAGTTTTTGATGTGGATGTTTCATGTACCTTCATTTTAATGTATGTTTTAACTCTTAAGTCTCCTAATGGTTTGGGAAGTTGGTTTAGTTTGTGCTTTTGTTATGGTTTCTAATCTTCAATATTATATGGATATTTATCTTTTCATTTAAACGTCATCTCTCATTTAGTTTCGTTCTTTCAATGTTGTGATAGAGAAAAAATGTTATGAAATTGTCATTTATGTTATTATTTCTTTATTAACAATTGATAAGTATATATTATTTCATTTTCTATATTTTTTATGCAAATCCTGAGGCTTACGCCTCGCCTCGATGAAGGTAAACTGCCTCGGTACTGCCTCGCGTTTTTTAAAACCTTGGCTATTGTTGCTGGTGGCGGCGGTGGCCCTGCACTGCTACTGCTGTTGGCGGTGGCGGTCGTGGCCTGGTGCTACAGTAGCTAGCGGCAGCAGTCGGTGCTGTTGCTGCTGCGGCGGTGGTTCGGCATCGGCGTGGCCGCTAGTGGTGGCAACGGTAGCTCCGGTGAGAAGGCTTAAGGTAGGGTTAGGGTTTTGTTTTTGGTGGAGTCCTCAACCTTGGCTCTGATATCACGTTAAATAATCTAAACAATGCGGAAGCAATAATATCAAAGCATATAAACAATCACAAAGCACTTGGATTTACGTGGAAACCTCACTCATAAGGAGCGGGGAGAAAATCATGGGAGAAGTGTCCTATGGGCGTGATTTCTCTGTATTTCTTCTCAAAGTAAAATTGGAGGAGTACATGCCTATTTATAGGTCATCACACACACACAAGGTGCACACTTTCCAATGTGGCACTAAATAGCCACATAATACTCAACAGTTTCCTTTTTGGTAGAATTAAGATTGGTTCCCTCTCTATATTAACTTAAGGTACCAACTCTATGTTTTATTTCTTGAGATTCAGAATAAAATTTTCCAGTTATCAAAATCTTCACATAAGGGTATACTAATGATGAACAAGCATGTTCTGAGGATGACATGGTCTACATTAAGCTATTTTCTATTTCGAGAAGAAGCCTTATTTTTTTTGAAGGAGTATGATTTATTATCAGGTGAAGTAATGGAGTAGAGTATAGAGATGTTGCATTAGAAGCCACTAAAATTGACGCTAAGATGCAATGTCTTGGGATATAAAATCTAATGATCAGGTTGGGAATGTTTGATCTATATGCTATTTGAGGGGAGTGTTCAGTTCTATTTGGGTAAATATATCTTGGTTATTGATCTATTTTACCTTAGGTTTTATATCGTACTTACATCTCAGCTTTTTCATTTGTCTTGGTGAAGAAAACTTGAAGCGCTATTGAGCATTTACTCATGTTCTTACTGTTCTTCCCTCTTACCATGGAGGGTTTTCCTCTTAATCTTGTTCATGTGATTGTTTCTCTTACATGTGATTTCTTCTACAACTAATATTTATGTAGATGATAATTCACTGAGGGGTAGTGAGTACTCAAGGAGACTAACAAGTTTCTACTTTCTCAATTTGGTAAATTCTGAGTTTGTTATTAAAGATCTTGGTAGAGTTGGCTGTTTTCTTGGTGTTGAAGTTCGCTATCGTGGTGAAGGCGTTGTGTGCCATGAATGAAAATATTTGCTGGATTTACTATGGGATGTTGGGATGCCTTGATACAAGATTGCTTACAATCATGCGCATCTGTAGATGAGATTGGATGATCTTGACCGTGTTAATTTTTCCAATTAAAGAGAGAGAGAGAGTTCCAAGCAGGAAGCTTTTTTACCTTACATTTACCAATCCAGATTTCTCCTGCCTAAGATTGTTCATTAGAGTGCAGTATGCTAAAATTCAATGATTTCCAAAATCATTCCAGGAAGTGACATTGTTCAAAACTCATGGACATATGCATGTCAGTGGAGATCTTAATGAGAGCAAAAAGTCCATATATCTGAACCTATTCGGTGTAGAAAAAGGAGAGGTTGTTGTAATAGTGATATATGTTGGTTATGTGGGTGCTTGTGAGAATAGGAGTTTTGCATTAGGATATTGCAGTTCTGTAGGCGGCATGGCTGTCACTTGAAGCAACTTTTTTTTTTTTCTTTTTTGGAGAGTGTATCTCTTTGGACAATGGAAACAACCTGCATGCATGGAGAATCCATTGTCACTCAGAGGAACTGGAATGAGAATGTTGTATTCAGATCAAGTGCACAACAATAGTATCGTGCTCTGGCCTATACCACATGTGAATTGGTTTGGATAGAGTTCCACCTGCTAGATGTGCAAGTTCATGTTGAGTGTCCTATTTTTCTTTTCTTAAGGGGAGTGCTCTCTTTTCATGTTATGTGCTTGTAAAGTTGCATCCTTCCTTGCCAATGATCTTGCATTCCCTAAAGGTGCGAACTGTATGTGTGGACAAAAATTGATACATCACATGTCAAGGTTCAAAAAGTCGGTATGCAGAATTTGGTCGATTGGGTTATTGCATAGAGAATATGCAGTTTGTGGATGAATATGTGATTTTGTATTTTTTATTTAAAAAATACAAAATAATTAGTTAACATGTCCCAAGCATATGAAAAATTGTGTTATATGTCCCAAGCATATGAAAAATCAAAGTTATAAACATAAAGTTGCCTCAAGTAGTATAGCATAAAAACACATCAATCCTTAATTACTATATACTATTGAAAATATGAACAAAACATCTTGAAAAATTGTCCTATTTGAAAATTAGGTGGGCTTATTCATTTTGGCTCTATTTGAAAATCGGCCTTATACTCAGCTGAGTATATGTGTAGTCGGATCGAGTATGTCTGGACCGACTTTTGGATTGCCTCATGATATGTGGCTCGGGAGAGGGATTGCCTACACATATGCATCCTAGGCAGGCAATTTCCTAAACAGTGCCACATGTGTCCTTGGATGTCTTGATCAAAGCATTTTCTAGGCCTCATTTATCTGTATCATATCAAAGCCAAGAATGATAGATAACATGTTGTAGCTTGACGGAAAGTGTACAAATCAACATCTTATGGTTGTGCTTTTGATTTTGTTTATTCATTGTGCCTAGGACACATTGTTAATAATGATTATTCCTTTATTCTGCAAGAAGACTTTTTCTTTAACCATCATTTAAATTAGGGTTAATTACATATATACCCCTGCAATCATTATCAAAGATATGTATACCCCTATGTATTTTGTACTTATGTGTATGCCTTTGAAAACAACCATTTGCCTTTTTTGTATAGCCTTATAGGTTGTGTGGATTAAATAATAATCTTTTTATACATATATCATTTTTTTTCTCTTTTCTTCCAACAAAAACCCCTCTTCTACCCCCTCCCCCACTTCAAGAAAGAAGGGGGCAAGGTTTTTGATGAAAGAGAAGTGGAAAAAAAATGCATATATATAAAAAGATCCTTATTATTTGGTCCACTTAGTTTGTAAGGGTATTTGAAGAAGGCACAAGGCCATTTTTAGGGGTATATACGTAAATACAGGTAACGAGATATATAGGGGTATACATGTCTTTGATAATGATTGTAGGGGCATCTATGTAATTAACCCTTTAAATTACCTATTTTTCAAGTGGCATTGTTCTGGTCAAGATATGCCCACACATGTAAAGTGGCGTCACTTTTGGTCATCATGCTTTTTATTTGCATTTATATTGATGAATACATTGAAGTCTCATGCGAATTACCTACTTTTGTTTGGTAAAATGCTAGCTTTCATGATAAGACTTATGCAAGTTAATACTTTCAGCTTCATCGGACTTTTGCAATGCTGGCTTCACTTTTCCATGAAAATTCGTGCAGAGTGGAATGCCTTGTACACAGCTCAGATAACTCAGAAATCGAAGAAGTACCATGATGGTATTTTGCAGCTGATTGGCTATGGATCACATACAAGGCAGGTGAATGAGATTCCTACACATTCTCTTCTACCATGACCTCAGAAAGGCTTAAGGAGGTCTCTCAATACGAAAGAAACCTCTTGTCTGGCCTCAGTCTGACTACCTGGCAACTCAATGAAACCGTTTTTAGTTACAACTACTGTGATGTATATGTTTCCCCTCAAATGCGACTTACTCTTCTATTTCTTTTTCCAATCAAAAGACACTCATTTTTACAAGTTACTCCTGTAATGTTCTCAACAGGATTTTGTGCACATTAGCAGACATCGTCAACTTCAGTATTGGCCATTATATTTGTAGAAAATTCTAATGCAAAAAAATAATGCTAATTGATGAATGCTAAATGTATGCAGACCTCTGCACTATCAGTGGGCTGTCTGAGGTCCACACCATTGTATTCTTTTGTATTCAATGACCCCTTTCCAATATGAAATTTTCAAATGAAGAGCACAATAAGAATTTACATCGTTATTATTGCTCTTGTGTTCTCTCAAAAAAAAAAAAAAAACTCATGTTTAGCAACAGCCAGCTTTCCTGGTTATAGAGCCCAATTTATCGTGTTTTTCGTTTTATATGTGAAACAAGCCCATAAATAACAAGCAAAAACAGTGATCTTCCACATTACTCCAAGGTATAAGGTCATTTTACCAAGATGATAAATGCTGGTCTCATCAGGAATATGTCATCATGATGGATGATCTGCTAACAATCATAGCATATGTTCCTCTATCATTGGCTAGGACCTGAAAACTGATGGACAAAGGAGTCAAAGGAAATAAGTTTCATGTATTCTAATGAAATCCTATCTCTCAATATATACAGAGGTGGGAAAAGAAAAAGGAAAAATTACACTACACTAAAAGAAATAAAAAGCTACAAAACAATACGTGGAAATAAGGAAACAATAATACACCAAAGGGGCTCAAACTCCCCCTTAAGCTAGAGTATAGATGTTAATCATGCTCAGCTTAGAACAACAAATATTAAAGGATGAATGTGGTAATGGCTTGGTGAAGATATTTGTTGTCTAGTCATCTGAAGAAACATAGTATAAATGAGGTATCGCTAGATCAAGTCACGAGTGTATTGGCAATCAACATCCATATGGTTAATCCTCTCGTTCTTGGCTATGTATGTGGTTTCCTGATTATTACACCTCATCTCCATAGGTGTGCCCATTGGTATATGCAAATCAATGAGGGACTTGATTCGCATCATCTCAGAAGCTGTATGTGTCATGGCTCTATACACTAACTCAACGCTCGACTCGGAGACCATAGCTTGCTTCTTGCTTTTCCAAGTGACGAGATTTGCTGTAACATAGGTATAGAACCCCGTTGTTGACTTCCTATCAGTCAAGCACCCTGCATAATCTGCATCTGAATATGCTACCACATCTATTGAGGTTCCTTTGCTAAATAGAATCCCTATGCCTGGTACTTTCTTGAGGTACCTTAGTACCATCATTGCCACATCCCAATGTTGCCTCGTAGTTCGGTCTATGAACTGATTCAGTTTCTCAGCTTCCAGGGAAATGTCAGGTTTGGTAAGGTGATAAACGTCAGTTTATCATCATTCTTATGCCCTAAAACAAACCTAGCTCTTAAGATTTTAACTTCGTAAATGGGTTTTTGGGTTGCATTTAAGCGTAAATTAGGTTAGGCATGCATTGCATATTTTATTGTAATTTTAATAAGTTTATTTGAGTGGTAGGGACAAACAGATAGACAGATCCCTAAAACCCTAGCACTTATGAAGGCAACTGTTGAAGAGGAAGCTCATTCCAGCTGGGACTCAGCCAAATCTAGCTCATCATAGCTAGATTCCAACTCACTTTAGTTAGGGTTAGCTCCATTAAGCTCCATTCAACTCATCTTAGCTGAATGGTAGCTTAGGGCAGCTCATCTTAGCTTAAGTTAGCTCAGACTCTGCTCAACTTAGTTCAGTCTAGCTCACTTTAGCTCTAATCAGTTCACTGGGAGCTCTAGCTAGCTCAGCTAAATTGATTGAAGTCCACCTCAGCTCAGGTCCAACTACTTCCAGCTCTACTCAACTCAATTCAGCTGAAGATGACTTCATACAGCTCAAGTCAGCTCAAGTCCAGCTCCCGGGGACTCCATTTAGCTCAACCAGTTGGGCTAAGCTACCTTAGCTACTCCAGCTAGCTAGGTCCTCCCCGGGAAAATCAGACCCAGCTTACCTCAACATATTTCAGTAGAAGTCAACTTACTTTAGCTTGGCTTCGCAACTAGCAAAGAACTAGCAAGCTAAGCCAATTAAAGTAGCTCCCTACAACTCTTTTCAGCAGCTACCAGCTCTAGTTCAGCTCCAGACATTCCTTCCTCAGCTCCTCTTCCCCAAACCCTAGCTCCATCCTACCTCATCCTTTACTCAACTACCAGCTAAGCTAGCTTAGCTTAGCTACACCTTAGCTCCCAATGGCCATCCACCACCTATAACTAACCCTAGAACCCATCTACCTAAGCTTACTAAGTAGACCTAAGCCTAGTCCACCCTAGCTCCTACTTTTAGCACCAACTTTAAACACCTCTTGGCCCCTCAACCACCACTAAGGGCCACCTTGTTTTGGCGCCGAAACACCCTTCTAGAAGCTTTTTGTTTTGGCACCAAAACATACCCACATCATGGCCCTACACTTCATCACCCAAACCATCTGCACCCTCCATTAAGTGGCACCAACCCATACCCTTTTAGAACCCCCTTTCTGGCGCCAACTCAAGAGGTACCAAAGATGGTACTCACCACCTTTGAGTCGGCACCAACTTATAGTAGCCCTAGGATCAACTAACCTAAAAACCATCCTAACCATCCATCCCAAAAGCCACCTACAACCCCCATCCTACTCTATAAAAAAACCCATAACCACTACCATTTCCACCATCTTTTGGCTTCATAATTCTCCACCTTCATCCCACCATACTCATGGCCAAGAGAAGGAGAAAATTAAGGGGACACTCTGTCCCCTTGGTGCCTTCCCTTCCTTTCTCTGTTGTGCCACCACCAGCAAGTGATTTAAATGTCGTCGGCATACTGCCGGCATGCCATTGGTAATGCCTCTTTTGGGAAAAGCCCATGCCGACATGGTAAAGGTGTCGAAATGTAGGGATATCGTCGGCATGACGTCGGCAAGGTCGGCATGCACTCGGCATGCCGTCGACATGGTGGGCATGCCAGCAAAATCGATGGTAATGCTGAGGTTGTTGCTGATTCTTTTGACTACTTTTGTCATTTTTATCGGCATGCCCTCGGCATTTCCACGACGTGCCCTCGGCATGCTCATCGGCATACCCATCGAAAAATCGGCATTTCTATGGCGTGCCCTCGGCATGCTCATGAAATGCACACTTAGAATTTTATTGGCACGGCGTCGAAATTTGCATTTTGAACCTTGCCACCAGTCAGAGGAGCGACCAGGCAAGGAAGACCTTAGGAGGTCTTGAGGGTGGTGCACACCACCCTAGGAGGAGTTTTGTGATTGGAAGTCACCCACCTTTGGAGGAGCAAAGGCACGCCCCCTAGGGCTTGCCAAGGATACCATTTTGGAGGAGCTATTCAAGGAAGGAGATGGAAAACTTCTTTTCAAGCCTAGAAGTTGCTGAGCTTGGAGCAAGAAGCCCCTCTCTTTTTCACCAACATCATCACAGGAGGATTTTTGCTTTTTGTTTTTATCTTCATTTGTAAGAGTAGAAGCATTCCTCTACTTTTCCTTTTGTAAAACAAATTTTCTCTTTAATTAAAGTTGCCTTTCTTCAATTGTGTTGCATATTTTTTGTGGTTTCTAGCACTTTGTACTCTCTCTAATTACCCTAGGCTTCCACGTGCTTAAGGTGAGTTTAGTGAGAATACTAGCTTGTCACTTTAGTGTTAGTATTAGTAAGTTAGGTGTAATCTCTTTCCCGCTTTAATTTTCGTAGTTGTCCGTTATTTCAAAAACAAAAAATTTTTATATTTAAAAACCTAAAAAGAAAGTTGATTTCCTCTTTTTGAAGTGAGAACATTGAATTTTGCAAACTTACCTCCTTGGACGACTCTAGATACCCTACTATCTAGGTTTTATAAACTTTAAAAGCGATTGGAAAATTGTGTGTTGCAACAACTTAAACCCGAGTTTTAACAAAGCACGCAATCTTCGCATCATAGTGGTCAAGTACAAGAGCTTGCTGATTAATCCTCTGTACTGACTGTTGTCCACTACCTCTGCATTCTCATCATAGAGATGAGCCTTGGGATCCATGGGAACATTAATAGGTTTGGCTCCTAGCATGCTAATCTCCTACAAAATGTTTAGAGCATACTTCCTATGAGATATCACTATGCCTTTTTTGCCATGTGCACCTCAATCTTGAGGAAGTAGCTCAAAGGGTTAAGATCCTTCATGACAAACTTGCTTGCAAGGCATTTCTTAACCTCATCTATACCTGTGCCATCATCACTTGTAATGATCAGATCATCTATATACACAAGTAGCACAACTCCCTTCCATTTCTTTTTGACAAATAGGGAATGATTAGAAGAGGACCTCTTTAGGCCAATGACCTCTACTACCTCTGAAAGCTTCTGGAACTAAGCTGGAGGACTTTGCTTTAGGCCATATATAGCCTTCTGCAACTTACGTACTTGGGAACACTCCTCCCAACTCTTGAATTCAGGGGGTTGTTGCTTATAGACTTCCTTTTATAGATCTCCATAGAGGAAGGTATTCTTCACGTCTAACTGGTGAAGAGGCCAATCAAAGTGAACTGCAACAACTAGAACAATGCGCACTATGAGCAGCCAAGCCACCAGGGAAATAGTGCCAAAGAAATCCACATTATATGTTTGTGTGAACCCCTTTGCAACAAACTTGGCCTTGTGTTTGGCAACTGACCCATCTGGGTTGTACTTAATGGAAAATGCCTATCTACAAACAACCACTGTTACTCCATCAGGTACCTCTACAAGCTCCCAAGTACCACGTGAATGAAGTGCAACCATCTCATCCTCCATGGCCTGCCGCCATTTTGGATCAAGTATGACTTGCTGGTGAGTAGAAGGAATCCAAGCAGCAGACAAGGCATGATAGAACTTCCTAAAAGTAGTCCCTAAGCACTTTGTAAAAATTGTCTTTGAAATAGGATAGTGAGTACAACTATGTGGTGTCTTTTGAATGGCAATCAGAAGGTCAAGATCATTTGACACCGTATCTGAAGGCTAGGTATCACCTGACTAGCTTGAGGAGGTAGTATCCTGTGTTGTCCCCGTATCACCACAACTAGGAAATATATTATTAACCTATAATGAATTTGTGCTCACCTGAACCAGGGAAGATAATGGTGCTAAAGAAATGGGGTGTTGCCTATAACTGATAGGGAACCTGTAAATGACAAGAGGGTTGTGAAACCTCTCAGGTCCACTGGAAGAAGGCACATGATTAGTGATTGGAATAGCTTTCAAGGAAGTAGGTGGTATAGGCATTGGTACCGCTGTGGGCTTAAAAGAGACTATGCCTTGCCGTAGAAAAATATGGGATATACTCGTGGAAGGTGACATCAGCACTAACATAATGTTTAGTAGAGATTGGATTATAGCATCGATATCCCTTCTAACTGTGAGAATACCCTAGTAAGGTTTTAAACATTGATATCGATATCGTATCGACAAGTCAAAAAAGGGATATATCGCTGATCGGTGAATTTGGGGAAATCGCTCAGAAAGGCATAAAATATCACAAAAATCACAAAATTTAAAGGTTAACATTTTTATGAATAATATATTAGTAAAGGATGCCTAAAAAACATGTATGTGTTATATAAGGGATATATGGCTGATATTGATGACTTTTTTACATGCGTGTGTGTGTGTGCGTGCGTGTGTGTGTATGTGAGCCACTGATTGGTTGGTTGACTCGGGTGCTTCTCGACATAGTGTTGAGTTATGTTTATGTGTGTAAGGGGTGCTGTGTTATTTTATCTTGAGTAGCGGGTTTATGATGTACTTTTTCCCACACCTATATAGAGGTATAGGGACTTCTTGGTAATTGTAGAAAAGATTATTCTCTTCAACTTGGTATCAGAGCACCAGGTTGAGGACTCCACCAAACAACAAACCCTAACCCTACCTCAAGCCTCCTACCGCCGGTCTCCTTCGTCACTCGTGGTGGCAGGTCGGCTCCCCGACGCCGCTGCAGCAGTAAACTCACTGATTGCCACTGCTGCAGCCACAATCGGCCGCAGATCTGCAGTCGACCACTGCTGCTGTTGTTGTGGAGTGCACTACAGCCCACCGCTGCCGCTGCACCAATAAATCTGTAGCCTACCATCGCCGCTGCTACTGTGTAGCGTGCCGCAACAGATCTGCAGGGTAGCACATCATCGCTGCCGCTGCTGTGTAGACGCCGCAGCAAATCTGCAGGGCAGCACATTGACGCCGCTGCTGCTGTGTAGTGTGCTACAAGTTATTACCATCCTGTAGGCCACTGCAGTTGCTCGAGAGTAGTACACTGTTGCTGCATCCGACGCTGCGGTAGAGCAACTAGCCGGTCACGGCCTCTTGCTAGCCGTCTTCTCTTTGAGTCGCCGCATAGGCCACCGGAGAGCGGGCTGCTGACCATCAGTTCGTTGTAGGGAGGTTCTTGAGTGTCGTGGAGATGGGGTTTTGAATCAAGAACCTTTCTACGCTTGGTATGATTCTCTATGATCTAGTGGTTTGAGTTTTCGGGTGTGTATTCCCCGTTGATACATGTTTTTGGGGTGTGTAGTCCCTTTGAGTACTGACCACGTGTGAGCGGAGATTTTTGGGGTGTGTATTCCCCGGTTGGTATATTTCTTGGGGTGTGTAGTCCACATTTTCTGTCAATTTTCAGATATGAAGTGTGAAGAAGTTTAGGGGTGTGTACCCTTCTCTGTGGCATGTTGAACTTTGTTTGTGGCAGTGTGGTTTAGTAAACATGGCAGTGTCTCAGTCAGAGATTGCACTAGGAACTGCCGTCGGTGATACTCAAACCACTGGTGTGACATGGTTAATTGATTAAGGTGCGTCTAATCATTTATCCGGGAATCTGCAGTGTTTTGGAGAGATTCAACCTGTCTCTCGTGGTCGTACAGTACAGGTGGGTGACTTGCTCCTATTAGTGGTCAAGGGGAAATTAATGTTACCCCTTCTATGCAGCTTAAATATGTTCAGTTTGTTCCAAATTTATCCATGAACTTGCTCTCTGTCAGTGAGATCATTAAGCAGATGAATTGTCATTTCGTCTTTGATGAGCATGGATGTATTTTCTAGGATAGAATGACAGGGAAGATTATTGGTAGTGGATATGAAGGAGTTTACCGACTTTAGCAGGATCCTATGGTTGCTGCATATCGGGTTAGTATCACATCTGAGAGTGCTCTACAGTGGCATAGACGATTGGGCCATCCTTTTTTGGAAAAGTTATGCGGGCTTATTTCTCATGTGTCCCCAACTACACAACTTTCCTGCGATGCATGTCAACTTGGAAAGCATCATAGATCTTCCTTTCCAGTTGCTACAGTACCACGTTCAACTTCATGTTTTCAGTTAGTGCATCTTGATGTTTGGGGTCCCAGTAGGACTCCTGATAGAGCAGGATATCGGTACTATTTGATTGTGGTTGATTTTTCTAAATTGTTCTAGCTATTTCTCATAAAGAATAAGTTTGAAGTAGGTCCACTGATTGAGAAGTTTGTGTTGATAAAAAATCAATTTGATGTTTTCATCATGACTCTCAAATCTGATAATGCACTAGAGTTTTGTACTCGTCGGTTGGCAGAATTCTATGGCATACATGGTATAATTCATCAAACCTCATGTCCTTGCACTTCTCAGCAAAATGGAGTCGCAGATAGAAAGCACAGGCATATCCTTGATATGGCTAGAGCTCTTCTTATCCATAACAATGTGCTACAGAATTATTTGGGAGATGCAGTTCTCACTGCTTGCTACCTTATTAATAGATTGCCCTCCTCAGTGATTCACGAGTAGATATCATGGTAGGTGCTTTATTCAAATGATGAGTTGTTTGATCTTCCACCCAAGACATTTGGGTGCGTGGCTTTTGTACATCTCCTTAGACCTGGGCGTGATAAATTAACACCTAGAGCAGTCAAGTGTGTGTTTTTTGGCTATTCTCGTACTCAGAAGAGGTATCGGTGTTTTGATCCCCTACACTAGAGAATTATATCAGTGCAGATGTCACCTTTCAAGAAGCAGTGCCTTATTTTTCTGTTGCTGCCAGGCAGGTGCAGAGTGTGCCGGAGAATGCGCCTGTACTGGTTGCTCCTATACCATTTGATATATTCACAGATACTAATATCCTTTCTCAGGTTGATGAGCCACCTACCAGCACATTCAGACCAGCACCAGCGGATGAAGGGACCTTGAAGGGTCACACCTATTAGTTGCTAGTTGTGTATAGGGCAAAACCCCCTCCATTTATTCCAAAGACTCCTCAGGTTAGTGTTGATAACCTAGAGGTGGTTCCTACTCAGGAGACTTTTTCAGGCACAGTGTCAGTAGATGTAGTAGGTGAGAGTCTGCCACCTGAGGATAGTTCTCTAGGCCCTGATTCCATGAGTACTGATGAAGATATTCCTATTGCTATTAGGAAGGCTCCACGATCTTGTGTCCAGTATCGTGTTGCTGGGAGTGGTGTTACTACTGATTCTCTGAGTTCGGAGTTTCATGCATTCACAGCTATTGTTTATAGTGCTGAGTTACCTACCTCGTACCAGCAGGCTCTACTACATCTACACTGGAAGGCAGCTATGGAGGAGGTCTGCACTTACTACCAGAGGTACTTGGGAGCTGTCACCTTTGCCATCTGGCGCGGGTCTTGTTGGGCCAGATGGGACTTTGCCTTGAAATACAACCCAGATGGGTCTATTTCAAGGTATAAGGCTCGCTTAGTGGCCAAAGGATTCATCCAGACATATGGAGTGGATTTCTTTGACATGTTTCCCCCATTGCACGTCTCTCAATTGTTCGAATTTTTGTATCTGTTGCGGCTCATTTTGGATGGCAGTTACATCAGTTGGATGTTAAAAATGCATTTTTGTACGGAGTCTTGGAGGAGGAAATATATATGTAGCAGTCACCCGGCTTTGAGATTCAGGGGAACTGTGTATGCTGGCTCCGTAAGGCCATTTATGGTCTTAAGCAGAGCCCTCGAGCCTGGTTCCAGCGCTTGTCTTAGGCATTGTCTGTTGTTGGGATGCAAAGATCTTCATCGGATCATTCACTATTTGTAAGGAAGACCAGTAGTGGTACAGTGGCTTTACTTGTAAGGACCCGTCACACTTTTAGCCTTTTAAGACGTCTGGAGTCTCGGTCAGACGTCTGTCCAGACGTCTTGACCCTTTCCTGGACGTTTGAAAGTGAAATTTTTGTACGCACACTGCGCCCTGCGCGCGGGCGGCTCGCAGGACCCTCTTCTTCTCTCTTCCTTCCTTTCCTTCCTCGAACCCTAAACCCTCCACGCCGTTTATATAAGCCACCCCTCCCCTCTCCTCTCCACTCCAAAAACCACCACCACCTTTCGAGCTGTACGGGAGTGGCGAGAGGAGGCGAGCGAGGGAGAGCAAGAGGGAGGAGAATGCGGGAGGAGGAGGCCGAGGTCAGGGAGCTTTGGTGGAAGCTCGGCGGAGCTCGCACGGCCATCGCGGGCACGTGCGGGAGGAGGAGAGAGCTCGAGAAGATGGCCTCCCGACCCGTTGCAGTGGCTGGAGTTGCGGTGGCGTGAGGCGGAGCGCAGCAGAGAGCGCTGGAAGGAGTTCCTGATACTAGAAGTTTTCCAGTATCAAACGTTTGGGGTGGAGTCCAGACGGCTGACGGGGTACCTGGACGTCTGGAGCTAAGGCCAGACATTTGAAAGCTCATTTATCGCGAAGGTACGTTCTTTTTCGCGGTTACGGCCATGTAGGCCTCACCGTAAACGCATGGATTGGCCTGATTTGGGGGCTTGCGGTTGTTGTACGCAGGAGCAGCCTTGGGAAGGAGCGCAGAACGCTTTCCGACGCGCTTTTGGACGTCTAATCTGATCACCAGACGTCCGGAGGTGCGTCCAGACGACCGTAGGCATTGTTCGACGTCTGGAACTGCCTTCAGACGATCGCAGAGAAGGCCTGGACGTTCGAGGACACCGTACGGGCTTAAGGTAAGGATCTAACACCTTTTAAGACGTCTGGGAGTATCCCCATACGTCTGATTTTGAACAGTGGGTACGTTTTTGACCCATTTGAGGTCCGATCAGGGTCTGTTTTATGCAAACGAAATACTTGTATTTTCTTTGTGAGTTTTTTTACGTATTAGAGTCCTTTGTACACTGTTTTGAACCCTCCTTTTGTGATGGATTCCCTGGTATAGGGTTTTAGCCTACTGCATGTTTGGGGCTCGCAGAGACGGGTCTGCGGTTCAAGTTCCCATTACTCCTGTATTGACTGATAGAGTGGTTAATTCTTTTAATAATATTTAAATAAGAATGGTTCATGTGGAAATAACCAATCGGAACCCTACGATGTGGCATGAACCTTAGGATAGAGAAATGAATGAACTGTTTGTGCTGTATAATGTACTTGCATTCATGATTGAGGCAAACTGTTAGCAATTGCCTGTATTATAATGAGTTACATGTAATTTATGAGCTACCTGTGAAATCATTAGTTGCATGTATCAAATTATGGAAAACACGAGCTGCCTGTATATGCGTGAGAGATGAATTGTGAGTGGTGAAATTTGTATCGGAATAAATGAGGTGAACATGAGCATGAACCCTATGAAGAATTAGGAGTAGAACTCCTGTGGATAGATGGAAACCTGGAATGTGGACAGGAAGTGTGCTGGCCCTTGAGTACGTGGTACCAAGGAGAGTAACTGTCTCCTTTTTGTGTAGAGCAGAGCTACCCTTCCTTGGGTTGAGACCCAGGGTTAGGATTGGCCACTCTACACCAACTTCTGTTGGCCCTTGTGTACGCGGTACCGAGGCGAGCTACTAGTGTAGGGAGAGAGGTAGCCACCCCACGGGGCTCGGGGTTCAGCTAGCCATCTTACACCGACTTGTTAGGTCTTCTGGGCAAACCGGGGTAGTTAGACGAGGGTGCGTGGACTGTGGAGGGGCGAGACCCCTTTTTGGTTCTGAGGGGTGAGACCCCTGTTTTGAGAGGGCAATGCCCTATACTGTTCCGTACTGTACTTTGGGCGTACCCGCTAGCGAAAACGATTGATCGCGTGTCAGTGCGGGGTAGCTACCTGTACGCTTATCACGTGTGCCGTAGTCACTGCTACGTCTTGACAATGACCTTGGGGTGGTTGACTGGGTGTAGGACTACCACTAGTGACTCCCGGTCAGGAGAGCACCATGTGTACCTTTTCTACGGAAAAGACTGTAATCAAGATCGTTTCCACAAGGAACATGAAAGATCAAGAATATCTGGATGTTTGAAAAAAATGGGTGAAAAGAAAATACACATAAAATAGATAAATAGAAAAGAGAGTATAGATATCACTTTACTCAGCGTTTGCTGACTCTGTCTTTTCATAATACTACTCAGGACCAGGAGTTGAGCAGCCCGAGCTTCCGGCTGCGGCGGGTGCTGGGCCCAGTCGAGCCCAGCTGTAGTTTTCAGCATTTCCTTTCGTTCCTTTACTGTTGTAAGTATTGGACTATTAGTTACTGTTTGACTCTACTGTTTACTTCCACTTTTCGTTGTTTTTGTTGTTGTAGTGGCATGTAATGAAACAACAGATTTACTTTCCTCTACTGCTTTGTACTTTTCTTCTACTTAGTTATATTGCATATGTGAATGTTGTTTACTTTCCTGCTATTTGGTTATTTCTTGTTGGACGACTGGGTCTTGGGATCAATCGAGGCGAGCCGGTCTCGGGTCCTGTAGGGATCCGGGAATCGGGTCGTAACACTTGTGTATGTAGATGATCTTATTCTTATAGGTGATGCAGAGGGTATATCTCAGATAAAGGAATACTTGGCACATCAGTTTGTTATGAAAGATCTTGGGAAGTTAAGATATTTTTTAGGCATTGAGTTTGCCACAAGTAAGCAAAGGACAATTATGTCGCAGATGAAATATGCCCTTGATATTCTTCAGGAGACAGGCATGTTAGGATCCAAAGATGCAAATATTCCTATGGATCCTAAAACTCATCTGTTTAAGGATAATGTAAAGCTAAAAGACAAGATGGCGTATCGATAGCTGGTGGGGAAGCTGTTATATCTATCACTAGGCCAGATATTAGCCTTGCCGTGGGGAGGCTGAGTCAGTTCTTAGATATGCCCACTAAGGTTCATTGGTAGGCTGTGATGCAGGTGTTGAGGTACATCAAGGGGTGTCTAGGTAAAGGCATTCTTTTCCAAAGAAAGGCACCTATGGCCGTTGTTGCATACTCAAATGCAGATTATGCAGGTGATGTCGGGGATAGGCGGTCTACTATTGGTTTCTGTACCTTCGTTGCTGGGAACTTGGTAACCTGGAGGAGCAAGAAACAAAGTGTTGTTTCACGCTCTAGTGCTGAGTTTGAGTACAGGGTCATGGCACATACTGCTGCTGAGATGATATGGATCAGATCTCTGTTACGAGATCTTCATGTTGATGTTCAGGAACCTATGGAGATGCATTGTGACAATCGGGCTGCCACCTACATTGCAAACAAGCTTATGTTCTATGAGAGAACAAAACATGTGGAAGTGGATTGTCATTACACCAAGAGTTTGATTCAACAGGGTCTGCTTCGTACTACTTGTCTTTCCTCATCAGACTAGACTGCTGACATGTTTACCAAGCCGTTGCCACATCCCCAGTTTGTGAAGTGTAGAAACAAGCTGAGCATGATGGATATATATGCTCCAGCTTGAGGGGGTGTTGAGTTATGTTTATGTGTGTAAGGGGTGCTGCGTTATTTTATTTTGAGTAGCGGGTTTATGATGTACTTTTTCCCACACCTATATAGAGGTGTAGGGACTTCTTGGTAATTGTAGAAAAGATTATTCTCTTCAACTCATAGATTTGATGATGCCAGACACTTCTTTAGGCTAAAATTAGCTCCATTTGGTAGAATCATATTAGTTGCTAATGTGAGGCATTCGCCCATTATAGGTCAAGGAAAGGTACAAGATGTACCTCACAGTATGACTACAGAGTGTGCTTGTTGTCAATTTCCTTTTGAGTCTAATGCTATTAGTAGAATTACGAAGTAGTTGAATTGTAAAGCAATGTTTAATGTCATGTTTCTTATGTTTCAAGACATACTATTATTGACAAGCCAAGTGTTTCTACAGTCACCATATGTAGGCCATGTTTCACTTCTATCAGGTGGCTCTTCCTCTTGTTATTTGTAACATTTCGGGTTTGGTTATCTAAGCTTTGACTGTTGCTATAATATTGATGTTTTTTTGTGTGTGCACATTCAAATTTAAAACCTTGTGTGTCGTCCAGTAAACCTATCGCCAGCAACTCACTGACCTCCTATTCAAATTTCAAACCTTCTGCCCACCAAACCCAATGCCAATGGCTTTTATAGCACGTTATTGGCGATATATCTCTCGATATCTGGGAAAAAAAGAACTTTGGGGGTAGCGATACCACCTAACCCCATCGATAGTGATACATCACCGATATATCGCGATATTTGAAATCTTGTACCCTAGGAAAACACAGTTCACTGCCCTTGGAGCCAGCTTATCTCGACTAGGAGAAGGTGAACAAAGGTAATGCACCCAACAACACTTGGTGGAACATAGAATAGCTTAGCATCATGATGTAACACTTGCCAAGGTATCTGTTCATGAATAGCAGAGCTCAACATTTTATTAATTAAAAAATAGGCTGTACGCACATCACCGCATACAAGGAGGGAACACTATGGTGAATCAACAGGGTGCATGCCATATCCAATAGAGGTCTATGTTTCTGCTCAGTCACCTCATTTTGTTGAGAAGTGTGGAGACAAGTGGTCTGATGAACAATTTTTTGGGCTTTATAGAAGCTAGACAATCTCTTGGTACAAGCTCAAGGGCATTATTAGTCTACATAATTTTAACACATGTAGAAAATTGGGTCTTTATTTTCAAAATAAAGTTTTCAATAACTATGCCAACATCGGACTTATTTTTAGAAGAAATACCCAAGACAACCGAGAAAAGTCGTTGATGAGGGGTAAAAATTACCTTTGGATCTAAAACCTCATATATGACCTAACCAAGGATTCGGCTACCCGACTACAGGGTAAATAGGCGAGACCGGTACCGCCCATCCCGCCTAAGGCTAGTCGGACTCCAACCGAACCCCTCCCAGCTTGCCAAAAGATTCAGCGCAGCCAGGGCCAAAGATATGATAAGATGGACTTGACCAGTTATACCCTTACAGCAACTAAGTAGTTTGACAAAAGGGGTACTAGAGGACATCAAGTTAGAGGTCTCCCCATGTTATAAATAGAGGGAAGGACCCCCAATGGAGGAGGGCCCTCCGAGAGGGAGTGGAAATCTTGTAATATCAGAAATACTAATGCATAGTTGGGAGCAGAATCCTCCCCCCAGATGTACACCCCTTGTGGTGAAACTGGCTCACCAAATCTCTGTTTTCTTTGTGTTTGCTTGGTGATTGTTGAGCTGAGTATCCCCATTGCGGTGGAGGCTCGATCTATTCCTCCTAAGCGATGGATGTTAATGGCTAAGTAGCGCTCTCTACTCGTATAAATCTTTTAGTGGCCTTCCGAGGCCCATTAAATTGCACCGTCTATGGGAAGCGTCAACGAAAACGCCATTACTCTTCTAAGCATCTGCTCGCTGGGAGGAGTCTTTCTAGCTCCCTGCCTCGACCTCCTTGAGCAAGAACTTCCGCAATGGTCTTAACCACTTGCGAACCCACTTGCAGCTCCTCCCCCCTCAGAGGTGCTTGGTCGGGATTTGGCATCCTTATGCCTTGGTGACCTAGGCCGATCGCCCGAGATCCCCAAGTGAACTCCCTTCCTCGGAGCACAAGCCAAGGAAGGGAATTATGGAGTTGAGGTTGGCGGTCTCAGATGTAACACCCTTGTGCGTACCACCTGCCCACCCTGAAAGGAGGAAATGGTGGTCCCCCGCTGGAAGCACTTGAGAAGCCAGTTAAGGCCCAGCACAGAGGAGCAGTGGACCCTAGCTCATGTACCGCACCCTTAGGAGCCACCCTTGGGTGAAGTCAACACTCGACTGCCTTAAGAGGAGATCCAGCTAGGCGCTTCCGTTGACTAGCCAGCCGGACAGGCTGTCGGCGCCCCAAAGAGTGGTGGACAGGTCCCAGGAGCGCTTCATCAAGCGCCTAAGGACCGGAGACAACCCCGAGAGGTTGTCGGAAGTTAAGCAGTGGAAGACTGAGCCCATCTGATCCTACCTGGATCAATTCGGGGCTCAACACTCCAAACAAAGGAGGCCCCGCGAGGCTATGACTCCTCAGCACCTCGAGTCAGACCGTTCGACTCGTAAGCACGGGCACAATGCCAGTGATCATGCGTTAAAGCACCCGGTGAGGCTCTGAGCGAAGCCGCAGAAACCACGGAGCGAGGTAACTCCTCCCGTAGATCTGCCGAAGTACGTGGTGGCATCGACGACCCCACTAAAGGCAAGAATACGCCCAGGTAGGCGTGTCCCAGTGCCTGCTTGCGGAAGGGGCTCCTTCCATAGGTGAAGAGCCACCTTCCCTGAGATAGCAGCCAGTTCCCGAGAGGTCGCTGTTACAGGTCTCGTTGGGCAAAGGAATTCCTCGAGAAACGCACTCTCTCGGCCGTACACCAAGTGGATGTGCTTAAGAGGAATCAATCCACTAAAGACCACTATTGTGGACCCTGCCACGTAAGGCAGGAGTCCCTTGGAGAATGCACTCCCCTGACCATAAATCAGGCAGGGGGCCAGTCCATTAGTAAGGACCCGTCGCCCCAGGTCCCACCGAGCGAAAGGATAGAAGGCCTATAGAGCTCCTGAGGGACCACCTTGAGGAGCCCCAGTGTTTGTGGGCAGTCTATGCGGTCTCCCTTGCGAATCGAGAACCAGGTTGGTCAATACCCCACCCTAGCAGGTAGGCGGTGTCACCTTGTCTCCTCATTCGGCGAACATCGCCACCAGATCCTGACCGTGACGCTCGCGATTGCCCGAGGTCCCCTTCCATCGCTTGAGCGCATCAGCGTAGAGGTTAAGGCAACCTTGGGATTGAGGTCACCTCCTGAGTCGGCTCTCCCCAGGTACCTCCCCTCAATCCTCAGTAGGGCGAGGAGGGCATGATCAAGCCTCCCCGCATGATCCGGCGGAGCGCCTAGGCTTGCTTCAGTGAAAGCTCCCCCCCGTCGGGGCAGCTCCAAACCCTTCGGAGAGTGCACTCCCTTGGCGGGAGCCTCGGTCGTGACACTTGCGTTACCTGAGATCCTCGCCTCCAGTCGCTTAGGTGCGTCAACACGAAGGCTGAGGCAACCTCTTGGAGCGACGTCATTTGAGATTGGTCAACAACCCACAGAACTAACCTCCAGCTGCAGTGCTTGTAGTGCTTTGGGATGCTTAGGTCGAGCTACCTTTCAAGCCACCCCTTCCAGTCGGCGCGCCCGTAGTGCTTTCACCACTCCGGTGACAATGCCTTCCTCTCCTCCCATCGGCTATTCCGGTCATTGACCTTTGGCAATCGGGAAAAGAGGCTAGAGGAAGGGAGCGACCCTCCTTTGACCAACTTGTACGAGGACGAGCATGTCAACCAAGTGGCTGTACTTAAGGCGTTCAGGTTGATGGTAGCATTGAGCGGCTTAGTCGACTAACCACCAGTATACACCCTCCGCCAGATCCTCTTGATACGTGCCCGGCCTCCTCAGAGGGTGAGCGTGGCACACGGAGGTGCGGCAATTTGGCGCAAACCCCCAAGGGCTAAATCGAAGCGACCTGAGAATCCCATACAAAGAAAGGAGAGGGGAACCAAGTCCGTGCAATCCAACGAGGGGCTAACCCAGCTAATTTGCCAAGTGGCTTCGGGATCATAGCC
The DNA here is from genome assembly GCA_037157565.1 of Thalassia testudinum. Classification (NCBI taxonomy): domain Eukaryota; kingdom Viridiplantae; phylum Streptophyta; class Magnoliopsida; order Alismatales; family Hydrocharitaceae; genus Thalassia; species Thalassia testudinum. Next base: position 45,812,273 of record JAZHRO010000018.1, on the reverse strand, counting down.
AGACTCTTCAGTTGTGGCATTCCCCACCTTGCCTCGCGACGCTGTCAAGCTCGTCGAGGTCAGAAGGAATCTCGTTCCTTCTCAAAGGTCCCTTGGTGGCTGCCCCCCAGAAGGGGACAATGCACCCAAAAGCAGCCTCATAAGGCTGTCAAGGATTGGGGCATCCCCTTGCATTCCTGCAACGGCGGACCCACCCCTTAAGGGTGGCTAGCGCTGAATACTCCCCACGCGCGTAGGCCCCAGTGTGCATGGAGCAGTTCGGTAACCGCCAGTCTTGGCATTTGAGGCCTTCAACTTACTGCAACGGTAGTAAAAGGCCAGACCCGTCCTACTAGGGGCAGGGACTTGTTTCTTGTGATGGTCGGCCGTCGCTTGCAAAAGGTGGCGCTCGTCCTACGCTCTTGCTCGGCAACTCACCTTGAGGGGATAGCAGGAGCTGAGCATTGACCCGCTGACTGCCCCTTAAGCCACCTCCTAAAGATTGGGTCGAACTCGGACGGACGTGCCTGACATTCCTTATATGGCCGCCTCTTAAGGTCGGCAAGCCACCTCCTAAAGGTCGGCTCGAACTTGGACGGATGCTCCTGACGTTCCTTATATGGCTGCCTCTTAAGGCCGATAAACCACCTCCTAAAGGTCGGTTTGAACATGGAAGGACATGCCCGACGTTCCTTATATAGCTGCCTCTTAAGGTCGGCAAGCCATCTCCTAAATGTCGACTCGAACTCGGGCGGATGCAACCAACATTCCTTATATGTCCGCCTCTTAAGATCGTCAAGCCATCTCCTAAAGGTTGGCTTGAACTCGAACGGATGTGTTCGACGTTCCTTATATTGTTTTCTTTTACGGCTGGCAAGCCACCTCCTAAAGGTTGGCTCGAACTCGGACGGACTTGCCCTAACATTCCTTATATTACCGCCTTTTAAGGTCGGTAAGCTACCTCTTAAGATTGGCTTGGACTCGGACGGATGCGCCTGACGTTCCTTGTATGGTCGCCTCTTAAGGTCGGTAAGCTACCTCTTAAAGGTCGGCTTGAACTCGAATGGATGTGCTTTGACATTGCTTATATCGTCGCCTCTTAAGGTCAGCAAGCCACCTTTTAAGGTCTGCTTGGACTTAGACGAACACACTTGACGTTTCTTATATGGTTGCCTCTTAAGACTGGCAAGCCACCTCTTAAGGTTGGCTAAAACTCGGACGGGCCTGTCTGACGCTCCCCTACATTGCCACCTCTTCAGGCTAACAGGTCACCTCCTCAGGTTAGCCAGGGCTCGAGCGGACCCGCTCGACCATCCTAAACATTGCTGCCTCTTAAGGCCTGCAAAGCCACTTTCGAAGGCTGGCATCAATTTAAATAGAGGCACTCACGCCCCGCTTATCAGCTGGTAGGATGCCATCCCCAGAGGATGATGGAACTAGGGCTCTCACGCCCCACGTTCCAGCAACTATGATGCCAGCCCTCGGACCGGTAAGGACTTAGGCTCGGATGCCCTGAAGTTCCACACACCACTCATTGGCAAGGCTTTGGTTGCTTTACCCTCAGTGGCATCTGCCCACCAGAGCGAGCAATGGGGGTTTGGGCCGCCTCGCCCAATGATTGTCGTACCAGCCACCAAGACTAGTAGGAACTGGGACCCTAGCACCCCGAGTTCCGGATGACACAATGTCGCGTAAACGCGAGCTTGGGCCCCCGTGCCCAAGCCTTGTCTACCACACATTCGGACTTCTGGCAAAGAGAATCTGAGTGTCGGCTCTTGGCCTTCGTTGCCACCTTCCGAGGTCGGGCCCCCTTTGTCGCCACCATCAGGGGGTCATCTTCAGGGGTGACTTGCGCTAAAACTCTCCTGCGCTTTCCTTGTTTGAGGGCACAACCAGGCGGAAAAACACGTGGCGGCGTTACACCCCGCGGCCACGGTGACGGAATTTCCCCTTATCCATGTATGATATGAACGGGCCTAGTAGTAGGATGGCTGCGTCTAAAATACGACTAGGCCACCGATCGCCTTTGCGGACATAGTTAACCACCTGGTGGCCAACTTTCAGGTCCTCGCCTCTACAAAAAGGTCGAGGTCATGGATCATGGTTCAACAACCGGATCCGAATTTGGCTAGGTTCTTCAGGCTCGGCTACTTGATTCTACGTTGATGACGTCGCTTAGCTCGTTCAGGCAAAGGATCCGCCCAATTAGGTGATGATAACCCAGCCATGTCGCAATAAAAGGCCAAGGTCGAGGCTGCGGAGCTCCCCCAAGTTGATTCTATTTGAACCCTCGTAGCGGGTATGACTCTTGAGGGAAGCAACGGCCTTAAGCAGGGCACGCGCACAAGCTTCACTAGCAAAACCTGCCTCAAGGTTCCCTCGTTAAGGATAGACACTTAAGCGCTCTTGCAATGGGCACTTCTGCCAAATACCCTTGCAAGACAAGCAGCGAGTACCACCAAAATCGGCCCTATCCCAACCAAGAGTTTTTCCTAAGGAACCTAGCTGATAGCCCCCAGACGGAGGGGCATGTCCCAATATGAGGAGCCCCAAGTCCCCCTCAACAAAAGGATAGGGGGATAGCATAACCAAGGTGGCCTTTGCCTTTACGCTCTTGGGCACCAAGAAAAAGGGCCTTGGCGGCGTAAATGGAGCTCGAATTGCCACCTCCTTTCGTTACCTTGCAAGGAAAGCTATTCAAAGGGAAGGCATTCGCGACAACTGTTTCTAGCCCAACCATTTTGCGGCAAATAAGTGCTATATACCAAGTAGCCTTGACACAACCTCCTGACTAAAGAGTGCGCCACTCCTGCCTACTAGGAGGATTGCGTTTGCCTGCCCCATTATACAAATGGGGTGTGGCCAAGGCACCGATTCCACCCACGGCGGCCACAATTACCCCATGTGCCAGGCATAGATGGGTGGGCGAGGCGCTAGGTGAGCAGTCGAACTAGGGAGAGTGTAAGAAGATCCCCAAGGATCATACGCTTGCGCCTACACAGGTGCAAGCCTTGAGCGCTCGTCCACTACTATAGATAGTCTTCTCTACGGGCATTCCATTCGGCCTTGCCAAGAATCAACCGGGAGGGAGTAACAGGACAAGCCTCTATGCCAAGTTGTTCGAGCGAACGACGGGGATCAATCAAGCCAAGACTCGTAAAACACGTTTCACATGACCCTTGCGAGTAAAAAACCCCAAGTGACAAAACAGTTCCTCACACTTGGCATACGAGCAGTTTTGATATAAGGAATGAAAAAGTCTTTTCCTTTATAATAAACGTCGACTGTTACATTCCCCGGATCATTGTCTTCGGCTAAATTACAGCTGAAAAGAGACAAGCTAGCATAAAGAAAATGGTGTCACCAGGACTCAGCGGCTTCACCCTTGGTCTTCTAGGCTTTTCATTACTTAGCAACAGAGTGTTAGTGTAGCAGTAAGACTAATGGGCTTTGCAGCTCTTGTCGGGCTCGCCCTAAGCGACTCTCCTGTCAAAAATCGATCCATTCCTGCCAAGCGCTACTCGCCCACGTCCCTAGTAAGGAGCAGGCTCTTAAGCCCCCTACCCCTCCACAACAGAGGATTGTCCCATTTCCAGGACATGCACTTCCCTCTGTAGGGGAATAGTGGCTGAACGAGGAGCCTGCTACTGGATTGGTAGGCGTTGAAGGATGGTGACGACCGCTTGAGGTAGTCAGGGCTGCCTATAGGTGCGGAGTACCCTCCAATCTATTAGTGAGGTACCCTACCTAATCAATGCTACCAGGCCTTCCGCCGACCCTTCCGTGAGGAATCCCCAGATGGACTCAACCATCTGGGCGAATGTTGCAGGCGCCATCTGATTGAGGCCCTGCATCTAGCTGGGAAAATACACTTCCACAAGAGGAGCTATCGGTAGAGGCGGCCCCTACTCTACCCTCGTGGAATCACCAAGGGAGCCGAACGAAGTGGTAGAAGTGACCAGCCTCGGCAAATGAGTGACCTTCACCCAAGCACTGGGTGGCGCCTCTGCGACCTAGTGTTAGGCGGATTCTCCACACGGCATCTGAGGGGTAGTACCCCCAGCGGAACACCCTTCGCTTCATTCCCTCCTTGGTCCACAAGGACAGATGTAGTTGACTCGCTCTCAACGAACGCCTCGTTGGATTTGCCCTGTGGGCACCTTGAGAGTGCCTGCTTCGCCCCTTCTCGGCTTCTTGCTTGCTCCCTATTGAGCTCCTCGATAACAAAAGGACCGCTTCTTTGTGCCTCGCCACATAAGCCTCCCCCACACGAGATAGGCCCCAGACTAGGAGAGGTCGCTGCGGCATCCCAAATTGCCTGGCAAAGAAAACCTCCAAATGCCTACGCTAAAAAACAAAACAATATGAGTGCACAGAAAGGAGAATAGTACTTCCGACCCACCAATGCTGCAATAGGCATATCAAGCTACAGAAGGACTAGATGCCCTTACCTCAACTTGTGTGTTGAGCAGGGGTACCAAGAGGGGCTCACCCCCATCCAAAAAGCCACACATGATCACCCTTCGGCCGCTTCGTTGAACATGTAGAAGTCTAGCAATGAAACTTTTTCAAAGGAGCAAACGAAACATAAACATTCCTCCCTGTGACTATTAAGTCCCTCAAGCATGGTGAAAGAGGATGAAAGGCTGTGAGATAAGACACACCACGGGCCTCTATTTATAGCTACACCACACGGGCTCTTGAGGGCAGTGACGTCTCTCCACCCCCTCTCGCGGTTCACGAGTTCTTGAGTAAAATTCCCCGAGATATGACACTGATTCTGCGGTAGCATGACCGCACTAATGAAACAATCGGTCAAAGACCCCACGTGTTATCACATGTTGGACATTTAGACCGACGTTATGAAAAGCCTCTCACACCTTTCTAAGCAAGCACGATGCTTTGGGCCATGACCTCTCATGGCAACAAAAGTTAATGCTTGCCTCAGCGTCTCCATTACATGAGGTGCTGCCTCCTAAGGCCGGCATAGGCTCGGGCTTATACGTCTCACGCTCAAACAATACTGCCTTTCAAGGATGGCACGGGTTTGGGCTCATGTGCCACATGCCTAAGTAGTGCTGCCTCCCAAGGCTGGCACGGGCTTGGGCTTATACGCCCCATACCTAAATAACGTTACCTCTTAAGGCCGACACGGGCTTGGGCTCATACGCCTCATGCCCAAATAGTGTTGCCTCCTAAGGATAGCACAGGCTCGGGCTCATGCACCCCATGCCTAAGTAGTGCTGCCTCCCAAGGCCGGTACGGGTTTGGGCTCATATGCCTCGTGCCTAAATAACGCTGCCTCCTAAGGTCGACATGGGCTCACACACCCCATGTCCAGACAGTGCTACCTCTCAAGGACGGCACGAGCTTGGGCTCATATGCCCCATGCCTAAGTAGTGCTGCCTCTTAAGGTCAGCACAGGCTTGGGCTCATATGCCCCATGCCCAAACAGTGTTGGCTCCCAAGGATGGCAGGCTCGGGCTCATACGCCTCACGCCCAAGTAATGTTGCCTCCTAAGGTCGGCACGGGCTCGAGTTCATACACCCTATGCCCAAGCAATGTTGCCTCTTAAGAACAGCACGAGCTCGGGCTCATACGTCTTATGCTCAGGTAGTGTTGCCTCCTAAGGTCGGCACGGGCTCGGGCTTATATGCCCCACTCCCAAGCAACATCGCCTACTAAGGCCGGCGCGTGCTTGGGTTCATATGCCCCAAGAGTAATAGTTACTGCCTGGTAAGGCCAACACGAACCTGGGCTCATACGCCCCACGCCTAAGCAACGTTGCCTACTAAGGTCGGCATAAGCTAGGGCTCATTAGCCTCGAGATCACAAATCTGGGCTCGTAAGTCCAATGTTGCCTCCTAAGGCCGATGTGACCTAGGGCTCATATGCCTGATGCTGCCTTCTAAGGCCCACGCAAGCTCAGGCTCATACCCTCTTAACAAGGGACCTCTTCCAAGCAATTGGAAGCAAGGAAAAGCCACCCAACTCTATCATAAATGTTCTCCTCGCTTTGGCACAACCGGAAGAATATTTGGAGGCATTATCCACTATGGAGTTTTGGGTACTCTTATTGTTGAGTTATGTTTTTGTTATTCTTTTTTGTTGATTGGACTCATTTGTTATTTTTTCCTTGTCTTTCTCTATATAAAGAGACATAGGGATAGCTTGGTAAAGTTTAAGGTTCTCTTTTCACTTCAACTTGGTATCAGAGCTAAGGTTGAGGTCTCCATCAAATAAAACCCTAACCCTACCTAAGCCCTCTTGCTGGAGTTATCGCCGCCACCATTGGCGGTAGCTTCGTTGGTGCTGGAGCCGCAGCAGCAACAGCATCGACTGCGGTCGCTGCTGCTGCAGCCCGCCCTTCGCGCCAGACTGCGACGCAGCAGTCTGACCGGGGCGCAACCGGGTCTTCATGCTGCAGCATCCTCGCTGCCGCCGCCGCCAGCAGCCCTCCCTGCTGCAGCACTTCTTCCGCCGCAGGACCCGGTCACGACGCTGCTGCCGCAGTTAGCGACCTGATCGAGGTGCTCACACTGTAGCACCCCTGTTGCTATTGCTACGATGCTGCTGCCGCTGCCAGCAGCTGGATCGGGGCGCAAGTTGCCCCTCGCACTGCAGCACCCCCTCTGCTGCCGCCACCAACTAGTCTCCTTGCTGCAGCGCCCCTTGCGCCGCAGCACCTCGTGACGGTGTTGCTGCCACCCTGTCGCAGCTGCAGCCGGTTGCTCCTGATCTCTCTCCGTAGAGATGAGGGTTTGAAGCAAAATAAAAACTTTCAACAGGATGGTATGAACTCCTTGATCTTTTGACCTAATTTGGGGTATGTATTCCCCGTAGTGGATGATTTTTGCGGTGCGTATTCCCCAGTGAAGTGCTGTTCTTTGGCTTGTGAGTTGTGGGGTGTGTATTCCCCAAGTTTGTTGGTGCTGTTTATCCAGGATTTTAGACCTATTGTTTGGGCTTAATCTTGTGTGCTTGGAGTTGTAATGTCTACATCAGATGGTTCTGAGGTATCTTCAGAACAGAATACAGAAAGTGGGGTGTCTAAGAGCCCTTTCTTTGCTCTAATTATGAAATTAGATGAGACCAATTACCCCCGCTGGTCTCAGACCTTTCTTGTTACTGTGGAAGGTCATTAGAAGAAGCATGTGCTTGTGGAAGCACCACCGGAGCAGAAAGTCGGAAAATATGTGACTTGGAACTGGGATGATGCTATGGTGAGAGCTTGAATCTTGAATAGCGTCATTCCAAGAATTGGTGAAGTTATGTACTACAACATTGCCAAAGAAATGTGGGATGGCTTGAAGATGGCGTATTCGCATGAGTTGAATTTAACTTAAGTATTTCAGATCCACTGACTTGTCATCTCAAGTAAGAAGAGATGAGTCTGTCTCAGTGTTACTCTACTATGAAGGGATTATTGGAGAAATATAATGCGTGTAGACCGATGTGTACTTCCTCTACATGCAGGGATCACAGGAAGGAGTTTGCAGCCCATATGTTCCTTGCAGGGCTGAGTGATCACTATTCTGCGGCTCGTTCACAAATTCTGACTCTCTCGGAGCTTCCTCCTATTGAGGAGATTTACAGGAGGCTGAGTAGGATGCAAGTACAACCTACTTATGATGCTATTGTTGCCAATACGTCCTCAGCTCATGCTGCTGTTAGCACTCGTGGTGGTCGTGGAAGCTTCTTTCGTGGCAAAGGCAGGGGTAGGACTGATGGTGGTCGGGGCAAGCCTACATGTTCGTACTGTGGAAGGCTTGGCCATGTTGAGGCTAAGTGTTGGAATAAACTTGGCTGTCCTACTGTTGCCAATCAGGCTTCTGTTACATCATCTTCAGGTATGAGTACTGGGGCAGTATCTCTTGCCGAGGCAGACTACGATGCAGGTGTGCAGCGACTAGCACAGTTGACTCATGAGCAGCTACAATCCTCTAGCTCTGCAGCTTATGCATCTACATCAGGTACGAAAGGGTCATGATTGATTGATTCTGGTGCATCTGATCATTTGACTGGGAATTCCCAGTGTTTTGGGGAATTACAGAAGCTACCACAGAAACACTCAGTACAACTGGCAGACGGTAGACATGCTCCTATTCGTGGTAAGGGAGGGGTACTTGTTACACCCTCCATGCATCTTACTGATGTATATTATGCGCCAAACATGGCAATGCAACTGTTATCTGTCAGTTCTATTACCAAGCAGCTGAATTGTCGTGTTATTTTTGACGTTGTTGGATGCATCTTTCAAGACCGCATGACGGGAAGGACGATTGGTGGTGGCCATGAGGAGGGGGTTGTGTATCGGCTACTTCAAAATCTAGTTGCTGCAACCTGTTAGACAACTACTGTAGGGAGTGCCTTGCAGTGGCACAGATGACTAGGCCATCCTTTACTGGACAAGCTACGTCGTGTCATCCCTCACTTGTCTCCTGCCATGAAGATTTAGTGTGATGTATGTCAACTGGGAAAGCATCACCGTGCCAGTTTTCCAGCATCTATCCAATGTACTAGTTCTGTGTGCTTTGATTTGCTGCATTGTGACATTTGGGGGCCTAGTCGTGTGTCAGACTGTCAGAATTATTGATATTATTTGCTATTTGTGGATGATTTTTCACGTTTATCACGGACCTTTTTGATGAAAAATAAATCAAAAGTTGGTTCTTTGATTCAACAGTTTGTGGTGTTTGCGAAAAATCAATTTAGTTTATGCATTAAGAAAATTCGAACAGATATTGCATTAGAATTCTGCACAAAGAAATTGGCCTACTTGTATGGATCACTGGGTATTGTACATCAGACCTCATGTCCTCATATATCGCAACAGAATGGGATAACTGAAAGAAAACATCGTCATATTCTGGATACAGTTAGAGCTCTACTTATTCAGAACAGCGTTCTGCATAGTTATTGGGGAGATGTGGTTCTTACTTCTTGTTATCTAATCAACAGGCTTCGTTCGTCTGTTTTACATGAGCAGATTCCATGGAATATCTTATATCCTGATGCAGACTTATTTCTTGTGCCACCAAAAACATTTGGGTGTGTGGCATTTGTACACCTTCTTGGGCCTGGTCGTGACAAATTAGCACTAAGGGCAGTTAAGTGTGTATTTCTAGGATACTCACGCACGTAGAAGGGATACAGGTGTTTTGATCCCATACATTAGAAATACTATGTGAGTGCGAATGTGACTTTTCATGAGTCTATCTCTTATTTTTCTACCTCTGGTCATCAGTTGAGAGAGATAGAGGTGGCTGCTCCTATGCCTGTATCTCCTATAGCCTTGGAGGACTTCTCTCATAATAGTGGTGTATCCACTGTAGAACATACTATGGGCGATTTTAGACCTGTACCTCCTGATGAGAAGACATTTAAGGGTGCTACATATCAGTTGCCAGTTATATACAGAAAGAAAACACACCCCTCCTCTTCTTCAGTACCCAATGAGCCACCATCATCCTCTCCTCAGGTGTGTATTGGAGATACTGATGATTCTTCTGCTCATGTATCTTTAGGGTCCCTCTCTTTGCCTACAGATGACGATATTTCCATTGCTATCAGGAAGGCTCCAAGGTCTTGTGTACAATATCGTGTCGCTGGTAGTGTTGTTTCTGCAGGATCTCTTGGCACCAAATTTCAGGCCTTTACAGCTGCAATATCTAGTACAGAGATACCTACCTCCTACTAACAGGCTCTTCTACATCCACATTGGAAGGCGGCTATGGAAGAGATGTCTGCACTTACTGATAGAGGGACCTGGGAGTTATTTGCCCTACCGTTTGGTGCGCACTTAGTTGGGGCCAGATGGGTCTTCACCCTGAAATATAACCCCGATGGGTCTATTTCTAGGTATAAGGCACGCCTTGTAGTCAAAGGATTCACCCAGACTTATGGGGTAGATTTCTTTGACACCTTTTCCCCTGTGGCACGACTCTCTACTGTCCGTATCCTTGTTTTTGTTACGGCTCATTATGGATGGTGTTTTCACCAGCTGTATGTTAAAAATGCCTTTCTATATGGAGATTTGGAAGATGAGATATACATGTAGCAGCCACCTGATTTTGAGGTTCAGGGGGAGTGTGTATATAAACTTCGTAAGGCTATTTATGGCCTTAAGTAGAGCCCTTGAGTGTGGAGTCAACGCCTATCAGAATCACTTTTTATGTTTGGGATGCAGAGATCCTCTTCTGATCATTCCTTGTTTGTTAGGAAGACCAGTACTGGTAACGTGGCTTTATTGGTATATGTTGATGACCTCATTCTTACAGGTGATGATACAGGTGATATTACTCAGGTAAAGGAGTATTTAGCTCGCTAATTTGTTATGAACGAGCTTGGTAAGCTGAGATACTTTCTTGGTATTGAGATCGCCACGAGCAAGCAAGGCATTGTAATGTCTCAAGGAAAGTATGCACTTGATATTCTTCACGAGACAGGCATGCTTGGATCCGAGGAAGCCAACATTCCTATGGATCCTAAAGTACATCTATTTGAGGATACAATGAGGATAAAGGACAAAAAGATCCATCGGTAGCTTGTTGGGAAGTTATTGTATCTAACCATTACCAGGACAGACATCAGCTTTGCAGTGGGTAAGCTAAGTCAGTTCCTAGACAAATCCACTGATGCTCACTAGTAGGTAGTTATGCAAGTGTTGAGATACATCAAGAGCTGTCCAGGCACAGACATTCTATTTCAGAAGATAAAGGGCCCTATGTTTGTAGTGGCTTACTCTGATGCGGATTATGCAGGAGATGTGGCAGACAGACGATCTACTACTGGTTTTTGCACATTTGTGGCTGGAAATTTGGTGACCTGAAGGAGCAAGAAATAACGTGTTGTTTCACGCTCTAGTGCAGAGTCCGAGTATAGGGCTATGGCTCATACTGCTATTGAGATGATATGGATTAGGTCTCTGTTACGAGATTTTCATGTTGAGATTCAGGAGCCTATGGAGATGTATTGCTATAACTGGGCTGCAACATACTTTGCTAATAACCTCATGTTTCATGAGAGGCCAAAACATGTGGAAGTAGACTGGCACTATACCAGGAGCCTGATTCAGCAGGGTCTACTTTGTACGACATGTCTTGCCTCTAGTGATCAAACTACTGATATATTTACCAAGCCATTGCCTCGCCCCCAGTTTGAGAAGTGTAGAAGCAAACTGAGCATGGTGGATATATATACTCCAGCTTGAGGGGGAGTGCTGAGTTATGTTTTTGTTATTTTTTTTTGTTGATTGGACTCATTTTGTTATTTTTTCCTTGTCTCTCTATATATAAAGAGACATAGGGACGGCTTGGTAAAGTTTAAGGTTCTCTTTTTACTTCAACTCTTATTACTCTCTTGGCAGTTCACATTAGCTGGAGAGTGGGGGCATATGATGAGGGGCAAAAACTGTACTTGGATCCAAAACTCCGCATATGACCCGATCAAGGAATCGGCTTACCTGACTACAGGGTAAACAGGCGGGACCGGTACTGCTCGTCCTACCTAAGGCTAGCTGGACTCCAATCGGACCCCACCTAGCCTGTCAAAAGATTCAGCGCAGCAAGGGTCGAAGATATAATAAGATGGACTTGACCACTTATACCTTGACAGCAGACAAGTAGTCTGACAAAAGGGGTAATAGAGACCATCAAGTTAGAGGTCTTCTCTTCTTATAAATAGAGGGAAGGACCCCTAATGGAGGGGGGGCCCCCCGAGTGGGTGAGGAAATATGGTAATCTTAGAAATACTAGTACATAGTTGAGAGCACCATCCTCCCCCCAGACGTACACCCCTTGTGGTGGAACTGGGTCACCAAATCTCTGTTTCCTTTATGTTTTCTTGGTGATTGTCGAGCTGAGCATCCCCATTGCAGGGGAGGCTCAATCTGTTCCTCCTAAGTGACGGATGTTAATAGCTAAGTAGCACTCCCTACTCGTATAAATCTTTTGGTGCCTTTCCGAGGCCCATTAATCATCAACCAAAATAAGATAATTACGGTGACCCTGCCTATCAAGAATGTGGATAGGGCTGCAACATTAATATGAATCAACTAAAACAACTCTATAGACCCAGGACTATGACTGACAAGATAAGAGACTCGGTGATCCTTTCCTAGCTAATAGGCATTATAGGTGTTCTTAATAGTAGGAGGGATATGGGGAATAACCTTCTTGAGCATGTCTGATGAGAGATAACCAAGATGGAGGTGCCATTGAAAGGGACTCCCAGTAATAAAGGTGACATCTCTATGGCAAGCAGTAGTAAAAGGTGATTGGACTAGGTAATATACACTCTCTTCACGTCCGCTACTAATTATCTTTCCTGTTAGTTTGTCCTGAAAAGTACAAGTTTAAGCGTCAAATATGACATGACAGATTAACTCTTTAGTAATTCTATTGATGGAAAGTTGACTGATTGGAAAATATGGCATAAATAATACATCTAGCAGCCTTAGAGTAGGGGTAATTGAAACCTCCCCTGTCCAACTATCTGGGAATGTCTCCCATTTGCTACTTGTATAGCCTTGCTTGACGGCATATGCCGAAGGTGACGAAAACACCTCTGATCTCTACTTAGGTGACGTGAAGCTCCAGAATCGACTAACTAATCTGCATAGCATTGGTTATCCATTTGAGAGACTAAAGCAAAGTTTGTACCTAAGGAGGAAGCAAAGGTAGCAGTTTCAGATGTAGCAGTAGGCTCTTGAGTTAGTTGAGTAATACGCTGCAATAACTCATCATACTCAGCCTTGGAAATTGGAACAGGCTCATTCAGTGTATCAGGAGTGGTGACAACCAGCTTGGTTGTCAGAGGTCGACTATGCTTGGTCCAACAAGAAGCCTTAGTATGCCTAGGCCTCCCACAATATGTGCAAGGAAGGCATCCTCTTCCAGCAAGCGCATGACCTCTACCTCTACCATGTGTGGCTGGAGCCCTTCTACCACGACCTATTATAGTAGCAAGGGCAAAAATTTGTCCCATAGACTTGGTAGGGGGCAACGTGATTGCAGTTTACTCAATCTGCTATATGCTTCCTCAAGTGAAGGAAGCTCTGACAAGGTAAGAAGTTGGAAACGCACAACAAAATACTCGGGCCTGAGGCCAGAAAGAAATTATAAAACAACCTCCTTGTGATACTCCCTTTGTGTAACACATGTATAGATATGCCTGCATGCGTTGTATTTTTCAAGAAGACTCTTCAAGGTGGAATAATACTGGGACAACGGGTGACCCTCTTGATGAAGCTGTGAGAGCTTGCTGTAAATTTGGAAGACTCTACTAGAGTTATTTTCGTAGGAATATGGTTCATGTAAACTATCCCACATCTCTTTTGCTGTCTCATAGTACATGATCTCATCTCCAATTCGAGGAATAATGCAATTCATGATCAATGCCTGGATTATAGTGTTAACCTTCTTTTAGGTAGCATTCCCAGCTGCCATATCTACTAGCTTAGGTTGATGACGTATGCACTCTTTGTTATGGCCTTTCATAGTTATTAGAAAGGTCTGTGACCATCAGGGATAGTTGGTCTCATCCAACTTCACCATAGGACCAAAGAAGAGACTCTTGCATGTCTCTATTTTAAACATAGACTCCGATGTCACTTTCAAAGAACTTGAAGATGCCACCTACTCTTTAATTAGAGCCAATCTAACTCAACTCCAAGATATGGAAAACAGATATTTAGATCACAGTGGCACGGGATCGAATCAAAATCTAATTTGATTTGATTGAAAGAGGCCTAATCAACGACACAACCCCTCTTAATCGATGTTGTAGCCACCAGAGATGGGTTGCAGCCACCAATTGTAGGTATTGCAGCATTTAAGGGCAACGCTGCAGTCATCGGCAGATTGGTAGTGCCCCCTCTAGGTGCTGTTGCTGCTGCTAGAAGAGGGTAGTGGTGCTGGGGACTGCCTGCAGGGGCTGGTGGTGGTGCTGGAGACCACCTGTAGTGGCAAGCAACGATGTTGGAAAGTGAAGGTGGTCTACGGGTCGCGTTGATTGCCGTCGGTGGGTTGTTGCTCGATCGTGAGGGGTGACACAACGAGATAGGGATTGACGACACCCAAGAAGAGAGAGAGAAGGGATTGAGGCGCAGGCTTTGGAGGCTAGGGTTTTCAGTGGGATATTTGAGCATCGGCCTAGGTTCGCTGCTCTGATACCAAGTCAAAGGAAATAAGTTTCTTGTATTTCAATGAAACCCTACCTTTCAATGATAGAGAGGGGGAAATGAAAAAAGGAAAAATTACAAGACTACCCTAAAGGAAATTAAAAACTACAAAATAATATGTGGAAATAAGAAAACAATAGTAGACCGTAGGGTTCAACAAAATGACTAAGTTGAAGAAAAGAGTTTTTCATATTTACCAAGCTGTCCCTACACCTCTATATATATAGAGAGAGGTGAGGGAAAAATAACAACATAAGTCTAGCAAAAAAAAATAGAAATAACAAATAGACCCTCACACAGCAAAACGTAACTTAACACTTCCCCTCAAGTTGGAGCATATATATCCATCATGCTCAGTTTATTTCTACACTTCTCAAATTGGGGGTGAGGCAGCGGCTTGGTAAACACATCAATAGTCTGGTCGGTGGAGGCAAGGCAAGTAGTACGGAGTTGACCCTGCTGAATCAGGTTGCTGGTATAGTGGTAGTCCACTTCCACATGTTTCATCTTCTCATGAAACATGGGATTGTTAGCAATATAAGTCTCAACCCAGTTGTCACAGTACATTTCCATAGGCTCCTGAATATCAAGATGAAGATCTCGTAGCAGAGATCTGATCTATATCTCAGCTGTAGTATGTGCCATGGCCCTATACTTTGACTCAGCACTAGAGCGTAAAACAACACTCTGTTTCTTTCTCTTCTAGGTCACCAAGTTCCCAGCAACAAATGTACAAAAACCAATAGTAGACTGCCTATCTCCAACATCTCCTACATAATCTGCATCAGAATAGACAACTACAGACATAGGAGTTTTGTTCTTCTGGAATAGAATGCCTCTGCCTTGACATCCCTTGATGTACCTCAACACTTGCATAATAGCCTGCCAGTGAACATCAGTGGGCTTGTCTAAGAACTAACTTAGTTTACTCACGGCAAGATTGATGTCTGGCTTGGTGATGGCCAGATACAATAGCTTCCCAACTAGCTATCGATAGGCCTTCTTGTTCTTGAGCTTCACTGTATCATTAAATAGATGAACTTTAGGGTCCATAGGAACATTGACTTCCTTGGATCCTAGTATGCCTGTCTCATGAAGAATATCAAGTGCATACTTCCTCTGAGATATCAGTATGCCTTGCTTGCTCGTGGCAATTTCAATGCCCAGAAAATATTTTATCTTCCCAAGGTCCTTCGTGACAAAATGGCGTGCCAAATAGTCCTTCACCTAAGTAATGCCATCTGCATCATCACTTGTAAGGATAAAGTCATCAACATACACCAATAAAGCCACGATGCCAGTGCTGGTCTTTCTGACAAACATGGAATGATCAAATCTCTGCATCCTAATAATAGATAGCACCTCAGATAGATGATGAAACCAGGTTAGGGGGTTCTGCTTAAGGCCATAAATGGCCTAACGAATCCTGCACACACACTTTCTCTGAACCTTAAAACCAAGTGGCTACTGTATGTAGATCTCTTCCTCCAACTCTTCATATAGGAAGGCATTTTTGACATCCAGTTGGTATAGATGTTATTCATAATGAGCTGCAAC
Organism: Thalassia testudinum; assembly: GCA_037157565.1. Taxonomy (NCBI): domain Eukaryota; kingdom Viridiplantae; phylum Streptophyta; class Magnoliopsida; order Alismatales; family Hydrocharitaceae; genus Thalassia; species Thalassia testudinum. Next base: position 45,796,554 of record JAZHRO010000018.1, on the reverse strand, counting down.
AGAGACAAGTATGGAACCATGGAGAGCCGTGCCACTGGAGAGAAAGTGTCAAAGAAATTCACTCCACAGGTCTGGGTGGATCATTTGGCCACAAGGCAAGCCTTATATCGAGAAATAGATCCATCAGGGTTATATTTGATGGCAAAGACCCATCTGGTCCCAACCAAATGCGCGCCCAAAGGTAGAGAAGACAGCTCCCAGGTGCCTCTATTAGTAAGAGCAGACATCTCTTACATAGCCGCTTTCCAGTGTGGATGTAGTAGAACTTGCTGGGAAGGTTCGAAATGCCGATTTCGATGCCGTGCCGATGAAATTTCAAGTGTGCATTTCGTGGGCATGCTGTGGAAATGCCCGTTTTTCGATGGGCATGCTGAGGGCATGCTGTGGGCATGTCGAGGGCATGCCGATGCATATCGACAAAAATAGCAAAAGTAATTAAAAAAACCAACAACAACCTCAGCATAGGCACTAATTTTACTAGCATGCCGATCGTGCCGAGGGCATGCTGATGATATCCCTATAAATCGACATTTTATGCATGTCGGCATGACCCTTGCTCGGAAATGACCTTGTCGGCATGCCGTCATTTAAATCACTGCTTGCTGGTAGGAGGTAGGGATCTCAGCACTCTGATCCCAGCGAACCTGCAGAAACAACACTGCTAGTAACATGATGCTGTGCACATGACCACGGAGACTTCCTAATAGTAATGGGAATGTCCTCATTTGTGGGCATAGAAAGAAACCTTAAAGACAACAGTAGAAGAATTGTTAGTACCTTCAACACATACCTGAACGGAGGAGGATGGTGGCTTAGTAGGGACTGAAGGGGAGGGGGGTTGTGTTTTCTCTCTGTAAGTGACTGGAAGTTGATATGTAGCACACTTAAATGTCTTCTCATCAGGTAATATAGGTCTGAATGTGACCACAGTCTGATTTGTAGTAGATACACTACTACTTTGAGAAAAATCCTTTATGGCTACTGGAGGTACAGGTGTAGGAGTTAACACCACCTCTCTCAACTGATGACCTGAGGTAGAAAAATAAGGGATAGACTCATGAAAAGTCACATCCGCACTCATATAGTGCCTTTGCTGTATGGAATCAAAGCACATGTATCCCTTCTGCGTGCGCGAGTACCCTAGAAATAAACACTTAACTGCCCTTGGAGCCAATTTGTCACAACGAGGCCTAAAGAGTTGTACAAATGCCACACAGCCAAAAGTCTTTGGCGACATAAGAAACAAGTTTGGATCGATATAGTATACTTTATGGGATTTGCTCCTGTAGCATAGAGGAAGGAAACTTGTTAATAAGATAACAGGCAGGAAGAACCGCATCTCCCTAGTAACTATGCGGAATACTGTTGTGGATAAGTAAAGCTCTAGCTGTATCTATAATATGGCGATGTTTCCACTCAATAATCCCATTCTTCTGCGACGTGTGAGGATATGATGTCTGATGAACAATACTTAGTGATCCATACAAATTAGTCAATTTCTTTGTACAAAAATCTAATGCATTATCCATTCTGATTTTCTTAATGCACACACCAAATTGATTTTTTACAAACATCACAAATCGTTGAATAAGAGAACCAACTTTAGATTTAATCCTCAATAAAAAAATCCATGATAAGTGTGGAAAATCATCCACAAATAATAGATAATATCTAAAATTCTCGTAGCCTGCCATATGGCTAGGACTCCAGACATCACAATGCAGCAAATCAAAATAGGCAGAACTGGTAGACTAGATAGATGTTGGAAAGCTGGCACTATGATGCTTTCCCAGCTGACAAGCATCTCACTGAATCTTCATAGCAGGAGACAAATGAAGGATGATACGACGTAGCTTGTCTAGTTAAGGGTGACCTAGTCGCCTGTGCCACTGCAAGGTAGTAGTCCCTACAGTAATCATCTGACAGGCTGCAACAATTGGACTTTAAACCAGTCGGTACACACCCCTCTCCTCATGGCCACCACCAATCGTCCTTCCCATCATGCGATCCTGAAATGTGCATCCAACAATGTCGAAAGTAGCAAGACAATTTAACTGCTTAGTAATAGAACTAACAGATAACAGTTACATTCTTATGTCAGGCACATAATATACATTAGCAAGATGCATGGAGGGTAGAACAAATACCCTTTCCTTACCATAGATGGGGGCATTCCTACCATCTGCCAGCTATATTGAATGATCCTATGGTATCTTCTGCAATTCCCTAAAGCACGGGAAATTTCTTATCAAATGATCTAATGCACTTGAATCAATAAACCATGACACATTCGTACCTGATGCGGTTGCATAGGCTGTAGTGCTGGAGGACTGAGGCTGCTCGTGGGTTAACTGTGCTAGTCGCTGCACAAACCCATCATAATCTGCCTCTGCAAGTGACACTGCCTCAGTAGTCGCAATTGGAGATGCTGTAACTGAAACTTGGTTGGCAACAGTAGGTCGGCCAAGTTTATTCTAACACTTGGCCTCAACATGGCCAAGTCTACCACAGTAAGCGCAGGTAGGCTTGCCACAACCACCATCAGTTCGCTCTATGCCTTTGCCACGAAAGAAACCACCTCGACCACCACGAGTGTTGACAGCTACATGGGCCGAAGATGTGTTGGTGACAACTGCATCATGAATAGGCTGAATCTGCAACCTACTCAGCCTCTTGTAAATTTCCTCAATAGGAGGAAGCTCGAAGAGAGTCAGAATTTGAGAGCGAGCAACAAAATATTGATCACTCAGCCCTGCAAGGAACAGGTGGGCTGTAAACTCCTTCCTGTGATCCCTGCATGTAGCAGAAGTACACATCGGCCTACATGCATTATATTTCTCCAATAGCCCTTTCATAGTGGAGTAGTATTGCGACAGACTCATCTTCTGCTTGAGATGGCATAGATTATAGTGAATCTAGAATACTTAAGTTGAATTCAACTCATGTGAATAGGCAGTCTTCAAGCCATCTAACATCTCCTTGGCAGAGGTGTAATAAATAATTTCATCTCTGATCTAGGGAATGACACTATTCAAGATCCAGGCTTTCACCATAGCATCATCCCGATTCCAAGTTGCGTATTTTTCTATTTTCTGCTTTAGTGGTGCTTCCATAAGCACATGCTTCTCATGACCTTCCACAGTGACAAGGAAGGTTTGAGACCAACAGGGGTAGTTAGTATCGGAGTGAAGGAGCTCTTGTACACCTTACTTTCTGTACTCTGACCTGAAGACACCTTAGAAGCATCTAATGAGGCCATGCTAACTCCAGACACACAAAAACAAACACAGACAGTAGATCTGAAATTCTGGATTAAACACCAAAAACCCAGGGAATACACATCCCGTAATCCATAAGCAATATCTCCCAAAACTTCACTGGGGAATACACACCCCAAAAAACCATTAACAAAGGGGAATACACACTCCAAATCAGAACACAAGATCAAAGAGAGTCATACCACACATAGGAATGTTCTTGATTCAAAACTTCATCTCATAATATTCAAGAACCTTCCTACGAAGTTCTTGAAGGTAAGGACCCCCCACTCCGGCAACCTAGATGGTGGCAAGGAGAGGAGGCGACAGTGGCTGGGCGTTGCAGCGGCGAGGCGCGCTACTGCAGCATGCGCACCAAGGCATGGTGGAGCGCTACAGTAGCGTTAGGATGACAAGTAGCACCCTACGCGTGGGTGGCACACTGCAGTAGCCGATGGAGGGGTGGCGGTTTGTTGCAGACGATGCGGCGGCAAGCTACTGTAGCAGCGGTGACAGATGGTGGTACTACTGCTGCTGTGGTGGCGAGGCAGCGCCAGTGTTGCCGCTGGCGGTGGTGGTGTCCGGCGATGAGGCTTGAGGTAGGGTTAGGGATTCTTTGGTGGTGTCCCCAACCTGGTGCTTTGATATGAAGTTGAAGAAAAGAGTTTTTCATATTTACCAAACCATCCCTACACCTCTATATATAGAGAGAGGTGAGGGAAAAATAATAACATAAGTCCAGCAAGAAAAATAGAAATAACAAATAGACCCTTACACAACAAAATGTAACTCAACAGACTAGAAAAAGCATTCATTTCAAGTTTCATATAACTTATGACTTTTTTATATAGTTGCATCAAGCTCAGCAGGATATGCCCCGCTCTCCTTATAATTGATATTTCATTTCTTCTAAATCACATTTGCAATAGACAGCTAATGGTAGCATTCTATGACCTTTCAGTGTTGGTGATAGCTATTTATACTGCCCGACTACATGTATTAACATGACTAATGGAGCCTCTTGTCCAACTCCCATGATAAGAGCTTTTGTTTCGTAGAAGCTGATATGATTTTCTTGTTCTCACAAATTTTTAAGTTTCTGTTCTGCTTGCATGTTATATCGGTAATGTTATTAATGGTTTCAGGCTATTTTGTTAAGTGAAGATCGGTCAGTCCTGAGCAGCAAATACATGAAATCAGTTGAAACTTTGAGACCTGGATTCTCCATTGAGCTACCTAGTTACCTTATTCAAATTTGCGAACCTCGGGATCTTCAGGGAGGTGAAGATTTTTACCTTACCACTGTCCCCCCCCCACCCCCCTCACCTCTCCTTCAAGCCATGGAGAAGTTCTACATTTAGGAGCTTAAATTCCAATGGTCATGAAATCAAGAAGGAAGGCACTTGGGAATTTGTAGGAAGTGTGTAAATGTAACTCATAATGCATTTTAACAAACATCTTTTGTTCACAGACTGGGCAGATTGAAAGTGGTAATTGCGTAAATACATGAAGTCAAGTCAATAAAATCTCATGTAGGGGTGAGAAAAACCTGATAAGCAATGGTAAAAGTGGCAGGCTAGTGTAGGGGAAGCTAATTGTGACATGATGAAGTGAAAAGGTGATTTTACAGTGGCAGTCATATAGACTTGGCTACATGCTTATAAAAATAGGTGACTGAAGTTTTTTAGACATGAATTATTGGCCACAGGTCATAAAAGCAGGGGGCTGCATGGCAACAAGTTCCACATGTTGAAGCCAACATTACAAAATTTTGACCATGTACAATAGGCTAAATGCATGCATTTATGAAGCATTCACTTTAAATACTAAAATAGTTTGTGAAGTCTAGCAAAACCAATATGTAAAAAATCAGGCACAATGACAGACAAATTACAAACATAAGATTTATGTGGAAAATCCTCTATAATATGAGGAAAAGCTAAGGGAGGATACTGTGAGGAATTGCAGCACTTTGTGTGGTGTGGACCTCTTTCTTGTGCGTGTGGTGTTCATGCATGAAGAGAAGAGAGGTGGAGAGAGGCTTGGCGAGAGAAAGAGAGAGATGGGAGACGGTGGAGAGAATAGGAGAGGAGTCTTTTGTAGTTTGAAAATATTATTGATTGACTCAGGAAAATGTTGAAAAGATTGCTCTCTGTTTAAAGAGAACAACCCTCGTACAAAATAGGAAAACAACTTAACAAACCTATTATCTAAAACAGGAAAATATAAATCATAATCCTAATTTACTAAATGAGGAAAATAGAATATTTGATTCAATCAAATTGCCACAAGTTGGCACAAAATCTTGGCAAACAAGCCAACAAAATACCTAATGGCCACATGACCTTATTGGTATTCTAAGTAGGTTGCCATGTGGACTGTCTATGTGGCAATGGGTCCATGTGGTAGTCTACGTGGCACTTTATTCTCCACACGCCCCTCAAGTTGAGGCCTATGGAGGTCGAAGACTTGCTTGGTATTAGTGAGGCTAGAGGCCTCATTATTCCTTTTTGCATCTTGTCCGAATCTTTAATAAAGGAACTTGCTGGATCAACTAATAGTCCTTTTGCAACCGGGAAAGTCGTTGCTTTTTTTGGCAACCTTGAAGGTTGTTACGATGACTGTAGGTGTTTCTTATTTATTTCGAGGTAGTGTTCGATTTTCTTGAAGTGATAGAAAGGTGAGCGATCTATTGGGAGGGTAAAAAATTGTATATGAAGTGTCTATTGGGAAAACATAATGATCACCAATTGCATCATAACTCGATAGATCTCTTCCCTTTTTTGGGCCCTGGCTCTGTTTCGTGCCTTCGTAGTGCCTAGAGCCTCTACTTCCGCCATTGTTGTCTTCAAAATTCAGTTCTCTACTCTATGTCCCACGTAAGTCACTAGATACAGGAGAGATCCACTCGTTAAGGATCTTCTTGAATGCCTCCTCGGAGCCTTGTGTAAGTCGCTTGAGATCTTTAGAAGTATGCGAGAGTACTCCCTGTCAGACAAGGCTTGTGTATTGCTTTGGATTGGAGATGATTACCATGTGTCTTATGCACAAGAGAAGATCCTTGTGTGTGGCATGTGAACACATGCTCCTTCCTCGGGTGTGTGAATTAGTAGGGACCAGGGAACCGCTCTGATACCATGTGAGGAATCGCAACACTTACTGTGGTGTACCTCTTCCTTATGCGTTTGGTGTTCACGCATGAAGAGAAGAGAGGAGAAAGGCTTGGTGAGAGAGAGAGATATGAGGGACAATGGAGACAAGAAGAGAGGAGTCCTTTGTAGTTTGAAAATATTATTGATTGACTCAAGAAAACGATGAAGAGATTGCTCTCGTTGTAAGGAGAATAACTCTCCTACAAAATAGGAAAACAACATGACAAACCTATTATCTAAAATAGAAAAATAGAAATCACAATCCTAAAATAAGGAAAACAGAATATTTAACTCAATCAAATTGCCACAAGTTGGCAAAAAATCTTGGCAAACAAGCCAAAAAATATTTAATGGTCACATGACCTTATTGGGATTCCAAGTAGGCAGCCACGTGGATTGGCCACGTGGCAATAAGGCCACAGGGAAGTCCACGTGGCACTTTATTCTTCATAGATACAATAGCTAGCACTTACTAGTAGTTAGGGCTTTTCTTCACTAAAGAACAAGTAAGGGGTGTTACATTGTATAGGCATACATAATAAGTAGATTTACACTCAAAGGTTTATATATTTGTGTTGAGAGATGTGTTTATTGGAGTGGTATGCTTAATACCACATAGTGGATTGAAGAAAAGAGTAGTGTGTGGGAGCCTATAAATAAACTGTTGTACTCACATTTGTCTTTGAGAAGAATAGAATCACATCGCGCTGAGATAGGCACTTCTTCCATGGTTCTCTCTGCTCTTTGTAAGTGGGTTTTCCGCATAAACCTAAGTGTTCTTTCTTATTTATGTTTTGATGTCTTGTTACGTTTCCGCTCATTTATATTTTATAACATGGTATTAGAGTAATTCTTAGGTTTTATCATCGCTTATGATTTGATGATGTTCCATGAGAATATCATTGTTTTTTTTTCCTCTATAGTTTTTTTGTTTCATTTGTTCGTTAGACCAAGACATAGATGAAGTAGTGCGATGATCGGAGGGATTCACGCTGTGTGGTGCACTCGGCAAAGGATGGTGAAGTGCACGATGAAGGGGATGGCAACGAGGTAGAAAATCTCGAGATCACGCAACAGATTGAGAGTGATAAAGTTGCTGTGACCACAAACCTTGCGCTGAGGATGTCTGGGTGATGATCTCGTAACGAGATTGTGAGGTGCGTGGATCGCCAATCGAGTGCTTCGGTAGTTGTTTGGGTTCTCCATGAACCCTAAGAAGATGAGGGGTAGGCACCATCTTCGCAGAAGGTAGCGTTAAAAGGAGAGGGCTCGAGGTTGGCACCACGTAGCATCACCCGGAGCCCAGAGCGAAGAGATCGTGAGGCGTGTGAGGCACTGTGGCAAAGATCGAAGCTAAGGGCGTCAAGGAAACTTGCTATGTTTTCTGGGTTCTTTGAACCTTACAGAAGAAGAGGCGGCGACAGTCTTCCATGGTAGCAATGCTCGAGGAGTGATCTTTGGCAGAGATCGCGACATCAATCTTGCAACATGGTTCTTGCGAGGAGGCACGAAGCAACAACTGTGATTTGGGTTTCATTAGAACCTTAAGAGAAGAAATAAGTTGGCTATTTTTGCATATTTTACCCTTTGTCTCTATTTTATTTGTTGGCCTTATATTAGAAAAATATGGAAAGAAGGTGAAGAGAAAAGCAGTTTCTGAAAGGGAAAAAAAAGTTGCTGTTGAGATTAAAAAAAGGAGGAAAATATAGATAAAAAAATGAAGTGAAAAAAAATCTAGAAAAAAAAGATGATGGATTTTCAAGATAAGAGTGAGAGAAGCTCTTCTATATATGTTATATTTTTCTCTATATTTATTTCTTTTCCAATACAAGTATGGGAGAAAGGGAGTGTGAAAGCTTAATTTATAATCCCAGGAGAGACTCTTTTGTCTTTGAGGTCTCCACATGAAGAAACGCTTTCTTTGGTGGTCCTTAAAGAAGAGAGGGTCACTATTTTTAGTCTCCAGAGAAGAGACCTCTTTCTTTGAGTTTCCATATGGGAGAGGCCTAGTCTCTTTGTCTCTATAAGTAGGGCAACTCTTTAGAGTTTTCAAATGGGATGGCACCAGTACTAGATCAATCGTCTACGACTTATCTCTAGACTTCTACCTATACCTACTTACAAGCAAGTTGAAGATACAAGGAAGCTTGTGACACAAGAGGCACGAGGAAGCCGTGACCCGACAACATCATTTTATTTGTGTTGTGAATTTTGCTTTGTAGAGTGAATATCTCGTGGGTAAGCTGAGCATTCCATGCTCCAGTTTGAGGGGAAGTGTTGTTTATTGGAGTGGTATGTTTAGTATCACATAATGGAGTGAAGAAAAGAGTGGTGTGTGAGAGTCTATAAATAGGTTGTTGTACCCGCATATCTTTTGAAAAGAGTAGAATAATATCACTCCCATAGGAGTGCTTCTCCCGTGATTTTCTCTTTGCTCTTCATAAATGGGGTTTTCACATAAATCCAAGTGTTTTTTATTATTTATGTTTTGATATTTTGTTACGTTTCAGCTCATTTATATTTTATAACAATTTGTTTACAATCTCATTCAATAGCTCCTCTTAAGATAGACATATATGTCAAATATGTTGAACTTGTACACATTCTTTTTATATAGTGCCATACTAAGTCCGTTAGTGAACACAATGGTAACTTGATCTTCATTTTTTTATGTATAGGAGGTCAATTCTTAGAAAATAAATGTTCTCCCCAATAAAGCATCTCTTAAGCTTAAGATTAACTATTGCTTAGTTATCATTTATGATTGGCATAATTGAATTTTTGTCTTTATTTTCTTGGAATTTCCTTGTATAGTCAATTCCTTTGTTGTTTGAGGCTTGCATTGTATGCTCCTACCCAATATTCTCTATTTAGAGCTTAGGTTGATGAATGGATGTTGGTGTAGCACTCTTTAGTTATCTTTTTGTTAATTTTAGATTGTTTTCTTATGTACTTTTCCCTCCTGAACTTGTTATTATTTACCCAACACCTCTATATAAAGAGGTGTAGGATTTCCTTTGAGAAATAAGACTATTCATTTTCTTTGACTTGGTATCAGAGCAGCGATTCTAGATCGGTGCTCTGGTATCCCACCCGTATAAGCCTTTGTACCTCCAACAAAAATCCTAATCCCTTCTCTCCTTGTCGACACCTGCAGCCACCTCCGTCAACTTAAGCAGGTCGTCACCCCCTCTCACAGGGCACCATCGCCACTTGTAGGCCATCGCCAGGCCCTCAGGTGTGCTGCCGCTCGTTGCTGCACCGTCCCCTGCAGGCTACCACCACTTTCAAGGCTTCCTGCTGCTACTACTTGTGGTTGGTTGTGAGTGGTGGTGGTTGGTGGCGAATCATCCACGCAGTGCCCCTTAGAAGCGCTGTTAGGGCCTTCCCTACACCCTGACATGCGTTAAGTCTTGATCTAAGGAGTGCTTGTGACTGTTGGGATGTTATCTAGGATCTCTAGATCTTAGATCTCATGATCAAGAGATCACGCTCTCTTTGATTTCAGAGTTTTCCAGATCTAATATTGGTTTTAGATCGTGTTTGTGGTATCTTGTGGTAGTCCCAAGGCAGGATGGCCTCTTCAAGCTCTTCGGAGTTGTCATCGGTTACCGTTACGGACATCAGGAGTTACAAAACTCCCTTCTTTTTTCCTATGGCCAAGTTGAATGAGACCAATTATGCCAGATGGTCTCAAACATTCCTCATAATTGTTGAGGGACATAATAAGGAACACATTTTGTTGGAGTTGGAGCCACAAGACAAGATAGGAAAAAATGCCACGTGGAGAAAAGAGAATGCAATGGTCCATGCTTGGATCATGAATTTTGTTGAGCCTCAGATTAGCGATGGCATCATGTACTACTAGACGGCTAAGGAGATGTAGGATTTTCTACATGACACGTATTCTCACGAGAAGAATTCTAGTAAGGTGCTTAAGATCCACCATGCTATTGGTGATTTGAAGTAAGAGGGCTAGTCACTGTCATAGTATTATGTTGCATTGAAGGGGCTTCTGGAGAAGTATAATGCCTACCGTCTTGTCTACACTTGTACCACTCATAGGGCACACAGGAAGGGGTATGTAGTTCTTCAATTCCTTGATGGACTTTGACCAGATTTTGAGGTTGCTAGATCCTGACTCTTGCTGAGCTTCCTTCTCTTGAGGAAGCATATAGTTAGGTGAGTAGGGTGGTTGTTAAATCACCCCTGTCAAATGCTGGGTAGACTTCTGCCTTAGTGGCTACTGCACATAGTGGATGTGGAGCTCCATCTACTAGGGGGAGAGGATGTGGTGGTTGGGGCATGACTGGTAGCAAGGTTTGAAATGCCGATTTTAGCGCTGTGCCGATGAAATTCTAAGTGTGCGTTTCGTCAGCATGCCGCTTTTCGATGGCCATGCCGATGGGCATGTCGAGTGAAAATGATATGAATTTCAAGAAAATCAAATGCTGATTGTGGCTTGTGTAACAATAAGAGTGTTTCATCATGACCATACCTAAGGGTTTAGATATCGCATGCATGCATGCGTGCGAACCCTTACCTAGACCTTGCCCATCTGGACTTATAGACTCTTACTCAGATATTACCCATCGACAGATGCCTTAGACCGTACTCAGCCAACACAAACCTTACCAAACTGGTCGGCATCTAGCAACATGCCGACCATACCGTCGGCATGCTGACGAAATCCTAGCATTTCGACAGCAAATGCATATCGGCATGGACCTTTTTCAAAAAGTGCCTTGTTGGCAGCATGCCGACGGTAATTAAATCACTGACTGGTAGACCCCACACCATATGCTCGCACTGTAGCAAGGTTGGTCACGTGGAGGTTTCTTGTTGGTTGAAGCATGGTAGACCTATTATGACCAACCAAGCTATCTCTTTTTAGGAGACGAGTGACACAGTGTCACGTGCTGACTATGATGCTGTTATCCAGTGTCTCACCCAGTTGACCCAAGAGACAACTGCTACTATCGATACTGCTGCATTGGCCTCCTCAGGTATAGACTCTGCTTATATCTCTGGTAGTGGTATTTCTGACAGCATCTTGTGGTTAGTAGGCTCAGGAGCTTCCTAGCATCTTAGTGGTGATTAGACATGCTTTAGACATGTTCAGACTGTTCCTTCTGATAGATGTGTTCAGGTGGTAGATGGCAGACGGTGCAGAGTAGGTGGTAGAGATGTGGCAGACTCTTTAATTGAAATTGCCTAATGTTCTTTATGTTCATGATTTTCCTACATTGTTGTACTATTTTTGATGAGTTGGGTTGTATCTTTCAGGACAAACTCATGGGGAGGACGATTGGTGGCAGATATGAGGTGGGGGGGTGTGTATCTCCTGGTTCAAACTCCTTTTGCTACTATGTATTAGGGTGAGGTTGTTTTTAGTGCTGGTACAACTTATCAGTCGTATCGTCATCTTGGGCATCTTTCATTTGACAAGCTGCGACATGTCATCCCTTACATTTTGCTTACTACTGAGATTTTGTGTGATGCATGCCAATTGACGAAGCATCACAGAGCCAGTTTTCCTTCCAGTTCTTCTTAGAGTTCTGCTGCTATATTTGATTTACTTATTGTGGGTGATTTTTCAAAAATGTCATGGTTGTTTTTGCTGAGGAATAAATCAGATGTTGGATCTATGATTAAGATATTTATTTTGCAAATAAAGACTTAGTTCTCTACTATTGTGAAGATTGTATGTTTTGACATTGCCTTAGAGTTTTGTACAATAAAGTTATAATCCTTTTACAGATCTCTTGGGATTGTTCACCAAACATCATGCTCCCATACTTCGTAGTAGAATGAGGTTGTTGAGAGGAAACACCGTTATGTATTATATGTGGCTAAAACATTACTTATCTCGCATAATGTGCCATAGGTGTACTAGGGTGATGTGTTAATTGTGTGTCATTTGCTTAATAGATTGCCCAACTCATCTATTTAGGAATAAGTCCCTTGGCAGGTTCATCTAGCAAAGGAATTGTTTATTGTACCACCTCGTGTTTTTGGCTGTATAGCCTTTGTCCATGTATTTGGACTTAATAGAGATAAGCTTGCCCCGAGGGCAGTGAAGTATATCTTTCTGGGATACAGTAACACCTAGAAAGGATATGGATATTATGACTCATGAGGCAAGAAGCATTATGTGACTGTAGATGTTACTTTCATTGAGCCTATCCCATACTTCTCTACAGATGGTCATCAGTTGATGTTTGAGGGAGACTCAGTCCCTATGCCTGTACCACCGGTTCCTTTAGAGCAGATTCTTATTACCCATAATGAGGATACCACTACTATAGAGGTTCCTTTGAGGCAGGAGGCAGAGATTACTCATGTATACAGGTTACTTGTTACATACAGATAGCACACATGGCGTCAGATAGAACACACCCCCCACCACCTCAGCCACCTGCCTCCCTTTGTCAGGCATGTGTTGATACTAACATGAGTTGTCCTAGTGGTGACTGCGCAGGTATTTCTGATGAGTCTATTCCTCCTACAGAGCAGCAGGGTACACCTATTACTACTGAGTCTATAGAGGAGGACCTTGACCTTCTGTTTGCTATTCGGAAGGCACCTCACAGTTGTGCACATTATCATACTACTGGAGTGGTATCTACTGCTAACCTTGGGAGATCTTTTCCTATGTTCACCGCTGTTCTTTCTACGACACAGCTTCCTACTTCTTATCAGCAAGCCATATTGGATCCAAAGTGGCATCAAGCCATTGAGGATAAGATGGTTGCTTTACGCTCCATAGGGACATGGGAATTGATTACTTGCCTAGTCATGCCAGGACAATGGGGTGTCGCTGGGTCTTTGCTCTCAAGTATAATCCAGATGGCACTATATCTCGTTACAAGGCGAGGTTGGTAGCAAAGGGATTTACCCAGATGTATGGGGTTGATTTCTTTGATACCTCCTCTCTTGTAGCACGGCTTCTTATTGCTCGTATTCTGTTGTATGTTGCTGCTCACTATGACTGGTGTCTTCATCAACTTGACGTGAAGAATGCTTTTTTATATGGAGATCTTCAGGAGGAAGTCTATATGCAACAGCCTCTAGGTTTTGAGACTTGGGAGGAGTGTGTATGCAGACTGAAGAAGGCCATTTACGGCTTAAAGCAGAGCCCGAGGCTTGGTTCCAAAGACTGTTAGAGGAGATACAAACTATGGGGCTTGTTAGGTCTTCTGCTGACTATTCACTCTTTGTTAGCAAGAGTACAGGGGGAGTTGTAGTACTCCTCGTATATGTGGATGATCTCATCCTATTGGGATGACAATGCTGGGATAGCTGAGGTGAAGTTTGCTAGGGCTTTTATGATGATCTGGGTGAACTCATATTTCCTAGGCATTGAGGTGATACACAGCAACGAAAGTGTCATCCTTAGTCAGCGCAAGTATGCTCTTGATGTGTTGCAGGAAACAAGGATGTTGGGGTATAAGCCTGCTAATATACCTATGGATCCCAAAGGACATCTCTATAATGCAGACTCTCGCCTATAGATAACAGATTTTATAGATAATTGGTTGGTAAGCTATTATATCTTACTATTATACGTCTTGATCTTTCTTTTGCAGTGGGAAAACTCAGCCAGTTCATGAGCATACCAACCAAGTAGCATTGGGACGGTGCTATGTAGGTGCTTAGATACGTGAAGAAAGAACCTGGTAGAGGTATTCTATTTTAGAAGGGCACATCTATGAGTATTGTTGGCTATTCTGATGTAGACTATGCAGGTTGCAGGATAGACATAAAATCGACAATTGGTTTCTGTACTTATGTGGCAGCCAATCTTGTGACGTGGAAGAGCAAGAAACATGTTGTATCCAGGTCAAGTGTAGAATTAGAGTACCATGCTATGGCATAGATAGCTACAGAGATGGTTTAGGTCATATTAGTGTTATAGAATCTACATGTCTAGGTGGAGGGATCGATGGAGATAAGGTGTGACAATCGCTCTGCTACTTACATTGCAAACAACCCAATTTTCCATGAACATACGAAGCACATATAGGTTGATTGCCTTTACACTAGGGACCTGATATAGCGTGAGATTATCTATACTGCTTTAGTTGCTTCTGAAGATCAATTTGCAGATATATTTACGAAGCCTCTTCCTAGATCCTCATTTGACATATGTTGTTCTAAGTTGAGCATCATTGATATATATGCTCCAGCTTGAGGGAGAGTGTTAGTAGTAGTACTCTTTAGTTATCTTGTTATTATTTTTGGATTGTTTTCTTATTTACTTTTCCCTCCTGGACTTATGTTGTTATTTACCTAACACCTCTCTCTATATAAAGAGGTGTACGGTTTCCTTTGAGAAATAAGGCTATTCATTTTCTTCGACTATGGAATATAAAATAAACCATTCTCTCAACATGGTATTAAAGCCACCATTGTCTCTTTTCCTTTAAGCCAAATACTTTTTTATTTTATTTTATTTTTCTAAGATTTCATATTAATACCTTCCTCGGCCCTTCGTGCCATCGACTAATTACATTGCTTGCCACTGGTTACTGATGTCGTTGCTCCTCATTGGAGGGATCATTGAATGTCACTGCTTCACTGTAGACCAACAATAGCAGTCGGTAGCTCCTTTCTTGTTGCTACTAGGATTCTTTTTCGGTTCCTTGTGTAGTCTACTTGTTGTCAGATCTTGTTCTGGCCTACAACACTGCTCTAATCTTACTCTAATCACATTGTCCCAACTAAATCTTTGATTTTGTTCGTTGGAGTCCACAACAATGCCTCCTAATCTTGTTCTGTCTCCCAATGTTGTTGCCCTTGCTAGGGCTGTTTTGGTGGAGTGCAGCCAACCACATTTAAGGTTTCTACCTTAATCATCGGAGCACTGCTACCCTTAGTCCGACCTCTATCAACGTTGTTGGGGTGGTTCAACTCTTTGAAGCATCGTAAGTGACCCTCTTCTTGAGTCCCTTTGATGCATAGAGACTATAGTGAAGGAGAACATTTCTTCTTGGACTTTTGATTCTAGGGATGGACTCTACCTTGTCTACCATTGGACTAATTGTGGATGCAACAGAGAAACTTGCAGATTTTAAGGGTCATTGGAACCTTTTCTCATTTGGCACTAAAATCAAGTTGGATGAGTTAAATTATCTACGATAATCCAGCACATTTATGTTGCTAGTTAATGCCCATGGAAAGGAACATATCATTTTGGAATTTGAGCCCAAGGAGAAATTGGGAAAGCACTTTACATGGTAGAAGGATGATATCTTAGTCATTGCATGGATCATGGACAAGTGATCCCACATATAGTAGATGAGATTATGTATCATGAAACTACCAAGGGAATGTAGAATTCCCTACATGATACATACTTTGTAAGTGTTACCCCTGAGGGGTGGGGATCGAACAATTCGATCCCGGATCCAGGTGACATAGTGGAAGCGTGTAAAACTCAGTTGTTTAAAATTTTCTTGGAATATATACTCGGATTGATGCCCATAAATTCGAATAACAAAAATTGAAAAATGATCTAGATAACTAGGATCACATGGGAAGATCTAGCATCTTCCCATTCTGGGTTCCCTATGAGTATAGAAATATACCTGTAGGGTGGCGTAACACAGCATCCCAAGTGTTGTGCTTCCTCAAATAAGTCCCAGCCTTGTCTCCGCAGGTGGATAAATCCTTTTGTGTCGAGAACACTTGATCCTCATCGTATGCAACGTGAACGCTTTGCGCCTTGTGATCACGTTATGCCTCGTGAATGCCTTTACGGTTTCGAGTTCTTAAACATCCCAAAACCTCCTTCAGAGATCAATCACTGTAAGTTCATAACTTGCGATTTGCAATATCGGACGTTTGGTACGGTTACCAGACGTCCAGATTACCTGTTGAACCTATGATGAAAGCACTGGACATCCAAAACTTATGGAGATTTGGGCATCCGAGGTAGGTTCCAGACATCCACTGGAGCCTTAAGATTTCTCCTAAGGACCTTGGACATCCAGAAACAATGGGAGAGGAGCGACAACGGCGACTGTGGCTCTCTTGGTGGAAGCACTTGCACCTTTGATTGAGGGGAATGATTGGTGATCAATTAGGGTTCCCCATGGGCTTTGGGAGATTTACAAGGTTCTAAAACTAATCGCAATATAATGGGGACGTTTGGATCTCCATCCAAGGGTTGGAATTTAGTCCTATTTGATTTTTATACAAGAAACCCATAAAAAACTTATGGGAACTTTAGATCTAGTATCCAAATATTAATTAATTACAATTCAACTCTTGAATTTTGATCTAATCAAATTAGGTGCAATTAATCATTAAATTAAATGCAATTTAACTGCTTAAATCACATTTAATTTACCTACAAAAAGGATCCCATCAAAATCATTATTGGTTTCATTATGTTGATAATGAAGAGTTTAGGATTCATGGAATTATAACACTATGCCTGCTTAAGGTATTCCAAATACCTGCAAATCCTTCACACTGGAAGATATGCAACCATTAAGATTGAATCCATGATTCATTGTCAATTCTATCATGGGTTACACATTTTTCATGTTCTCCTTGTATCATTAGGACAAGAACGAAGATCATATCCTTTCTCAAAGGATCGTCTTCTTCTCTTTCATGTATGGACCTGATCATGACCCATACAACCATGCATAGAATTTCATGCTTCCCAATATATGCAGAGCGAGCCCGAGTCTCTCGATTTACTGTGTACACTTATGGTAGCATATTTGTGGGACCCCTTTGAAGGATCATGTATTTCTTGTGTCCTCATATGCACATCTACTTTTCAGTCTCAACATCAAGGTGGGTGCATTAACTATCGGTTCACCAAATGTGCATATCCAAAGACAAACACATTTGTCTCAAGATAGAGGATACACCTCCTTTGTGACAGTAATAAGGGCACTTCCGCATCTCCATCTCATCGAGTCAACTTCTTGACAACCTACGTGATGCTCCGAATCTCCATTCCTATGCAGGGAATGTACATCAAGGGCATTAGTCAGGCAACAGTCTCTAGATAAGATTGCCATCTCTTTCCTAAAAAAAAAAAGGATTGCCATCTCTTTTCAGATTAGAGACAATAGTTGGATATCGCAATGGTAATTAATGACTTATCGAAATTCATGATCTAAATCATTTGGATCTTTGATACCTATCATCGGTAAATTCAACATGGCTATAGTACATTCTCCTAATTTTACTAAAGGGCCCATTTAATCGTATTAGTGTGTCTACTTGATTTGACAATCATATTCGAATCATTGATCGAGTGATTTGACTTAGGTTGGTTTAATGGGGACACAACTCTAACATACAATTAGAAACAAAATATGTAAAGAAAATGGGTTAACGTACGTTACCAAGAAAACCCTAGGCCTTCTTATGTAAGGATATCTATAAACAAGTTCCTAAAGAAATATAAAAGAGACAACTAAGAAAAATTGGGAAGTATAATCAACTTAATTTATTCTTAAATCCTACCTCTTTTTATTTAGAGAGAGAGGTGGGTGCAAATTATGGTACAATCCCATGAAGAAAAGAAAAGTAATACATAGCACCAATAAAATAAAAAATAAATAGAACTCTATAGCACTCCCCTTTAAGTTGGAGCATAAATATCGATCATGCTCAGCTTGGACACACATGTATCAAAGGAGAATTTAGCCAATGGCTTGGTAAAGATATTTGCAATTTGAGCCTGTGAAGCAACCTAGGTGGTAAAGATAAACCCCTTCTGAATCAAATTTTTGATGTAATGGCAATCTACTTCCATGTGTTTGGTGCAATCATGAAACATAGGGTTTTTGGCAATATAAGTAGCAACCTGGTTGTCACACCGCAACTCCATAAGCCCATCAATTTGTATTTGTAGATCAATTAGCAGGGATCTCACCTACATCAGCTCTATAGATGTCTGAGCCATAGCACGATACTTAGACTCAGCACTGGATTTGGACATATCGGTCTGTTTTTTGTTCTTCCAGGTTACCAGATTCCATGCAACATAAGTACAAAAGCTTGTAGTAGATTTTCTGTCATCATAGCTAACTGCATAATCTGTCACCATATCCAACCATCGTCATAGATGTCCCTCTAGTGAAATGAAGTCAAGTCATCAACATATACTAAAAGAACTACAACTCATTTCCTTGTCCTCCTAACAAACAAAGAATGATTTGCAGATGATCTGAGGAATCCTACAGACTTTACCACTTGAGAGAGCTTCTGAAACCAAGCTTTCAGACTTTGCTTAATGCCATAAATGGCATTATGCAATCTGCATATACACTCCCCCAGAACCTCATAATCAAGGGGCTGTTCATGTATACCTCTTCTTGTAAATCCCCACAGAGAGGCATTCTTTACATCAAGCTAATGAAGATGCCAATCTCGCTGAATTGCAACAGAAATGAGGATCCTCACTGTAGAAAGCCAAGCTATTGGAGAGAACGTGTTAAAGAAATCCGCCTCATATGTCTGGGTGAACTTTTTGGCAACAAGCCATGCCTTGTATCGTGCAACAGATCCATCTAGGTTGTATTTGAGTGCAAACATCCATCTACAACCAACTACAGTAGTATCCTCTGGTAAGAGTATGAGCTCTTAAGTACGTCATGAAGTAAGAGCAGCCGTCTCGTCCTCCATGGCCTAGCACTAGTTTGGATCAAGCATGGCCTATTGGTAGGTGGCAGGAATCTGTGTGGCTGACAGTGCACGACAGAGACTCCCAAAAGCAGAACTAAGTCCCTTAGTAGATAAACTTCCTGTAATTGGATAGCTGGCACAACTCTAGGGTGCCTTCCAAATGGCGATCGGAAGGTTAAGATCATTTGTCAAATCCTCTTGCACTGGCTCTGAAGTAGAAATATCCTCGTCTGGACCCATAACATCACCATTGGGTACCATATCATCAATATGCAACCTATTCGTGGTTACCTGAGGTGGAAAAGGTGTTTCTATGACTATTGTGGAAGATGGCGTCTCGAAAGTACCGTGAGGGCATCTGTAAGTGATAATAGGCTTAGAAAACTTCATTAGACCAGTTGTAGTAGTCGGGGGTGTAGAAATAGATATCTCCTTTAAGGGAATAGCAAGTACATTTCTAAAGAAAAAAAATAGTAAGTATAGGCATAGGGGCTTTCGTAACTCAGGAGATAAACTCCGGATAGGAGTAGAAAAATATGGAGTAGACTTATGAAAGGTAACATTAGCATTCACATAGTGCCTATTAGTAGTAGGATTTAAACATCTATATTCCTTTTGAGTTTGTGAATATCCCAAGAACACACACTTGATTGCCTGTGGTGCAATCTTGTCTCATCCTAGGGAAAGGAGGTGAACAAATGCAGCACAACCAAACACATGTGGTAACACATGAAAAAGCTCTTGCTTAGGATGCAATATGTGCCAAGGAATCTGCTTATGGAGTATTGAACTGGGCATTCTATTTATTAAGATGCTGTAAGAACTGCATCTCCTCAATATAATAGAGGCACACTGTGATGAATCAATAAGGTAGGAGCCACATCTAAAAGATGTATATGTTTCCTCTCAACCACTCCATTTTGCTGAGAGGTATGAGCACATGTAGTCTAGTGCACTACCTTATGGGACCTGCAGAAAGTAGACAGTCTGGTGGTGTATAACTCAAGCGCATTATCAGATCTTACTACTTTAATATTAGCTGAATACTGATTCTTAATCTTCAACATGATATGTTCAATGACAGATCCATCATTTGACTTATTCTTTAGTAGAAACACCTACGATAGGCGCGAAAAATCATCAACTACTAAATGGTAATGGTGACCTTGCATATCTGATATCTGACTCGACTCCTACACATCCATATGTAGCAACTCAAATAAGCTTGTCGATTCAGGATGAGTACTTACAGGGTAGGAGGAACGACGGTGCTTGCCCATTTGACAAGCATCACAACATACTCAGGCCACAGGAAATATACGTGTAATTACTCTACAAAGGTTGTCCAGAGGAAGATGTACAAGTTGGAGATGCCATTGAAATGCACTCCGAGGAGCAGAAGATACTTCTCGACATGTAGATGTAAGTGGAGTTTGAACCAGATAATAAACTCAACATCTACATTTCCACTACCAATCACCTTCCTTAACTTGTCTTGAATGATGCATCCCACATCATCAAAGATGGCACGACAATTATGCTCAGTAATCTTGCTGATTGAAAGTAGACTCATAGGAAAGTCTAGAACATACAAAACATCAGGTAATCTCAAAGTAGAAGTCGTCGGTACCTCTCCCCGACCATCTACCCTGGAATGTCTACCGTCTACAACCTGCATTATCCTGCTTGTTGGTATTGATTGGAGATGGGCAAAGTAATCTCGATCTCCACTGAGGTGTTGTGAAGTACCTGAATCAACAAGCCACTCTAAACTACCCTGATTCCTATCATGTGCAATAGAACCCAACTCGGTTGCTCCCTTAAACACATCATGATAGCTAGGACCTCGGAGTAGTCTCTCATACTCACTCGGGCAAGGGTCACAGTATCATCTTTCAATCTTTGAGTAGTAAAAGTGCTTGGCTCACTATGAAAGGGGAGCATACTTCTATAGTAGAACCACAAATCTACCAAGAAACAAAATTCTAAAGCATTGAATTAGGGGTAGATCATACCAATTTGATGAAGAGGAAGGTCTGAGAAAAAAAATTTTAGATTATAATCTGTGGAAGAGGGTCACCTAAGGGTGTTGTACAGCCACCTTGATTAGGCCCTAATAGGTCCTGCAGTGGCTGCAGCAAGGTTTGATTAGACTTGCAAGTGAGGAGATCTAGGGCTTGCAGATCAAATCAGGTCTGATCTGGTCCTCTAGGGCTTGCTGCTGTTGGATCTGATCAGGCGGTGCGTACTACAGCTCTGTAGGAGGAACCACCGATGATGATCAGGCATAGCAGGGGTGACACAGAGGAAGAGGAGGCTGGAGGGGCGGTGCTGGTAAGAGAGCACCACCAGCGTTGCGTCGCCGCCTAGGGCACCGGTGAAGGGGACCAGCCGGTGGGAGAGGAGATGAGGGATTGGTGGAGGGGATCAAAGGCTTATTTGGGTGGGATATCACGAGCTCCGATCTAGGACTGCTGCTCTAATACCAAGTTAGGAAGAATAATCAACTTGATTTATTCTTAAACCCTACCTTTCTTAATATATAGAGAGAGGTGGGTGCAAATTACGGTACAACCCCATGAAGAAAAGAAAAGTCATACATAGCACCAATAAAACAAAAAACAAATAAAACTCCATAACAGAAAAGCAACAACCAAAATAGACATCCCTTTACGCTCCTCAAGTTGTAGCATAGATATCTATCATGCTCAACTTAGAAGAACACTGGTCAAAGGATGAACATGTTCTCCATTTATCATTTGAAGCCACATGTGAGGTATGGATAAATCCCTTTTGTATCATGTTTTGGGTGTAGTGA
This sequence comes from Thalassia testudinum, assembly GCA_037157565.1. NCBI lineage: Eukaryota > Viridiplantae > Streptophyta > Magnoliopsida > Alismatales > Hydrocharitaceae > Thalassia > Thalassia testudinum. The sequence goes on along the minus strand of JAZHRO010000018.1, from coordinate 45,774,670 downwards.
CAATCCACTTCTACATGCTTCATATTCTTGTGGAGGACTAGATCTTTGGCAAGAAAGAGAGATGCCTTGTTATCACATCTCATCTCTATAGGTTTAGACATCTAAATATGTATCCTATCATTTGAAGCCACATGTGAGGTATGAATAAATCCCTTTTGGATCATGTATTGGGTGTAGTGACAATCTACTTCTACATGCTTCATTTTCTTGTGGAAGACTAGATTTTTGGTAATAAAGAGAGATGCCTTGTTATCACACCTCATCTCCATAGGGTTAGACATTTGAATATGTAGATCTTTAAGAATAGAATGAATCCACATGAATTCGAAAGTATTTTGGGACAGCCCTGTAGTTGGACTCAACACTTGATTTAGCCACAATTATCTATTTCATGCCTCTTCATGTAACTAGATTGCCTTCAACAAGTGTGTGAAATCTAGCGATAGACTTTATATCTTTGGGACATCTTGCATAGTTAGCATCGGTGTGAGCTACTATACTTGAGGTAGTGATTGAAATGTTGACATCATCGAAATGACAATTTCTAGGATATGGGCATTTTGATATCATTGTAATGTCGATTTATAGGGGTTTCGTCAAAATTTCACCATTTTCGATTGATGGCTATAACATCGCCTTATTTCGAGGTTCCTCGACGTAAAAAGCCCCATATTTCGGTTATCTTTAGCAAGTAGCGAAATGTCAAGTGCATTTTGACTACTCATGCTGCTACTGTTGCGAGTAGCTGCATTTCTCTCTACTGCTACTGCTCTCAAGGAATTAAATATCATGATATATCATATATCGCCAACATCGGAGATATCGATATGGATTACGTATCATTTTTCCCATATATTGAGAGACATTGTCGATATCGAGAGGTATCGACCGATATACCCAAATATTAGTAAATTTTTCCCTTATATAGGTGATATGTCGAGGACATGGGTGACATATCGTCCATTCTTTAGGCATTCGTGTGAGCAGATCTGTGCTATGTTCTAAACCCCCTTTTGTTGTTGATTCATTTGAAAATTGTATTTTTTTTCACCTGGCTTAAAAGAGATTCTATTAAAGTTTTAAGTCATGTTTAGTTGATACCATTAACTTTATTGGCTAGTGAAAAGCCTAAGCATCATGTTCTTTCCCTCCCTTTTATCTACTTGAATGCCCTGTTTTAAATTTATCTTCTCAAGAGAAGGATTTTTTTACCAACATGAGACAACTACAACTACTTAGGATCATTTCCCATAGCCAAGTAAACATCGACGGTAGTGCATTTACATTATGTTTTCATTTAAAATTTATAATTTTGGTATTCTAGCATTTCTTCATGCTTGTATTGTCTATTAAAATATTAATTTCATCAAATTTGTGATATTTTAAGCCATTTTAGGTTATTTTGAGCGATTTTCCCAAAATTCCCTTATATTAGCGATATATCAATGATATTCCCTTTTTGACTTGTCGATACGGTATCGATATTGATATTTAAAATCCTGGCTACTCTTCTAACTTCTCTTCTTCCTCTACTACTGTTGGTAGCTGCTCTTCTCCCCTTCCTTTCCACTGCTATTGTTGCTGTTGTTGCTCTTCTCCCGTTCTACACTACTGCTGCTGTTGGTCTCGTTCTTCTATTGAGGTTTGATTCCACATTTGTCCTTGATTATGGACTAAATCTACACATTAGATCTAGTCTACAACTAGATCTAAATGTAACTCACAAGTATTCTTAACTAAATCTCCTTTGGGCCCCAAATCTTCCTTCCTACAATGCTAACTTGCTGGTCATTTTGGTGATTTTGGAAATGTATAATTTGGAGGCATGGGAAAAGAAAAAATAAAAGTACAAAGTAAAGAAAGAAAGAAGGGAAAAACACAACCAATCTTATGTATCATTAATAATTCATTTAGAATCTATTAATATCTAATGGTGATTAATTTATTTAGGGGTTGAAATAAACATCTATTTCTTCTTTTCTTAAAATAATTTAGACAATAATTATTTGATATTTGATTTTTGAACTTAAACATGATACGGTAGACGACATGCTACATATGAATATTATGATATAACATTCTTCTTATATAAACGTGTTTAAGTTTGTGATTTTATTGAAATTTCAATCATTTTGACTACTACCATTTTTACCAGCATGCCTTCAGTGTGCCTTCGAAATGGACTATTTTTGGGGTATCAAAATTATCAAAATCTGACGTCGAAATATGCAGCTTCCACGGCGTGCTCTTGACATGCCTCCAAAGTGTACACTTAGGAATTTATTGAAATGACGTCGAAATTAGCATTTAAACCCTTGATTTGAGGAACTACCATGAGGAAACAAGTCCTTTCTTAGCAAAGACTTTAGATGCCTAAAAATCATTATAGCGACATCCCAGTGTACCCTCTTGGGCTTATCCATAAATTGGTTTACTTTGCTCAATGTAAGTGCAATGTTAGGATGCGTAACCATAATGTACAATAATTTTCCCACAAGACACCAGAGCTTTTGATATCAACCTATCCTAAAAGTCATCATCATGCAAATGAACACTCAAATCCATGGGAATGGAGGTTGTCTTTGCACCCAACATGCCAATTTCCTGAAGTAGATCCATTATGTACTCTCTGGAAGAGAACTCCACATGCACTATGGGCTACCTCAATCTTAAGAAAGTATCAAGGTAACTCCAAGTCTTTTGTAATAAAGTGCTTAGCTAGAAACTCATTGGTAGTCTTAATGCCTTGTGCATCATCCTTGATCAATATGATTTTGTCAAGATACACCAACATCGCTAAAATCCTCTTATTAGCTTTTTGCATGAAAAGGAAGTGATTTGTAGAGGCCTCTTGAATTCAATCCTTTTGATGACATTTGATAGCTTTTGGAACTATGCATCTAGATTTTGCTTGAACACATAGATTGCCTTATTTAGTTTGTAAACCTTGGTACACTCCCCTTTAACCTCAAATCTTGGGGCTACTACATATACACTTCCTCTTTAAAATCACGATAAAGGAATGCACTTTTCATATCTAGTTGATATAGAAGTCAATTCCTATGAATAGCAATGGAGATGAGTATTCAAACAGTTCTGAGTTGTGCAACAAGAGAAAATGAGTCAAAGTAGTCCACCGTGTAGGTTTGAATATACCTTTGGCGACTAAGCGAGCCTTATATCACTCAACTGAGCCATTAAGCCAGTATTTTACTATGAATATCCACTTACAGCTAACCACAATGGTGTTAAGAGGTTCTTCTAGACTCCACAAGTATCTCATGAAATTAGGGTTGACATCTCATCCTCCATTGAATCCACTTACAGCTAACCACAATGGTGTTAAGAGGTTCTTCTAGACTCCACAAGTATCTCATGAAATTAGGGTTGACATCTCATCCTCCATTGAGAAGTTCCTCTTGATGAGTAGTAGGTACATATATAATTGACAAGGCACTAACAAAGTATTTGTATTAAGGGATTAAGCTCGCTGTAGAGACATGTTTGGAAATGACATGCATAGTGCATAATTTTTGCCTTTACGCAAGGTAATAGGCGGATTAATATCATTATCTCCAATGTCCTCTTCCTTGGCTACCTTTGGGTTTTGTTGGAGTGGGATAGAATCCTCCTGAATAGTTGAAAAGCTTGTGGTCTCAGGAACACTAGGACTAGAAGAGGCATTAATACAATCAGGAACAATGATCACTTTAGGTGCTGATGAAGATGTAGGCTTAGAAGGAGAGGGTCATTTTCTGGTTTGATGTGAGAAACATAGGCTTATTGGAACTGATCATTAGTATCAGACGGAACAGGTGTAAGGACATTAGCCTCCTCTTCAAGAGTAGATCTAGTGATATGCGAGTCGTAGGTATAGTAGTAGGTAATGGACTCAAAGGAAGTTGACATCAATGTTGATATAATGGCATCTACTGATCAGATCATCACACTTGTGCCCTTTTTGAGTTGTTGAACACCCAACAAAGATACACTTGACTTGGTCTTGGGCTTGACAGTGCTAGTTGGGCTTGAGCTTGGGCTTGGGCTTGGGCTCACTAAGGTTGGAGCAAGCTTGCTTAAGCCTTTATCAAGTCCATTATCAAGCCTGGTCCTTAATGAGCTCAAATGCATTTAATTCTTGATTAGGTTTAATAAATTTACTATAAGTACAAATGTTATAGCTTTATAAGCCTAAGAAATAAATAAAAATAATTTGATATAAAATAAAATGAAAACAAAAATGATCACCCATAACGTAGATGATAAAATAAAAGTTCTTGGATTGGTGTTATTAAAGAACGGTGGAGGGGCTTAGGGGGAGGTTTGGGAAAATTGCACCTTAGGCTTTATATTATTAGTTTTTAAGATAAAACGCTTATACTATATGATATATATTTAAGCATGTTTACATTTTTATTGAGCTCGAGCTTGAGCTTGAGCTTGAGCCAGGCCTTACCTCATTAACCAATCAAGTTGAACCTGAGTTGAGCCTTTCAAGCTGAGCCTATTGAGTTTGAGCTTCGTTAATAGCCGTACACTTGATTGTTCGAGAAGCCATCTTCTCCTTATTGGGACCAAGTAGATGCACAAAGGTCATACACCCAAACACTTTGGGTGGAACCCCAAAGGCTCATAATCAAGAAACATAATCAAATAGGGAATATGCTTATTAGGGATTATGGATGGCATCTGATTAATTAGGTAAGATGCGGTAAGCAGCACATCCCCTTAGCATGAAAGTGGTATACTATTTTGGATTAGAAAAGTTATTGCCACATCGAAGATGTGACGATGCTTCCTTTCTGCCTACCATTTTGTTGTAATGTGTGAGGGCAACTGGTTTAGTGAATAATGCCACACCCTTAATATAAGACATGCAGAGAAGGTGCAAAACTCCAAACCATTATTTGATTAGATGATCTTCCCATTAGCCCCAAACTGATTCTTTATCTCCAATAAAAAGGTTTTGATCACATCACCTATCTCTGACTTGGATTTTAATTACACCATGTCATTCGAGAGATCGTCAATTACAACCATATAAAATCTGTGGCCTGCATGATTTGGGATAAGATTGGGTCCCTAACAAGGTGAAGTAATTAGAATGTTGACTACATGCCTCGATGTTGCCAGCTTAGAAAGGATCTCCTATGGTGTTTTCTTAAATGGCAAGACTTACATTGAAGGTAGCGGTGGGTGGAATTTGCAATGTCAACAATTGAAGCTTCGGTAATGGAAGATGACTGAATCAAAAGTACTACAACTAGAGGAGCCTCCTGATGCGACTATGACATGACTAGCATATGGTGATTGCAGGAGATGATAAACTCCCCCTTCCTTACAACCACAACCAATCACTTGTCCTTTTTGAATGTCATGAAAAGTAATATGGGATCAAATAAGGCCCTGCAATTCAATTCTTTCATAATTATACTATGGGAAAGAAGATTCAAAGGGAAAGTCTGGGATCGGTAGATTGTTCTCCAGTAATATGTATAAGGAAACCATTTGACTTGTAATGGGGGCATGTTTCCCATCTGCTACGTCTTAGTGTTGAAAATTGTCTAGCATCATCACATATATGTTGAGATGCACCCAAGTCAACAATCCAATTTGTACCCTCTTCATTAAACTTTGTTGAGAAAATTGAGTGGTTGTTTAGTGTCACATTGGAAAGTATGGGTTTTGTGTGTGAGTGGTGGTCTATAAATAGGTGTGTACTCCTTCCATTTATCTTTGAGAAGAAATGCAAAGAAAATACGCCCATAGGGTGCTTCTCCTGTGGTTTTCTCCCCACTCCTCGTGAGTGGGGTTTCCACGTAAATCCAAGTGTTCCATTATTATTTATTGCTTTGATTTATGCTTCTGCTTGATTATTTTATTTAACTAACTTACATGCAACACTCTGAGTCTCTTGATCAATGCCAAGGTTCGAAATGCTAATTTCGACGCCGTGTCGATGAAATTTTAAGTATGCATTTCATGGTCATGCTGAGGGCACACCGTGGAAATGCTCATTTTTCGATGGCCATGCCGATGGGCATGCCGAGGGCATGTTGTGGAAATGCCGAGGGCATGCTGACAAAAAATCACATAAATAATCAAAATGATATCATTTTCAAAAAATAATGATTGTGTAACAATAAAGGTATTTCATAATGATCGTGTATGTGTGTTGTTAAACCCTTATATTCCCCAAGATCGACCTTCTATGCCCTTAGGATTCCAGAAATCGACCTGTGGCAGTAGTACCTTCGCCTAGCAGCATCAAACTCGGCACCACCATCGGCAAAGGTTGGCATGCCATCGAAATCATTGGCATGCTGTCAGCATGCCGCCGGTACACCTGTAAATCGATACTTTAATCATCTTGGCACGGCCCCCTCCCCAAAATAGCCTTGCTGACAGCATTTAAATCACTGATCAATGCATCATACTCAACTTGTGGAGTAGTAATAGTCCAGTGCAATGACTTTGGTGCAATAGTAGCTTGATGAGCAATGATAGATGCTCATAACTTGGGCATTAGGTTTTAGCATGCACCTGGCCCTATGACCATAAGTGGATGGTGTGATACCTCTACCTTTACTTTGAGAGGTTACCATGGCAAAAGTATACTCTTAAGAATTCCCTAGCTGTTTTATGGGCTCCAATTTGGTGAATATATGCTCCTTGCCTTGTTCCTCAATAGCATAAAGAATTGGTTACAACTGAATACATCATTGGTGTCATTGGACTTTGTGATCGAGTCAAGAAAGGAGTTATTGAACTCCCCTAAATTCCCATCTCCTCGAGTAGGTGAATTAACTACTTTGGCTGCCATACTTGAACCAAAATGGAATCGTGCAGTGAATAACCAAGATGAAATATGAAGAAATTGCTTTGTAATGTAACTCATCATCATAGTAGAATGGGATGGTAAATCAACAAACAGTATTAACGTAGGCAGAGGTTTACTTCATTTGGTTCTAATAAGCTCAAACATACGATCCATAGTACTTGGAGAACCAAGAGACTACATGGTTAGCCTTGAGTATGATGCAGCTGTAAACTTTGGAGGATCCAAACTCCAGGAGTGATACTATAGTAGTCATTGGACAAAGAGGATGCTATTGCAATGGTTGAATGGTGGGTGATGCTATAGTCGGGGAGTAGTCCTAGGTTCCAACAATGATGCTTTGGGTAGCAGTAGTCAGAGATAGAGATCCAGAGAGAGATGTCTCCAAGTTTGGTCCTTGGATACAAGGCACCATCTGTCACCTTCACATGGAAGGGATTGGCCAGAGATTGTAGGGAGGAAAACAAAGTAGCATCTCCAGTAATGTGTGAAGAGGCACCTAAATCAACAATCCAATTAGGATCATGGGTCCCTGACATGGCAAAAGTACCTGCAGATTTGACAATAGAGGCTCCAATAGCAGAAGTGGACTGGGATGTCAATAGCTGATTATATTCCGCTTTGGAGATATTGACCTGACTGGTGGATGTATCATCCTCCTGAATTGGGAATAAGCGGCCCTAGAAGAAGCCTGACACACTTGTGGAGCCTACCCTTGAGGATAACCATGCTTGATCTAGCACTTGTCAATTGTATGATTACTTGTGACAATGCTCACAAAGCAATCTGCTGCGACCACGCCATGGCCACCTCCTCTCGGTATGCGTCCTCTCCCCTACCTATGGGAGTACTACGACCACGACCAACATACACCATGGCAGAGGACTCAGTTGGTGGGACAGGGCCAGAAATCTTTGAACGAGAGAGGCGAGCATATAGCTGTGTTGGTGTAGGAATCTCCAATGTCATCAACTGATCCTTCATCGCCTTGTATTCAGGGCCAAGTGTTGCCAGAAACTGAACTGATTTGATGGCCTGCTTTTATTTGGCCATAACTGATATATATGAGGACAAAGGCTAATAAGTATCTTGCTCATCCCACAGATTCTTCATTGTCCCGTAGAACTTGCTAAAGACAGTTCCCTTCTGGAAAGTGTGTATCTCCTCTAGGACTTTGTATAGTTGAGTGATATTACTCTTCTGAGGGTGAATTTCATGTAGAACCTCCTGCATCTTCTTTGCTAAAGAGTAAGACATAACTTGGTTCGATATTGGCTCTTTCATATTGTTCAACATACATGTAGCAACCCAGTTGTTGTCAGCCTCCCAATCATTTGTCTTCACTGCCGGCCCATCTTTCAATAGGATGCTTTTTTTTTTCTATGAGGGCTTACAAATTAGGTAAAGGTTGTAGACCGCAGGAGAAAGTTGGTTCCATCTAGTTGGATGGAGGTACCCTACATATGAGAAGATGCACTCATGGTAGATAACTTCCCCATTGAGTTGCTGAGATTGTCTCTGCGGTCACTCATGATGTCCCAATTTATGTGAAGAGATAGGCTTCACTTTACAGAGAAATCAAGTCATTTAGTAAGCACAGAAACCTAAAATTAGATATGAGAAACAACGTTTTCTTGTTTTTCAGATCATGATCTAGGTGCCAACAGGGTCGCCTACTATCTTGTAAGCGTCTACTATGGTCCTTGGGGATCCTAGCAGCGTCGAGAAGGGTAAGAGGAGGTTGACGGCATTGCTATTGGTGGTGAGGGGGTGGTTGGCGACACTATTGCCATTGGATGAGGGGGTTGGAGGTGTTGCTGCAGTCGCTGGAGGCTGCGGCTGCAGCAGTGGTGAATATGGGCGTGGAGCAATGTCGGCAAGGGAAGAGAGATGGTGATATTTGGTGGAGGTACCTGAGCACCAGTTGAGGATCTGATACCATGTTGATCGGAAAAGATGGATTGATTGCATCACAAAACCTTAGGGGTCTTTATATAGATTCCTTAGTGACAATTACACAAGACATGCCATACAATAAGAACAATAAGAAACAACTCGAAAAACATAATTTACTCTCAACAATAAACCTTAGCACTCTCCCTCAAGCTGAAGCATAGATATTGATCATGCTTAGCTTAAAACAACATTTGTCAAAGAGGGCTTGTGGCAGTGCCTAGGTGAACATGTCAATAGTTTAGTCCTCACAAACCACATGGGTGGCGCGGATGAAACCTCTTTAGGTCAAGTCACATGTATAATGGCAATCAAGCTCTACTTGCTTGGTCCTCTCATGGAACATGGGATTGTTGGCAATATAGGTTGTTGCTCGGTTGTCACATCTCATCTCCATTGAAGAGTTAATTGGAATATGCAAGTTGGACAGTAGTGATCATATCCACATCATCTTAGTAGCTATTTAAGCCATAGCTCAATAGTCAGACTCTGTGCTGGACCTAGAGACAACTTGCTTCTTGCTCTTCCACGTGACTAAGTTCCTAGCCACAGGTGTAGAATCCCGTAGTAGATTTCTGGTTAGTAATGCAGCCCGCATGGTCAGGACTATATAGGATACAATGTCTAGGGAGGTTTCCCTTGTAAATTGAATCCCCTTCCTTGGGGGCCTCTTTAGGACATTAGTACCATCGTGGCAGCATCCCAATGCTGCTTGGTGGGTCTGTCCGTCCATAAACTAGCTGAGCTTCCCAACTACAAAAGCGATGTCTGGTCGTGTGATCATTAGATAGGGTAGTTTCCCAATTAGTCTTCTATAGTGACAAGTGTCTACTGGCTTAGACTGCTCATCATATAGGTGTCTTGGGACCCATGGGAATATTTGTTATTTGGCCCCTAGCATACCTGTCTCCTGTAGCAAATCGATGGCATACTTCCTTTGAGATAAAACAATTCCTAGCTTACTGCAAGCCACCTCCATCCTAAGGAAATAGTGAAGTTCTAATTCTTTGATGACAAAGTTCTTTGCAAGACATTTCTTCAAGTCATCCCTTGTGAAAATGATATCATACACATATACAAGCATGACCACCAATCCCTGCACAGTCTTCTTTGTAAACAATGAATGGTTGGATAAGGATTTTCAAAACCCTAATGTCTCCACGATCTTAGATAGCTTTTGGAACTAAGCCTTAGGGCTTTAGTTTAGGCCATAGATCACCTTGCGTAGACGATAGACCTTGAAACACTCCCCTTGAGACTCATACTTGGGGTGTTGCTATATATAAACTACCTCGTGTAGATCACCAAGAAGGTATTCTTAATGTTTAGCTGATGTAGTGGCTAATCATGCTGAATAGCCACGGAGATGAGGATATGCGTAGTAGGCAGGTGTGCCACTGGAGAGAAGGTATCAAAAAGGTCAATGTCGGTTTGCGTGTAGCCTTTAACTACCGGGTGAGCCTTGTGTCTTGCTATTGTGCCATTAAGTTTGTATTTAACTGTGAAGACCTACTTGCACCCAACTAAAGTTACCCCATAGGGAAGATCAATAAGGTCCTAGGTGTGTTGATAGACAAGTGCAGACATCTCCATGTCTTAGCGTCACTTTGGATCTAGAAATGCCTGTTGATGCAAAGTAGGAATTTGAGTGATAGAAAGTGTATGGCAAAATTGTTGATAGGAATTCCCCAAGAATGTGGTAGATACCACATTGTAAAGAGGATGCTTGGTGCAACTTTGAGGTACCTTTCTCATAGCAATGGCTTGACCTAGATCACGAGGAGGCATGCCTGAGTATCATGAGACTGAACACGATGGTTGGTAGTATCATTCGCCTCTTGAGTGCCCGTGTCATTACTAAGTGTTGAGTTATATGTCTATATGTTGTGTTACTCTATTCTTTCATATGGACATTCTTGTAATCTTTCCCTTTGGGTGCCTCTCTATATAAAGGGCCCTAAGGTTATTCTAATTAGAATCATGTCATTTGCAACCTAACATGTTATCAGAGTAGTGGTCCTAGATCGGTGTTTGGGTATCTCACCAAATACCTAGCCTCGAAACCTCCACCAAAACCCTAGATCTTCCTCCTCCCTTATTGACAGCTACCACCGCTACCGGTGGCTACTGTAGCTACCAGCAGCGCTCGTAACAACCACTAGAAAGCAATCGCTTGCAGCACCCAGTGCCACTCATAGTAGCATCCAGCGTTGCCTACGGCGTGCACAACCACCACCGATGCTAGGCATTGCCTGTAGTAGCGACCACCACTGCTGCTAGGAGCACCGAGGACCTCCTAGTGCCACCGTAGGAGGCCAGCGGCTCTCCCCATTAGCAGTAGCACCACCGCAGGGCTCCCCACCGGCAGCAGCGCCACCGCTAGAGGCCAAGGGCCTTCTACATCAGTGGTGGTACTGCCTCTAGGGCCGCTTGAGCCATTTGGTGGCAGCATACGTACAACATACATGGGTTGCAATGCCATAAGGGCCTCAGGTGGTCACCTATGGTCTGATTCTTGCGACTATTCACGAATTTGTGAAGGTTTCAGGCCTTTATATGATTTGATTTTCTACTGAAATCCCCCGATCTTGGTGTTCCTACAAGTCGATTGATATGGAAGACACGAAGGATGCTTCTGGCAGCTCGGCAAGGAAGATATCTACCTCGAGCGCACCTTTATTTACGGAACTTCTATCAAGTTGGATGGCACCAACTTTCTTTTATGATCTTCCTCCTTTTCCAGATTTGTGGGATCACACTGGAAGAAATATATCATGACACAAGATGAACCTGCTGTCAAGTTTGTCGATTGGGAGGCAGACAATGATTGGGTGGCGGCCTACATGTTGAACAACATAAAGGAGCCTATTGCGAAGTAGGTTATGTCATATGCATCTGCAAAGAAGATGTGGGAGGTTCTTCATGAGATTCATTCTCATAAGAGCAATATCAGTCACCTCTACAGAGTAATCGATGAGTTACATTTCTTTCGGAAGGGAACTGTCCCTTGTTGAATACTATGGCTCTATGAAGAACCTCTTGGATGAGCAAGATACTTATTAGCCGATCTCCACAGATGTCATTGTTATTGCAAAGCAACGTGAGGTGTTTCATTCTGTTCAGCTGCTTGCAGGTCCTAGCCCTGAGTTCAAGTTCGTTAAAGATCAACTTATGACACTTGAGGAGATCCATACACCTATGCAGATTTATGCTCGATTATCTAGACTTGAGATCTCTGACCCTATCTCAGTCGCTGATTCTTCAACCATGGCAGCTACTAGTCGTGGCAAGGGAACCCTAGGAGGCAGAGGGAGAGGATGTGGAGCAAGAACAAGTGGTCGTGGCAGAGGACGTGGCCTGTTTTGTGAACACTATCACAAGACAAACCACATGGTAGACAAATGTTGGATAAAGCATGGTTTTCCTTAGGGCCATCAGGCAAATCAGGTTACTTATGGTGGAGATGAGAGCCATCACTATCAGGAGGAGCATGTCATTCCGCAAGTTACCATTTCTAAGGAAGAATATGATCGGCTGATGTCTTCTCAGCCCTTTTCTACTGTAGGGGTGTCTATCTCCCAGAAGCCAGGTACTGTTGCTAGTGTCAGAGGGACTTGTATGCTGACTTGGCTTGTAGACTCAGGTGCTTCATCTCATATTATTGGAGATGTTACCCTTTTATCGGCTTTTAAACCATTGACTATTGTGCATGTCAAAGTAGCAGATGGTGCTTTGTCCCCCTGTGACAGGCTTGGGTGAGATTTCTTTGTCTTCTACTTTACCACTATCTGATGTTATGCATGCACTCAAGTTTACTTTAAATTTAATGTCTATTAGTCAGATTACCAAGGCATTAAATTGCAGAGTAGTGTTTCACGATCATTTCTTCTTGCAGGACTTCTAGATGGTGAAGCAGATTGGTGGAAAATTTGAGTAGAATGGCCTTTACTATCTTGACCTGCCCCCTGAGCATTCCACCATAGCTGCTACCTTTGCCTCTTCTGCCTTATAGTGGCATCGTAGATTGGGATATCCTAGCATCTCTATTCTCCGTCATCAATTTCAAGATATGGAGTTTCCTGATTCCTTTGCTTGCGATGCTTGTCAACTTGGCAAGCATCATAGGGTTTCTTTTCCCAGTAGTAATAAAAGAACTGAGTCTGTTTTTTCTCTTGATCGTGCTGATATATGGGGCCCATGTCAGGTCAAGAGTCTTAGGGGTTTTTGGTATTTTCTTGTTTTGATTGATGATTGCACTCATGTCTGTTGGGTTTTATGATGAAATAAAAATCCGAAACTCCTGGTTTGATTAAAAATTTGTGAATGAAATAAAGACTCAATTTTCTGCTATTGTTCGCATGTTTCATACTGATAATGGACTTGAGTTTGTTAACTGTGTTAACTTAATATTTTCAGTCTCATGGTGTTATTCATCAGACTTCTTGTGTTCATACATCCCAACAAAATGGGGTGGCTGAACGCAAGTTGAGAACCTTCTTGCCATTGATTGGACGATCATGTTTCAGATGAATGTTCCTACTATGTTCTGGGCTGATGCTATTCTTACAGCTGCCTTCTTAATTAATCGGGTGTCGTCCTTTGTTCTCCATGGGAAAGTACCTTATTCTGTTGTATGTTCGGATCAGAAGCTTTTTTTTGTGCCTCCTAAAGTTTTTGGATGTGCGTGCTTTGTTCACTTGTTTAAGGTCGACAAACTTGCTCCTAGATCCGTGAAGTGTCTTTGTGGGTTATTCCAGAACCCAGAAAAGGTACAAGTGCTTTGATCCGGTGGCACATTGCTTTTACGTGGGTAGAGATGTTACCTTCTTCTAGGATATACCATGTTACTCTACCATGGGAAAGAACACTAATGTTGCTCCTTAGATCCCTTTACCCATGCCTATGGCTGTGCCACCAGGTCCCTCTGAGCCACCTTCGCCTCATGATGGCCCTCCTATATCCTACCCTACACATCCTGGGGTGCCTATGATGGAGGCCTTCTCTTGACATTTTGAGCGGAGACATCCCACTACCACTATACTAGTTGAGGAACCATTATCCACTATTCATGCTTAGTCTCTACTGACATCGCTAATTCGGATGGAGACTAGACCCTACACCCCCAGAGGTATCTGATGTGGATCTTCCTATTGCTTAGAGGAAGTCATAATGATCTTATGTAAAATATTTTATTTCCAATTATGTCACTTGCTTATTTATCTACCACAGGAAGGCTATTGTCTCTTGCAGTTGATAGTCTCCAAGTTCCCAGAAATCATATTGAGGTGTTTCAGGATTCTTCCTGGACCTCTGCCATGATGAGGAGATGTTTGCTCTTCAGTCTAGAGGAACTTGGGAACTAGTTGACCTATCTCCTGGTGCTACTATTGTGGGGTGTAGGTGGGTGTTTACCCTGAAGTGTCATCCTGATGGCACAATAGATAGATACAAAACCAGATTGGTTGCCAAAGGTTACACATAAACCTTTGGGATTGATTTCTTTAAGATGTTCTGTGAGGATGTTGTCTATGGCAGTCAACAAGGGTTGGTCTATTTTTCAGCCGGATATTAAAAATGCTTTCCTTTACGACGATTTAGAAGATGTATACATGCATAACCACCTGGTTTGTGGTTGAGGGGGAGTGTTCAAAGGCTTGCAGATTGAAGAAGGTAATATATGGCCTTAAACAAAGTCCTAGGGCTCGGTTTGAGAGATTTAGTAAAGTTGTGCAAGAATTTGGCTTTACTAGATCTATTGCAGATCATTCTGTCTTCACCATGCATAGAGCCACATGATCAGTTATCATTATTATTTATGTGGATAATATACTGCTTATAGGGAGTGATGGAATAAGATTAAAGACACTAAAAGATTTTTGCATTCTCAGTTTGTTGCTAAAGGTCTAGGGGTGATAAATTATTTTCTGCGCATTGAAGTGCAACATGTTGATGGGGGGTTAGTGCTATCGCAGCGAAAGTATGTGCTTGACATACTAAATGAGGCAGGGATGCTGGGATGCAAACCTGCCAGCATCCCTATGGATCCCCCCTTGCCTTTTGGAGATTCAAAGAGTTCTTTACTTGAGGATGTCACCAGATATCGGGCTATGGTAGGAAAGCTACTATACTTGACTGTCACAAGGTCGAATATATGCTTTGCTGTGGGGAGACTGAGTTAGAGTATGTAGTCTCCTAGAAAAGTTCATTGGCACGGCATTTATCAGGTGCTTAGATACCTCAAGCAAGCTACAGGAAAGGGGCTATCTCTAATGAAGCATGGCCATCTTAAGCTCTGGGGGTACTCGGATGCAGATTATGCTGGGCCACATAAAGATAAAAGGTTCACTACTGGTTACTGCACTTATGTGGGTGGTAACCTAGTTACATGGAGAAGTAAGAAATAAAATGTTGTATCCAGATCCAGTGTAGCATCTGAGCATAGGGCTATGGCCCATACTACTTGTGAGCTTCTGTGGGTGCGAACTATCCTTGGAGATTTTGGAGTATTAGTGGGTGAACTTACTCTCATGTATTGTGATAACAAGGAAACTACTTTCATTGCTAACAATCCTACATTCCATGAGAGGACAAAGCACATAGAAGTAGACTGCCACTTTATCAGAGTTGCCATCACTGTTGGGAAAATTGTTACACCTTATATTGCTACTGAGGACCAGGTTGCAGACGACTTTAGAAAAGTACTTCCTAAGAAACATCTCATGTTTTTATGTTCCAAGCTGAGCATGCTTGATGTTTATGCTCCAGTTTGAGGGGGAGTGTTGAGTTATGTCCATATTTTGTATTACGCTATTCTTTTATAGGGGCATTCTTATAATCTTTCCTTTTGGGTGCCTCTCTATATAAAGAGCCCTAGGATTATTCTAATTAGAATTATGTCATTTGCAACCTAACACTAAGCACCACATCATCCGTTTGTAAACCATCGGTGCTCGCCTGAGGTGGAGTAGGTGTAGGCTTGGAGGGGGGAGGTCGGAGTTTATATATAAGAGGAGGATCATGAAACTTGACCAACTTAGAGATAGGAAAGGCCTCCAAAGGGGTAGGAGAAATAGGCATAGGAGCCTCATCAGGACTGTCATAAACCTGCCTGCTTGTTGTGGAGAAATAAGAGACAGATTGTGGAAGGTGACAACTACATTGACATAGTGATGCTAGTTAATGGGATCATAGCACCGATATCCTTGCTAGGTACGAAAGTATTCCAGAATGACATACTTGATAGATCGAGGGGCTAACTTGTCATGCCTAGAAGTAGAAATGTGAACAAAGGCTACACTTAAAGACATGAGGTAGGACATGAAACAAATGCCCCTTTAGATACATAGTTTATAAGGGAATTTTCTCATGCAGGATAGAGGAGGGCATCAGATTGACGAGATAGCACATAGTTAACACATCACCCTAATAAATAGAAGGTACATTATTACAGATCAACAGAGTGCGAGCAACGTCTAGGAGATGACGATGCTTGCACTTTGCAACCTCATTTTGTTGGGAGCTATGGGGGCAAGTGGTTTAGTGAATGATATCCTGAGATTTATAAAATTCATGCAGATGTTGAGTATAAAATTTCAAACCATTATTAGACTAAACAATTTTAACCTGTTGAGATTTTTTGGGGGAAAATAAACTTTGTTAATGTGGAAAGAGAGGGCTTAACCTTCTTTATATAGAGAGAGGGCCTTGGCATACATGGAAATACAACTAACATTTACTAAGAATAGAAATGACCTAAATGGAAAATAACTCAATCATTATCTCTCAGATCTTATTTTCTAACACTCCCCTGTAAGTTGAGATGCGGGAGACAGCGAAGACTTGGATTATTGGTACTCGACAGTAGTAGAATAATCGGCTTCAGTGTTTGTATCAACTTGTTATGTTTCTACTTATACGTCCCACGTAAGGCGTTTGGTACGTAAGAAATTATGACTAAAACTCGAGTGTTGCTGCTCTCACGTCTAAGAGTCTGAAGATGATGAGGCTTGGTCTTCTTAGTGCATATAATGTCACACAAGTGCCATTACTCCTACACCTCGCAAGCCAGTATACTATGCTTGGTTTCTTCGAGTGTACATAAAGTCACCTTCTCTGCCATTGCTCCTACGCCCCAAGAGTCAGTCGAAATGCTCTAGGTGCATGAGAGTACACCCTATCTACGTGTCTACGCCAATTTGTCTTTTTCTTCGTCAAGTTGCCTTGGGCATATTGGAAAGCAAGTCATTCTTTGATATTGGTGAGAGAAGACTCATCACGTAAATCATCTCTTCTTCAATGCAATTTTCAGATTAGCAGATGCTAACGATTGTCCAAGGCCACACATGATGATAATAGCACTATCGGAATCCTCTTTAGCGGTAATAAGGACTTTGTGCGGCACTTTAACGAGGAGCTGACACTCAAGTTTGCTCCAAACATGGGAGGACTTCCCTAGGATTTCGATGAGATTCCCAGGACTTCGTTAGATCAGGAAGAGAAGGCTTAAAACATAGTTTCGAGCTTCCCTGTTGCCGGTGGTGCTGGGGTCAGAATAGTTCGCTGGTGGCAACTTTGCTGGCCACTGGTCATCGAAGTGGCTGTGGTCGGTCGACGATGGGCCGGCGACGCACCCTCCCAAGTTTGACGGTGATTGGAACAATGATGGTGTGGTGGTAATGGTCTTCGATGTCTTTAGGGGCTGCAGTAGCTATTGCTCAAGCAATAACAACAATAACCAAGTCTTTTCCCACACTAAGTGGGGTCGGTTATGTGGATTCTTTGCCTCCACACAAATCGATTTTCAGTCATTTCAGGACTTAAATTAAAGTAATTGAGGTTATACTTAATAGTTTCCTTCCAACACCTGTTTGGTCTTCCTCTCCCCTTAACGGGTTTAGCCTCTAACTTCTCGCATCTCCTAATTGGAGCATCTAGTGGCCTTCTTTGTAAATGTCTAAATCACCTTAGACGTGCCTCTCTCATTTTATCCTCTATCGGTGCCACCCTAACCTTTTTTCTAATAATCTCATTTGAAGTACGGTCCTTTCTTGTATGACCACACAAGAAATGACAAAATTTGAAATAATCTCATTTGATCAGGTATTGCTCAAGCATTGAGAACGAAATTGAGGGAAGATCAAAGGGAAAGGAGGGAGGTGACTTGAAGAGGAGGGGACTCCTCGGAGGCTTGCCGAAGATTGGCGATGTCGCCGGAGACCCCTTCCCGTCTCTAGGGTTTTCCTTTCCTAATCCTAAGCCACAAAAATCGGTGACTCTGATACTATGTGGAGATTTTTGAGGGAAAATAAACATTGTTAATGTGAAAAGAGAGGCCTTAACCCTCTTTATATAGAAAGAGGACCTTGGCATACATGGAAATACAACTAACATTTATTAAGAATAAAATTGACCTAAATGAAAAATAACTTAACCAATATCTATCTGAATTTATTTCTTAACATAACCAAAGTACCGAATTGAGTCTTAATTTCCAGCACATTTTTAAGAATGAAACCAACATCAAACTTTTGTTTTAAAAGAAAGACCCAAGACAGTTGGGAAAAATCATCAACGATAACAAGATTGTAATGGTGACCTAGCCTATTAAGGATGCGATTGGGGCCCTATACATCAACATGAACCAACTGAAATAGATCCCGTGACTTAGGAGTCTAAGGTGCTTCCCAAGCTAATACACATCTTAGTTGATAACTACAGGAGAGATCTGGGGAATAACATGACGAAGCCCGTTTAGAGAAAGGTGTCCTAGATGAAGGTGCCACTAGAAAGGAGAACCAACAAAAGAAGTGCTACTAAACTAGCAGTAGCAAAAGGAGACTGGATTAGGTGATAGACTCCCTCCTCTTTATGGTCACCACCAATCGTCCTCATCAAGACACTTGAAATGTTCAAGTGATAGTGTCAAATATAACCCATCAATTAAGCTCTTTTGTAATTCTGTTGATTGAAAGCAAATTGATTGGGAAATCAGGAACAAGCAGGACATCTATTAAGCTCATATTAGCGGCAACTCACTTCCCCCTAACTAGTAATGGGAGAGTGCCTTCCATCAACAACCATACTATGTGTCATGGAGGAATTGAGTGAAGATGATGAAAGTGTCGCCGATCTCCACTCAAGTGGTGTAACGCCCTAGAATCAACAAGCCAATATGTATTGCAAAGGTCATCAGCTTATGTAGCAAGCACAAGAGGTGGACTTGAGGATGTTGCAAAGGCAGCGGTATCAGAAGCAAATAAGGTATCTTGAGATAGCTGGGAGAGATGCTAAAGTAGCTCATTATAATTAACCTTGAGGATGGAAATAGTCTCACTAGGTTGTTCTCTAGTTGTGATAGCTTGATGGGCAGATGGGGGTTGGCCATGCTTGGTCCAGCAGCTGCTCTCAGCATGACCAGGTTTCCCACAATGTGTAAGAGACATCATCTCCCCAATGTGCCATACCCTCTCCCCTTCACATGGGTAGAGGGCGTATCGCATCCACGGCCTTGGGTGACTGCCAATGCTGTCATGTAGATTCCTTAGGGGTAAGAGGAACAACAATCTGACTCATCCTGTTGTATGCTTCCTTAAGACTAGGAAGCTTTACCAAGGTGAGCAGCTGAGAACGAGCTGTAGACTATTTAGGTCCTAACCTAGCAACAACTTACCTGTGGTATGCTTTTCTGAGTACAGATAGGGTGACGTGCATTGTACTTCTCGAAGAGGCTTTTAGCTTCAAGTTGTACTCGGATAGGGTGAACCCTTCTTAGTACAGATGTGCTTACTGTAAATCTGGAAGACACGATTGGGGTTTTTCTCATGGGAGTAGGCATCTCTCAAGCTGTCCCACATTTTCTTAGCCATTTTGTAGTACATGATTTCATCCTTTATCCTACGGATGACTGTTGAAATGATGGAGGACTACGCTATCGGATTTGGTTTTAAAAAAAATCGGTCGTAGTTTGAATAGCGACGAACTCGGGTTCAACAAATAAAATTTATACCGAAATAGAAATCCCGGGTTGAACTCAGGGAGGCTACGTCGATCAAAATTCGCAATTATATTTTTTTATTTTTGTTGAAAGAGCAGAGTAATTACAATGCAATGGAATCAATATAAATAATCAGAGAGAGAGAACATCCACTTGAAGTTGCAAAATGTTTGTACATCTAAGAAAGCGAGAAATTACACTAGAAAGTAGGAAAACTATTACAACTAGAAAGCAGGAAAATTCTATTCTAGAAAGCTGGAAAAAGGAATGGGAGAGAGAAGTTATCCTCCTCGACGATTGCTTGGAGGACGAGCCGGACGAGACAATGCCTGGAAGACGAGGAATGGAGTGGGAAGGAGGTCGAGGTAGGAGGAACGAGAACGAGGCAGCACGGCGTCGTCGTCGCGGGATTCGCTTCCGGAATGGGGGCGAAAATTTGATTTTATCTCTTGAGGAGCATTCTGGGTGTGGGACAAGCTTCTCTTGAGCTTTGGAAAGGGAGAGAAGAGAAGGGATGGGAAATTTGTATGGAGGGGATCTCCTTTTATAATTATAAGGAGTGGGGGTATTTTGGACATTACAATTTGAAAAAATTAATTCAGGACGTTTAGTGACGGATAAATCCGTCACTAAAGGCCTGAATGTGGCCTACGTGTGCGTGCGCCGTGCTCCTCGCCTCCGCGTCGCGCAGCGCATGTGCACGTTCGCGCGCTTACAGCCGTTTGATCAAGAGATCGGACGGATTAAACAATCCCCGCTCGTGCCGTGTGCCGCGTGTGATCACGCGTCAGCGCCGTGCGTCTGATCGTGCGTGGGCACTATCGACCGCTTAGCATCGCACGATCTTCATCGCTCGGCTCTGCTCGTCGCGCGCCCGCTCGCCCACTCTCCAATTTGAAGCGCCTGCGGCTTCGAACGCGCGCCTTGCGTCTCGCATAGCGCCCTCGACCAACGCACTGCGGGCGCTTTTGTGTCGCGCGGGCCTACAGCCATTGGATTAACATCCAACGATCGAGATCGAGCGGGCGGGTGAAGGAAAGGCAGTTGTGGGTCCTTGGGGCCAGTTGGGCAGCCAAGATGGTGCCACGTGGCACCATCTTGGCCATCCATCTTTTGAGTATTGTGGATGGTGCCATGGGTGTCGGATTGGATCGATTTTCATGCCGTTAGGCTGCGATCGTCGATCCGAATCCATTCGTGTGGTCGGATTTGTCGTCTTAGGTGTGGATTAACACCTTGGCCCATGGTCTTTAGGGTTCCTTGGTCTCTATTTGGTGCTACGGATGTTCGATTAGGGCGATTTAGGATTCGTTGAACTCCAATCGTTGCCCTGATTAGATTCATACGGTCGGATCTTCGATCCGAGGCCCTGATAAAAAGTCGCCCTATCCCTGATCATAAAAAGGAGAAATTACTGTACAATTTATACACTTTGATCTAAATTCATGATTATGCATGTTATGCACTATTTACAATGTATGTTGCTAATGGGACACTAAGAACATGCATTAATAGACATTTTAGGTTAATCAGATGTATGCACATTACACTCCCATGCCTATCTTTTGTTAGTCCCTAGAAAAAATACATGCTATTTATAAAAGAATTAGGTTGTATTACTTGGGCATAAGTTTTTTTAACATTAAGAAATTTTTTTTACTTAGGATTTGAGCTTTCAAGGATACAACAGCGCCTGGGTATTTGCCAAAATGCAGACCGCCTCAAGCCCTCACCTTATTCAAAGAAAAACTTCTTTTTTCTCTTTTTCTTCTTTTCTTTTTTTTTTTTTGGATTTTTGAGTTTAGGGTTAAAGAGTGGTTTTCTACGGCCACTCAACACACCCAAGATTTGATAAGAACCCTAAGTTCTAAGCATCTTATTGTGAATGTGATAGACTCGTTGATCAGCAATTAGAACGGACTTCGGGTTTCTACGCCTCTAGGTAACCTTAAAAAGAGTTCTGCCTAAAGGTGTATCTTTACGACCGGTAGCTTTCTCCATACTTTTATTTTTATGGGGTTAACACAAGGGTGAATCCCGTGTATATCTCCCCGATTTATTCTACTTCTCCGCTTCTTCCTAAGTGTTTTGGAAATTTTTAGTACATTTCTTGAGTTGGGTTTTGGTCAACTGGTCGATGAGCTATTACTACCGACAACTTACCAGCCATATTCGTGCGGCGAAGTGGGTTATTTCTTTTGTTTTTTTTTTCTTTTCTCCTTTTTCTTTTTTTGTTTCTTTTCTTTTTGACCTTTTTTTTTTCTTAAGTAGGTGGCTTCCCTAGCCTAAGATTTACCTAAAGGCAGTAAGAAAAGAATGGTCCAGTGACTGGGCTCTGAGCAACCTACCTATGGGCTGTTACCCACGATAACTTGTCAGGCATATCACCCTAGAAGATTCATTAGCTATCCAATTTCTGTTAAAACCGTCGATTAATAAGTCAGTGAAAAGATAGTGTGTAGATGCTTTAGACTTAAAGTTTCCTTAAATCAAAGGGCGGGTTGATAAGTCGTATACTTATCACCTAAATTTATTTAATCACATTACAATATAATTCAAGATGACAATGACTCGAAAAACAAATCCACATTTTAGTAGATACCCAGGCTGACTAAGCTCAAAGACCTAAAGGGTCTTTATGTTCAGATCCTAATGTAATATTTCCTAAAATTGAAAAGTCCTAATGTCCATGTATTCCTTCCTAATTTAATTTTTTTTCCTTTTTTTATGTATATAGGAAGAGAAAATTTACAAGAATTTCACAGAGCTGACAAAATGATTCAAAAATGAATCCACCCCCCATGCCTAGCTGATGCAATGTTCACATTGAGAAAAAGAGACATGAAAGGGTAGAGTACGGAAGATATCACCTGAATATGAAGCTCAGGTCAGCTCTGAGTCATATGTACAACTGTTGAGTTTAATGCTGTCAGCTAGGTGAAGTCCAGCCAAAGAAGTCACAACATGGCTAGAGCAACTGTGTCTGAGACGGGTTCTGGAAGAGTACGGTCAATAATAGGCTTCAGACATTGACCGTTGACTTTGAATGAATTACACGTCTTCGGGTCAGAGATCTGAACGGCTCTGTTTGGAAAAATCTGGTCGATAATGAATGGACCGTTCCATTTCGACCTAAGTTTGCCGGGAAAGAGCTTAAGTCGAGAATCGAATAACTAAACCTTCTGGTTCGGCTCAAAGCTCTTGCGGGAAATCAATTGGTCATGTAGAGCTTTGGTTCGAGCCTTGTAGATCTTGGCATTCTCATATGCATCATTTTTAAGCTCCTCCAACTTAGATAGTTGGAGCTTCTTGGTCTTCCCGGCTAAACTCAAATCTAGATTGTACTGCTTGATTGCCCAGAATGCCCTATGTTCGATCTCTACGGGTAGATGACACGCCTTTCCATACACCAGACGAAACGGAGACATGCCGATGAGCATTTTATATACCGTACGGTAGGCCCAAAGAGCGTCCTCAAGCTTTTGAGTCCAATCTTTGCGATCAGGCCTAACTATTTTCTGCAGAATATTCTTGATCTCCCAATTGGAGATCTCGGCCTGTCCATTCGTCTGGGGATGGTAAGGTGTGGAGATTCGGTGATTAACCTTGTATTTAGCTAGCAAATTACGGAATTGGGCATTAGTAAAATGAGTGCCACCATCACTGATGATGGCCCTCGGAATCCTGAACCTGCTGAAGATGTTCTTGACAAAATCAATGACCACCTTGTGGTCATTGGTTTGGGTGGGAATCGCCTCAATCCATTTGGATATGTAATCAACAACGACGAGAATGTACTGATATCCAAATGAAGGAAAGGAAAGGTCCTATGAAATTATTGCCCCAAACGTCGAAGATTTCGTCAGGAAGAATTGGGTTTAGGGGCGTCATATCTCTCTTAGTTATGCTCGCTAGTGCCTAGCATCGGGAACATGACATTGAGAAATCCTGTGCATCCTTGAATAAAGACGGCCAATAAAATCCAAATTGCAAAATTTTTGCAGCCGTCTTTTTCCCGGAGAAGTGTCCACCACACGCAGATGTATGGCAGAACTCGAGTATACTGTTGAATTCATTCTCTAGAACACATCGGCGAATAATCTGATTAGTGCCGATGCGGTATAGTTCAGGGTCCTCCCAGAAGTAATATTTGGCCTCAGATTTGAGTCTATCCCGTTGTTGCTTGGTCCAATCTTGGGGGATTTGACCAACGGTCAAATAATTAACAATGTCAGTAAACCACGGGGTTTGGACACCTGAAACTGTAAGGATGGTTTCGTTCGGAAAAATATTAGCAATCAGGATGTCTGGACAAGAAGAATCACTTGGAAGTCTCGATAAATGATCCGCCACCACATTCTATACCTCGGATTTATCCTTGATTTCAAGATCAAATTTTTGAAGCAGCAAAATCCAACGAATAAGTCGGGATTTGGCATCCTTTTTAGCCAAGAGATGTCTCAAGGCCGAGTGGTCGGTATAAATAATGACATGAGACCCTAAGAGATAAACCCTGAATTTCTCCAAAGCAAATATTACGGCTAGTAATTCCTTCTCAGTAACAATGTAATTCTTTTGGGCCTCGTCCAGAGTTTTACTAGCGTAGTAGATGACAAAGGGCTTCCTGTCAACTTTCTGACCCAAAACAGCCCCGATCGCATAATCAGAAGCGTTGGTCATGATTAAGGGGCTGTCCAAACTGGTGGTTGCAACATCAGAGCACAAGTGACTGTCGTTTTAAGAAAATCAAATGCCTTACGGCATGATTTGTTGAAATTAAACAGCATTTCTTTGGCGGGAAGATTGCTTAGAGGACGAGTAACCTTCGAAAAGTCCTTGATGAATCTTCTGTAAAATCCCACATGACCAAGAATGATCGAATTTGTTTAACAGATGTGGGAGGAGGAAGTTTAACGATAGCATCAACCTTAGCTTTATCCACTTCAATTCCCCATTCAGAGATTACATGACCCAAGACGATGCCTTCTTGTTTCATGAAATGACTCTTTTCCTAGCTATGGACCAATCTTGTTTTGATGCATCGTTTAAGAATCATTTCAAGATTAGTTAGACAAGATTCAAACGATTCTCCAAAAATAGAGAAATCGTCCATGAAGACTTCCATAAACTCTCCCACTATGTCAGAGAATATGGCCAGCATACACCTTTGAAAAGTTGCAGGTGCATTGTATAAATCGAATAGCATCCTACGGAAAGCAAAGGTTTCGTAGGGACAGGTGAAAGTAGTTTTCTCTTGATCCTCGGGATGGATAGGAACTTGGTTGTATCCCAAGTAGCTATCAAGAAAACAGAAGTACTTCTGCCCAGCTAATCTTTCCAAGATTTGATAAATGAAAGGCAGAGGGAAATGATCCTTTTTCGTGGCCGTGTTCAACTTCCTGTAATCGATACAAACCCTCCAAGAGGAAGCTGAACGAGTTGTGACAGATTCTCCTTTCTCATTAGTCACAATGGTAATTCCGGCTTTCTTGGGAACAATTTGCACGAGATTTACCCAAGGACCATCAGAGATCGGATAAATGATTCTTGCATCGAGCCACGTGATAATCTCCTTGACCACTTCTCACATATTTGGATTTAATCTCCTTTGCATATGGTGAGAAGGGTGGGATTCATCTTCCAAAAATATTCTATGATTGCAGTAAGATGGCTCGATCCCCCTAAGGTCATGAATGGTCCAACCAATTGCCTCCTTGTGTTCCTTTAGGACCTTAATCAGTTTAATCTCCCGTTCCTTTGTTAATTTAGCACTGATAATCACATGGAGCGTCTTGTGTGGTCCTAAAAATTGATATCTCAGATTATCAGGCAATGGTTTCAGTTCAAGCTGGGGTGGGTTGATGATGGAAGGTAAGGAAGATGCTGATGACTCATCAAGAGGAAGAGGTTGAGAGTGAGCAAAATCAATAACCTCTTCAGAAGATGGCGGGTTTACCATAAAGGGTTGCGGGTCCAATTCATCATTCTAAGGAGGAACTTTCAAATGCAGAAACCATCATACAAGTTTTAATATTCACATTATCGTCCTTAAGTTCCTCGATAAATCCACAATCCTCAAATTTATTAATTGCCTTAAAAATATCCAATTTCATTCGTTGATCCTTAAAGGCGATTTCCATGCTACCGCTTTCAAAGTTAATGTTGGCCTTAGCGGTAGCCAGGAATAGATGCCTCAGAATGATGGGCGTATTCCTCAGATTTTCAGGTACATCCATGTCAAGGATATGGAAATCTATAGGAAAATAGAAATCCTTAACCTTAATAATATCTTTAATAACGCCTTGCGGGTTTGTGACCGAATGGTCAGCTAACTGCAGCGTTACTGAAGTCGGCCGAAGTTCACCTAATCCAAACTTCTCATAAAGAGAAGTCGGAATTAGGTTGATGGATGCACCTACATCTAGTAGTGCTCTATCAAAAGTGTAATCTCTGATGACACAGGAAATCAATGGAGCACCTGGATCTCTCTTTTTCTGAGAGAGGTGGTGCAGGATAACAGAATTAGCCTGCTCGGAGAGTACCACCTTCCTTGGAACATATTCTCTCGACTTACGCTTCTGTGTACATAAATCATTTAAAATTCTCACGTAAGTTGGTATATGCTTGATAGCGTCGCGGAGCGAGATATTGATCTCGACGTTCTTGAAAATATTCAGAAGCTCCTCATTACTATCAATAGACTTCTTCCTTGATCTGATCAAGGCTTCAGGAAAAGAAACATGAGTCGGATCTTTGGAATCAGGTTTTTGAGCCTTGATTTCTTCTCCAAAGTTCTTTCTCTCAGGTTCTTTATGATTTGGTAAATCAGAACAGTGTGGTTGTGGGTCTTGAGTTTGTTTACCACTCCTCAAGGTAACAGAATTTGCGGATGCATATGAGTTTGGGTCTTGGGGAGGGTTAGGAAAGATTGGAGGGGCTTCATTAGCGAAGAATTGTTGATTTGCGGAAGAAGAGGAAGGATCCAACTCAACCACCTGAGCATGTGCATGTGGGTCCCTCTGATTTCCGTACCCATGGGCTTGATTGCCCAGATTCAGGATATTTTGCGGGTTGGGTACGGGTTGGGATGGTAGAGATCTGGGTTGACGAGAGTTAGCTATCAACCTGGTTTGCAAGTTGTCCAGTGAGGTTTCTATTTGCTGCATGAGCTCGAGCATGGATCCTTGCATCTCTACCATTTATCGGTTCAAATCAGCCTGTCTTACAGGTTGACGGACATTTCAAGCTGGCTGATTGACTTGATTCGGGAACAATTGAGTATAAACATGACCCTGACCCATTGGTCGTTGCAGAGCATAGTTGTTGGGTTGAAATTGGGTCTACTGCCTCGGGTTTTTCCAGAAGTTAGGGTGGTTTCTCCAACCTAGATTATAAGCATTGGAGTAGGGACTGGATCTAACATTCTCCTGTACAGCACAAACATCCTCATAAGGTGAGGATGGAGAGAAAGAAAGGGAAGGATCAGAGAAACTGGGATCAAAGGCCTCAGTTTGGAACCCGTGGGGTTCCGAATAATGCTGGCTCGCAGGTTGAGCCGCATCAAGTTGATTCATGAACTCCCGTCCAGAAGGAACTCGCGACGAATGGAATCCTGAATTCTGGGATTGAGTGGATTGAGAGTTCATTGAATTTCCAGCCATCAACTCCATTCTCTTAGCAACCAAGTCCACCTTATCAAGTTTATTACAAATCAATTCCATATCGAATGAATGAGAGTCGTGGACTTCATTAACATTTCATCTGGGCTGCTGGGACCAGTTAAAAGTATCCATGGACGTATGATTGATCGAATTCTCGCTCATTTCCTCAAACAAATCGTGCGCGTTATCTGCGTCTTTGTTGAGGAAATTGCCTCCGCAAGAAGTGTTCATGTGATTTCTGAGTTGCTCAGTCAACTCGTGGTAAATCTGCACGAATTGCCATTTCGGCACCTCGTGGTGTGGACACCTCCGCAATAGGTTATGGAATCGCTCCTAGGCCACATGAAATTGCTCCCCCGACCACTGGGTAAAGGTAGTGATTGCTTGTCTCAAAACATTGGTATGTCCGACAGGGAAGAATTTCTTCAGAAAGGTCGATTTCAACTCATTCCGAGTTGCAATTGGTCTTCTTATAGTCCTGTACCAATGAGTGGCTTTATCCCTAAGAGAGTGGGGGAAGAGCTTTATGATCATTTGCTCCTCATTCACGTTTCGCACCTTGGTGGTCTGGACCAAAGTGGTCAAGTCCTCCAAGTGCTCGAACGAGTCTTCAGAGCCAAGTCCATGGTAATGTTTGATCAGGCTTAACACCTGGGGCTTGATTTCTACATCTCCGACAGGAATCTGGACGTCGGGATGTTCCCCGTAATTTGAAGGATCGTAAAAATCCTTCAAGGGCTGAGCGCCTTGCATTATTTGGAATCATTCTTGCATTCTCTGCATTTGTTCCAGCTGCCTTCGAAATTCCTACTGTGGATCCCGAGGCAGAGGAGGTTGATCGGCCATGAGATCAATTTAGCCAAAATCCAATCTACGCCTCCTATAATACTCTAGTGGTCCTTCCAATCGGGGATTCAATGATTTTCTTCCTAGCACAAACTAGGAAAAGATCGGAAGGATTAGGGATAAGAACCTTGCAACACAACAAAACAAGCCTGTCCTTAAGTGGTGTAGCCTAAGGATCTACAGACTCCCAGAACTTGCCTTAAGATTATAAACGATTTACTCTACTTGTGTCTGCTCAATCCAACCAATTAGGAGGGACTGAGAAGAAGGTTCTTCCTAGTGTACCCCCTAACCGCGGTTGTTTGACGCTGCTCCCCTAGCTAGATATCAGATCAATCAGTATAAGTAGGTTAATCGTAAACAATATCACACTATGCCCCGAAGAGTGAATCAGTCCTTAAGGCCAACGTCTACTCGATTTTATTGAGGCCTGGGATTGTAGTGCTTATGGAATGTGATGGGCCCTTAAAATAGGTTGTGCCGTTAATGATTGATATGTGTAAGTGCGTGCACAACCAGGGTTTTCAAGCAAGATTATTTGTGATGCGTAGATTTTAATGTTCAAATCTTGCTTAAGTAGCTTTTAAGGTTTAGAATTATGTTAATTTCAATCAAGTTTGAGGCAAACCAGGTTTTCAAGTACAGGTGAAGATTGCTTTCCTTTAAAATCAGAAATAAAGTGAAGTGCCTGGTATGAACCTAGATTGAAAACCCTAAGAGGAAGCTACTTGGTGAGTTAATTTTAGGTTGAGTGGTGCAGCCTAAATAATTCAATCAATTGACCACAATTGCACCACTGGGTTAGGCACACAGAAATGGTCAACTTAGAATGACTTCTACTCTTTTTTGTATTGATTTGTGTGTACCGGTTCCATAGATCAGAATCCGGTTGAGTAGAAGAAAATCAAGTAGGTTGTGCCTCTAATGTGGGTGTATGTTGTGTGTATGTTGAAAATTACCTCACAAAATTATCTTTTTGTTTTTTTATATAAGCGAGAGTGAAATGTGAATGTGAGTGGAAATTCAAACAACCAAACTAATCCTAGGATTTATGCAAACACCTACGTTAATTGGAATTTGAATTTAATGTGACAATTGAAATCTATGGAGGGGGAAGAATGTGGAGCACTTATAGTCGTCTTCAACTGTATTTTACTCCGATCTACCGCTTGACGATTCCCTGATGGAGGTCTTTGCAAAACAATAGACACAAAAGAAAGAAAGTTAGAAGACAGTAAAGTATGTGAAATGCGAAAAGATCGGAAAATCGTTGCCTCCTTGGCAACGGCACCAAAATGTTGAAACAACGGAGGACTACGCTATCGGATTTGGTTTTAAAAAAAACTTGTCGTTATAGTTTGAATAGCGAAGAACTCGGGCTTAACAAATAAAATTTATACCAGAATAAAAATCCCGGGTCGAACTCAAGGAGGTTACGTCGATCAAAATTCGTAATTATACTTTTTTGTTTTTGTTTAAAAAGCGAAGTAATTACAATGCAATTGAATCAATATAAACAATTAGAGAGAGAGAAAACATCCACTTAGAGTTGCAAAATGTTTGTACATCTAAGAAAGCGAGAAATTACACTAGAAAGTAGGAAAACTATTACAACTAGAAAGTAGGAAAATTCTACTCTACAAAGTTGGAAAAAGGAATGGGAGAGAAGTTATCCTCATCGACGATTACTTGGAGGATGAGCCGGATGAGACAACGCCTGGAAGACGAGAAACAGAGCGGGAAGGAGGTCAGCGCACAAGGAACGAGAATGAGGTAGCACGTTGTCGTTGTCGCAGGATCCGATTCCGGAATGGGGGCGAAAAATTGATTTTATCTCTTGAGGATCATCTTGGGTGTGGGACAAGCTTCTCTTCAGTTTTGGAGAGGGAGAGAAGGAAGGGATGAGAAATTCGTATGGAGGGGGTCTCCTTTTATAGTTGCAAGGAGTGGGGGCATTTTGGACATTACAATTTGAAAAACATTAATTCAGGACCTTTAGTGACGGATAAATTCATCACTAAAGGCTTGAACGTGGCCTACGTGTGCGCGTGCCTCCTCGCCTTTGCGTCGTGCAATGCACGCGCACGTCCGTATGCTTACAGCCGTCCGATCAAGAGATTAGACGGCTTAAACAATCCCCGCTTGCGTCGCGCACTCGCGTGTGATCTCACGTCAGTGTTGCGCATCTGATCGCACGTGGGCACTATCGGTCGCTTTGCACCGCACGATCTTCATCGCACGGCTCTGCTCCTCGCGTGCCTGCTCGCCCGCTCTCCAATTTGAAGCGCTTGTGGCTTCGAACGCGCGCCTTGCATCTCGCATAGCGCGCTCGACCAACGCGCTGCAGCCGCTTTTGTGTCGCGCGCGGGCCTACAGCCGTTGGATTAACATCCAACGGTTGATATCGAGCAGGCGGGTGAAGAAGGAAAGGTAGCTGCGGGTCCTTGGGGTCAGTTGGGCGGTCGAGATGGCGCCACGTGGTGCCATCTCGGCCGCCCAACTGACCCGCGCCATCTTGGTCGTCCATCTTCTGAGTATTGTGGATGGTGCCACGAGTGTCGGATTGGACTGATTTTCACGCCGTTAGGTTGCGATCATCGATCCGAATCCATCCGTGCGGTCTGATTTGTCGTCTAAGGTGCGGATTAACACCATCTTGGCCCATGATCTTTAGGGTTCCTCGATCTCTATCTGGTGCTACGGATGTCCAATTAGGGCGATCTATGAGTCGCTGAACTCCAATCGTTGCCCTGATCAGATCCGTACGGTTGGATCTTCGATCTGAGGCCCTGATAAAAAGTTGTTCTGTCCCTGACCATAAAAAGGAGACAATTACTGTACAATTTATACACTTTGATCTAAATGTATGATTATGTATGTTATGCACTATTTACAATGTATGATGCTAATGTGACACTAAGAACATGCATTAATAGATATTTTAGGTTAATCAGATGTATGCACATCAATGACAGAGTTCATGATCCTTGCATGGACCATTGCATTGTCTTTTTCAAGTGGCATTCTTGGCACTCTTCTCCTTTGGTTTTGGCTGAAGCAACACGTGCTTCTTATCATGGCCTTCCACAATCATAAGGAAGGTCTGTGACCATTGAGCTTAGTTGGTCTCATTTAGCTTCATCATAGGACCAAAAAAAGGGTTCTTACATGCCTTAACCTCTACAGCATCTTCAATTAGAATCCAAACTAGTTAAGAGGAATAATATCTATTTTTAGATAATTAGAAATCACGAAGAATAGTCACCTACACCTCGTGCACGAAGATGTGAGCCTCGCAAATCGAACCATGAAGCCCTGTGATCCACAATGGACCTAAGGCTACACAAGGAAGCAGTACTAGGCCCAGGAGGGTAGTGGTGACTAGCAGAGGCCTCACACGAGGTGTGAGGCGGTGCGCATGACCCTGGCGGTGCTATAGGGCTTAGGTGGCCCTGGAGTGGTGAAGGATGTCATTGCAGGGCCTGAAGTGATGTTGCGAGGCGTTGCCGAAGTGGAGGTGGCAAAGCTGGGGCAAGAGAGCTCCTTGCAAAGGAGAAGAGTGACACTACAGGGCATTGAGAGGCCTTGGGGTGATGAAGAGGGGTGCCGCAAGTCTTAAGGTGGCGTTGTGACAATGATGGGGTGAGAAGTCTCCTTAGAGAGGTGAGGAGAGGTGCTGGGTTGGTCCTCGCAGTGTGACGAGACTAAGGATGGCTGCTTGTAGCATGGGAGAGGCTCCTGACAGAGCGAGAGAGAGGAACCCATGGGCCTTGGGGGCTGGTGGTAGTGAGATGAGATGCTATTCCAATCGCGGAGTAGGTCGTTGGTTGGTTGGGAGGCAGGTGGCGGTGATGGCTGCAGCCCAGGCTCCTCTTAGTGTTAGGGTTAGGGTTCTTTTTTTTGTTTTTGGTGGAAGAAAAGGAAAGGGGTTTAGGGATCAAGGTATAGACCACTGATCTAAGATCGCTAGCTCTGATACCAAATTGAAACAAATGAGGTTAATTTCATTCAATAGCTCTACTTCTCTATATATAGAGAGGAGGGAAAACTACCATATGGCCCATACAAAATAAAGAACCATAAAAAAGGACATAAGGACCCAAACACACTTCCGTAAAATATAACCCTTAACAATCTCTTACTTTGTACGCCATTTCTTTTAATGAAGTGGATGATCACTAAACTCATGTGATCATCCTTTTTTCTTTAAGAAAAGGCTGCCTTGTATGGAACAATTATTTGTACGTAGTTTTGATACCCAAATATTACAGAATCCTTGGAATAGGTTTCCGATACACTCCTGGATAACTACGGTAGAGCCTGGTACTTGTATGTAACAATGCTTGGTTGTTTATTCTAAGAGCAAAAAATCTTAAACTGTGTATACTTAAGATGTGGTGTGTTCAGCTCTTTCAATACAGCTTTCATGTATTGTTATTCTGCCTTTATGAACCTGTATTTTAGAAATATAAAATTGTCAGAACCGTGGAATTCAGTCAGTAGTTCACTGTCATAGAACACTCTTGATTGCCAATGACGAGCAAGGTTCCAGTAGCTTCTTACTTTGTGGAAGTGGAATGAAGCTAAATTATTTGTTGCTTTTTCTTTATGCTTTCACTTTAAAAATAGATGAAGCCACTGATGTTTATGTTTGAAGGTTCAGATGATCAAGGGAAGAGCAATATGTCAAAGGATATTTCTGTTAGTACTTCAAATATCAGGAGTATCCTTGTCAAGAAAAAGTGCCATGAAAAGAAGCCACTTTCTAATGGTTAGTTTTCAGGCTATTCACGGTGATTGTGTCCCTTCTAGTTATTATTCCTTGTGGCCGAATGATGGCATCTATCATTTTAATTTTGTAGAAGAGTTGAAGAAAAGCTTGCTGATAGAGACCGAAGGCACAGGTTGTTCACAAGTTGGGAACATCCCATGCAATATGGAGGCTTCTAGGAACAAGGCATTTCATGATGGTTAGTTGTCCGTAAATGAGAGGATTGAATTTATCATGATTTCAACATTTAGTCTTACATTTCCCTCGTTACTAACATCTAATAGCATCTGATATATCTTACTTTTCATAGATTACTGGACAGCCAAATTTGTGTATGTCCTTTTCTTTATCCTTGAGTTTATTTTATTTCTGGAAGAACCTTTTATTGGGCTTGTGCTATACCCATCTTGTTTGGCAAAGTGGCATTCTAATATTGTAGAGGAAACAAACATAGCAGAGTATGTATTTGCTATACAATAATATTATCATGCACTCTATGTTCTTGTATTCAGTTTCCCAGATTTTGTGTCGTCTACAAAAAACTGGAGAGAGATGTGGACCTGAAATATCTTCTGTTGAGCTAGTCCGAACTTCAAAGTTTTCCAGTCTTATCTTGGATGCAAATAACAAGTGCGAGACATCGAGGCTAATGACATCTGGTGTCAAAGTTGATCATAAGGGTTTCAACCAAAGTGTTGCAACTCACATTCCTACCATGAAGAATATTATCAAGAAAGCACCTGCCTGTCAACATGAACAAAGATCCGATGATTCTTCTACTTCGGCTAGTCTGTCTTCTGGGTATGTGGACAACCATGGTTTCCTGTATGACCAGACCTCTTTTAGACAAACTGCATGCAGCCAACTTCCGGAAACCACAAACCTTAAGCCTGGGGTTACTTAACTGTTTATCTCAATTCCGCAAGGATGTGCCTTGTTTATGCTTATATTCTTTTTATATTTGGGTTAATTACCTATGCCCCTGCAATCATGGTCAAAAATGTGTACCTCCCTATATATCTTGTATTTACGTATATAGCCCTGAAAATGACCTCGTGCCTTTTTCGTATACCCTTACAAACTAGGTGGACCAAATAATAAGGATCTTTTTATATTTATGTATACCCTTTTTTTCTCCCCTTTGATAAAAACCTCACCCTTTTTTGTTGAAGAGGGGAAGGGGATAGAAGAGAGGTTTTTGTTGAAAGAAAAGCGGAAAAAAGGATCTTTATTTTTTAGTCCACACAGTCTGTAGGGGTATGCGAAAATGACAAGTGGCTGTTTTCAAGGGCATACACACAAATGTGAAATACATAGTGATATGTCTGACAATGATTGCAAGGGCATGTATGTAATCAGCCCTTTATATTTTTGTCTGATTGAGTTTAATTATCTGAAGTTTATATTTTAATGAATTTTGGTGCAGGGCTTTGGCCATGGCATCCAAGTCAGATAAGAAGTGTCCTATGAACGCCCAGCCTATCCCACAAACCTTGGTAGCAGGGGAAAAACAATCAGAAGATAATAGTTCGGCCATAAATAACCAAAATGATGGTATCGTCCAAACAAACAGGTCTAAGTTAGCTTTTCAGGAAAAAAAAAAGATCTGAGCTATCCTCCCATGGTGTCTCTGCAGGAAGGACTATATCCATCAAGGTGAATGATGTTGACCGTGCTAGCTTCTTTCCTGTGAGAGGAAAGGAAAATTTTTATGAAGTTCCATGTGATCTGACTGACTTACGTGGGTGGCTGTCAGCATTTTGTGAGATTGCTCATCTTCTATGCATCTTATTTGCATTAATTTTGCTCATTGGTTGATAATTTTTGCAGAAGAAAGCCGTGGCACCACTCTAATTTTCAGCCATGTGAAGGATGAAATTTCCAACCAGGTCAAAGCACCTTTATCTGCTTTGGGTTGTTTATGTTTTCTCATTTCTTGCTTGTCAATCTAGGCACATTTGAAACTACTTTTAACCAGGAAAATTCTGTGTCCTTCAAAAAAAAAAAGGAAATTCTTTAGGGTCAATAAATACAGGGAAAATATCAGAATCTAAGCACAAAGAAATAAAAAATTACATGGTTTGTAATGGTAGAGTGCCATCCTACCCTGTGGGAGAATAGATCTTTGAGGATTGATTCTTCTATTATTTCTTCTCAAGAGTAAACTCATATTTATAGGTCCACACCCTCTCATAACTCTCAGTCAGCTGTGGGAGCGAACAAAAATCCAGTACAAAATTGATCCCATAGAGGATCCTGTTTATCATCTAAACAAATGTGTTTATTCTCATCCGTGGGTTTACTAGACTACGTCCAGAAAGTCTAGATTATAAATGTACTGAATTCCCAAAAAAATGTCCTAGTTTTGTCAGCATTAGGATTCATGTCCCGAATTTGAAAGGTAATATTTTACACCTATAGTCTAGCTTCGAACACGTAAATATCACATTTGGAGGATTTTGTACCATTGTTGAAGAAAACACCTGTTTTCTTCCTCTTTCCCTTAGATTTTGCCTACCCAAAGAGATATTCTGTGCCAAATTTCCAAAAGTCAGATTTTTGAAAGGAAAGCATAATACAACAGTTACTTACAGATACATCTGTATATCTAAATGATCTAGAAGCTCATGAAATCCCTCATTTTAACTTCTAATAAATTCAGTTGATTTCGAAGATCCAACATGCAGAGTTCACAGATGGAGCCTTTTAATATGTGAAGTTTGCTTTCCCTTTGGTATATCAGTCAAGTTCTGAAGCACAGATGAATAAACATAGTGGTAACTTTTCTGGATAGCTTCCTATCTAACATTTTTTCAAACTTGGGCAGCATGTGGCTGTAAGGTCAAGTGGTAGGGAGGAAATTGATAATGTGTCACCAGTGGACATGCCTTCATCTATTCAAAGTTTATCTTCTGCACCTACCACTAGTACATCAGAGCCATCTCCGGAGTCAAGCATGCTGAAGACGCAAAAGCCACCCGATATTCCCAGCTTCGATCTTGGTATTTGACCTGAAGTACACCTTTAACCTGAGTTTGTAATAGCTATAAGGCAATTTTCTTCTTATCCATGTTGAGGAACTAGCTTTTACCAAATGAATGGTTTTTGCCTGTACTACTACACATTGATACGAGCGAAAATGAATTTAATTTTCAGGTTTTCCCACTTTAGATGATAATGAAATATATGAAAATTAGAGGAAATGAGAGATGGGGTACTAAACATGCTGTAGTTAACATGGCTGCAGCACCCTCTCTTCTCATAGAAAAATTTACTCTCAAGTTTGTGACCAGAAAACTAAAATAGACCTATGTATGGATTGAATTTTTGTGGGATGGATATCCATAGTCCCTTTATTTAGGTAACAACCAAAGTCATTAGATTTTCTAGCCTATAAATGTTGACCATGTTGCCATGTAGGATTTATTTAACATAGTTGCAGCCTGCAGGTGCAAATCTCTGAGAAAGATGGGGTTGTAATTGTTGTAGCCAAAATGGTTACAACATGTTCCCTTCGAATTGTAAGAATGTACTTTATTTTGATTTTTGGAGATTAAAAACCTAAGTACAGATCGAATCCCATTCTAATTTGATATCTGTGACCTCTTCATTGAGGGGATAAATTTGGAGTCGACGAAGAATTCAACTCTTCGATGAAGGGATTGTAGGTATCCAATTAAAACTAAATTTGATTCGTAGTTTTATTATTGTGAAGAATTGGGATGGATTCTCCTCTTGGGAAGAGTCTACACGTACAATGAGAGATGGAGAAGGTCATGTGCGAGGGGGAGAGAGTTGGTGAGAGGGAGAAGATGACGCATGAAGAGGGAGAAAGGAGAGACGACATGGAAATAAAAAAATTTATTATTGGGTCCAAAAGAAAATAACAGGATTTGGTCTATTTAAAGAGATCCAATATCATTATTGATGGCAATCACAATTCCAACAAACTTAGGATTAAGATTCTAGTAATTGAAATCCTAATTGATTCATTCCTAAACAATCCAATTACAATAATTAACAAAATAAAGAAAATTTGCACGTTAAGTAAAAACTCACGTGCACTTGCACGGGAGCACACATGCATACAGATTGAAGTAGGATCTAAATTCTATGTGCACAAACACTAAAAGCATATTTTCAGTAGTACGAGATAAATAAATTAAATGCACAACAAAAATGACAAATCACAAAAGAATGCACTCAATGTAGGGTGATTCTCTAGTCTCAGGTATTCTATTACTTAAATTTCCCAACTAATGTGCGAATGCAAGTACATTTGTGAGAGCATGTCTCAACAGAGGATGAATGTGTAGAAAATGTAGAGATGGTGGGTTGTTTTTTTCTAGAGAAACAGTGGAAGAACTCTCTTTTGAATACAAATGTATTTCTCAACCTTTTGTTCCTTCTTTGTATCCTTCGTTATCCATTATTTGTCTCATCTTTTTACGATAATCATTAGAGTCTTAATTTTGAAATATTATTCAATTGCAAATGTTAATATGAAATAATTTTGTTAACATAAAAATAAGATATGAAATATGATTCCAACAATCTCATCCTTTTTTATTTTGACAACTTTTCTTGTAAATAAATATATTTTAGAAAATTAAGACAGCTATATTTAGAAAAAATTTTGAAATGGAAGTTAATTTAATGAATTCTCTTCTTCACTATGTGCTTCTTTTAAGAATATGATTGTTTTCCTATCTTCTTTTGTTTTTCTCTCTGTTTTTGTTAAGCATTAAAATGAATTAAAAAACCAAGGGAATTCAAAATTAACATTAAATTTTCACCTAAATCATTTATCTCAATCTGTAGTGTTCTACTTGTGTATCTCTCTCTGATTTATATGACAATACATACCCTATTGAGTAAGTTATCTATAGTAACATTGATGATGTGATACCATTGGTCTTTGCCAAGCTTCATGAGTCCTTTATTGATTTTCATTCATCTTGTAAAGAGGTTGGAGTGTTTTCTTGTGTATCTTGGATATCCATTGATAATACTCATCATGGCAACCTATTCCCGTAAAATAATGTAGAACATCCTTTTTAGTTATCCATTTTTTTGTGAATCCTTCTGGGTTAATATCTTTCAAATGATGAGAGTTATAATCCTAACAATTCTTTGCCTTTTGATAATATGCATATTTAGGTGCACTTGATTTAAGATAGACCCATTTTTCTCTTAATGTATCACAAGATTCAATATTAAGCCTAGTTGTGGTCTTTAAGTTATCCCATGTGTCTTCAAAAATGTTCAGATTGACTTTCCAAATCTATGATTTTCTCATGTAATTCATTATTGATATCTTTTGACAAACAATTTAGTTGCTAAACATGCCTTTTCTACTTAAAGCATTGAATAAGCACTTTTGAGTTCTTTACAGGATTGTAAAAGTCGATAGTTGGTATTCAATCGGCCAGACCACTGATTAAGGAGTATACGGTATGTGGGGGAGAAGTCGAAGAGTACTCGGTTGGGTTTCTTTAATATATATATATTATTTATTTATTTATTACACACACTCATGTTTGGTTAAACAAATTTTTACAACATATATATTATTTTTCCTAGCGATTGTTACACAAATCCATATTCAATGCAATATTTAGGTGGTTGATTTGGTTAAACAAATTTTGAGGTACATATCTAAGTACATATTCGAAAAATCCCACATCATTCGAATTTTCAAGTTAAAATATTTGATACATAGGTTCGAGAGACAGTAAATGACATGATGTTGCAACACAATACCTATTTAAGCAATGGTGTCTACCAGCTATCATGTATCCTCCATCAAGTTTGCAAATGGTTCAGCTTTCCTCTACCATAAATTGTCTGGATGCTTAGATCCGTCACTTATGCTTGATCTCCTCTTTGATTTGAGGATACATGGGCAACAACCTTGATTCATTATTCTGTCAACATTTATTTTGGCTGCCAACAATCTGATTGGTAATGCTTACCACCAGTAGATATTTTGGGATTGGCCTATGACATCCTTGAAATGGCTGGTTGTAAACACCCTTTTGTCATAGGGTAGGATGGTGTTTAGAAATACATACATGCTGCACATATACATGCTTTCGTACATGCATGCATGCTTGCTTCGATCAGAGTAGTGAGTCTAGTGACTTAAATTTTTTTAGATTTAATCCTCTATGTAAATCGTGCCGACTACTCAGTCGACTACATCGAATACTCGGCCGAGTAGTCGGTGTGGTCGACTATAGCACTGACTATTGACTATTCAGTTGGTTGGAGGCTGACTACGATTACTCGGTCGAGTAGACTGATTTTCACAACCATGGTTCTTTATTCTCTTTTCTAATCTTTTTAGTTTTTATATACAATTTTTCATAAGCTTCTAACAATTCATCAGGAGAAACAACAGAATTTACCTCATTTTCTTGGTCTTCCATAGTAGCTACCAAGCATGTGTGACCAATCTCATTCTCTTTCGATTAATCAGAGTTTGTCTCCATGTCGGAGTCACTGTCATCCTATGTTGTTTTATATGCCTTTTTCGACACCTTCATTTTCTTCTTATCGTGTTCCTTTGTGTCCTTCCTCTTATCATCGTTGTTTTTCTTGCTTAATGGTCAATCTTTTCGTAAGTGACCCTTTTTCTTGCATTCATAATAAGTAATATTAGTTGAAAATTTATTTATTTTCTTACCTTGTTTTTGAAGAAATTTTTGAAATTTCTTTGTGAGGTTGTCCATCTCTTCATTATCTTTGAATTCTGAATCATGTGAAATCGAGTTCTCCTTGATTGCTTTGAAGGCAATGCCATTTTTCTTGCTTGATATCTTCTCCTCGTTCTTCTTCATGTTTTGTGGTTGAACCTCATAGGTCATGAGGCTTCCAATTAGATCATCAAGCGAATGAGTTGATAGATCTTTCACTTCTTGTATGGTGATCGTCTTTGGCGCCCAATCACATGTAAGAGATTGGAGGATCTTCCTTACAATTGCTCTTTGGTCATCCTTACTTTGAGATTCTTCATGGGATTTACAATGTAAGGGTTTGAAATTTTAGGCCTAATTTACGGTGCGAGTTAGCTAAATTGCAATAGGGGTTAACCCCTGTTTTTGTTTACTTGCAAACAGGGGTTAACCCTTGTTTGTGTTTACTGAATGGGGTTAGGAATAGAGGTTATCTTGTGATGTGACAGGAGATTGTTTACTTGGGAATGAGGGTTAGAAAGGGATTTAAGGTCATAAAAGATATCTTTACCCCTAATTTGGCAGGTAAGTTAGTTGGGTTTTTATTTTTAAAGCAAGTGGATGGTAGGTAAGTTAGTTGGGAAAAATTTATTGAAACTATTTGGTTAGTTTATTGAAAATTTTATAGAGATGCAAATATATTAAATGTTAAAAAATCATCCAAAGCAAGGGGTTGCACAAATGAGTATCTTTATGTGACAACAAGTTGAACAAGTTTCTTGTTTAAATGGAATGTAACCATACATACATCAACGAGAGAAAACAACCCATGTTGGTTAGTTTAAAAAATTTGCCAAGTAGGCTCTCTTTTGTGTTGCCTTAACTACAATTTTTGAGTGATAAAATAGGAAGCTTAAAGGCATAATCCCAACCTAGTCCATAGGAAGCTTAAAAGCAGATGAGTAAATTACCTCTTCAAGAGTAGAAGTAATAGTACAAGGTCTTTTCTGTAAGACATCTCTATCCAAAATGAAGGATTACAATTATCGATCTAACTCTACTTCATCACTAATAATTTTACATGAGAAAACATTCACATACTGATATGTGCTGCAACTTTTAAATTCCACATGCCGAGGAGCTACAACTTATTTTAAATTCTTTCATATAAAATGAAAAACTGTCTAGAAGAAGGCAC
This sequence comes from Thalassia testudinum, assembly GCA_037157565.1. Classification (NCBI taxonomy): domain Eukaryota; kingdom Viridiplantae; phylum Streptophyta; class Magnoliopsida; order Alismatales; family Hydrocharitaceae; genus Thalassia; species Thalassia testudinum. Next base: position 45,733,733 of record JAZHRO010000018.1, on the reverse strand, counting down.
CTAGAAACCAAGAAGAGAGACATTAAATGCTTTAGCTACATCACGATTAGGCTACAAATGACAACTTGGAGTTATTACAATAAGGATAAAATGGATGATTACAATAAGGAAAGTACACATTCAACAAGACAAGTATACACCTTATCAATAAATTTCGTGAATATAAGTCTATAGCTTTTTCAAGCTCCTGTGAATCATTGCCAGAGAGGTTAGATAAAATCTTGAAAAGGGACAAATTTCTATCTAAGCAGCAAAAGGGAAGAAATCTATATTACTTACAATCTGAGGATCCATAAGGCTATCGATGTTCTTAACAACTCTATAGATGTCTTCATCCTTCAAGCAGCAAAATTTAGGCAAGTTCTGTTAGTTACAACAAGGAGCATTAATTTGAGAACTACATATACCTTAAGAACTATATCATCTATTTGTTCATGTATAAATAGCGGTATACCTCTGGATCAGGTTCTTTTCCTACAAGTAGGGAGAAATGAATCAAAAGCTTAAAGTACTACATTGCAATCCTAATGTCATTAGAGAAGGTACTACTGCTATCTAAAGAGCGGCACAATAAACTTCATGCAGGCTATACCAAAATAGCAAAATTATGTCCAAAGATGCGAACAGACTTATGGAGTTGAACCCATCTTCTGAAGTATACAAAAATCTGCAAACCAGATTGAAAACCCAGTTGGTAATATTTCTGCTCTTCTTTTTTCTATCACTATTAGAGGGCATTCATTTAATGCAAACCTAGGATAATGGCTTAAGCACTTCGCTCCCACCATTAACAAAAAGAAATTTACGATGCATCATTGTATGCAGATCAATAGTAGTAAGCTGTTTACCCCCAAATGGTAATTAATTTTAGGAATTCTAATATTGCAGTGAACAACAACAAAGAAAGGAAATTCTTTATCATAAGGTGAGTAAAGACATAACTTGATTTTTGGAAATGCATACTCGGGAAGGGTAAAAGAAGCACTTCTTAACCAAGAAAAGTATTGTACGAACAGTAACATAAAAAGAGCAAATGGTCAAGAACATCTGGATGGAAAGTTACAAAAAATTACAAATGGTCAAGAATGTTAAAAGTTGTAAAATATCATCTCCATAAAGCCAGTATAATCAACATGTATGAACAATAAATCACCTTTGCAAACTATCATGTCAAATTTTTCTTGAAAATTAAGTTGTTCTACCTACAATCATTTAAATGTGACAGGAGCAATCAATACCAATTCCACTACTAGGTTCTATCATGAAGAGCGGAGAGTAATGTATGAGGGTAGTTTCAGATAGTAACGAATCTGCTCACTCTCAACAGTGGAAGGATAATAGGCCTTTGGCCTTGAGGTCCACCACGGCCATGATGCCATGGCATAGAGGGACAGCCACATTTGGCCTTCAACTCTACCAATGAATAGCAATCATAGATAGGATAATGGCTTAAGCACTTTGCTCCCACAATTAACCAAAAGAAAATTACGATGCATCATTGCATGCAGATCAATAGCAGCAAGACATTAACTCCAAAACATTAATTTCAGATAAGAATTCTGATATTGTAGTGAACAACAAAGAAATGAAATTCTTTATTGTAAGGTGAGTGAAGACATACCTTGATTTTGGGACAATGCATACTCGGGAAGGGTAAGAAAAGCACTTGGAAACCAGGAAAAGTATTGTACGAACAGTAATATAAAAGAAGGGTAGCTCCCTCTAAGCAATATGTGGTTTACCATGTTTGTGTTTGTCCAATTGCCTTGTAAGGAAGAAATGAACTGTTTGCATAGATATTGAAGACTGATAGTTACCAGTAAAAAAAGGGAAATGGAACAGAATAAATAAATTAAGGTCATTACGTTAATTGATGATAAGTAGATGAGAATTGTAAGTAACAAAAATTCTAACCTTATAATTACACTTTAAGGTAGCTAAGATAAAATGAAGTTATATTTATGTAGTAGGTTCAGATTGCTTTACTATGAAAAATTCGTATGCATGTTATTGGGAGAACTCTATAAACAATGTATGTTTTTATTTACTTAACCCTCGTAAATTATGTTGTATAGGGTTGCTGCGTTGCAGCCATCCTTACTATGCAAACACATTTACCATTGAATTGTTGTGTTGTATAGGGTTGCTGCGATGCAGCCATCCTTACTATGCAAACACATTTGCTGGCCAAACTAGCAACATATCATTGTTTAATAGGTTTGCCCTCATGCGTTGGAAGTTTTTATCATTGCCTATATAAGATGTAGAAGAAGAGGTCACATGGCCGTGGTCTGCAATTCCCCAATCCTCTGTCTGGCTTGAGATGGGCAGGGGCACAAGAAAGATGCTTGTAGGAGAAAGGGGTCCATCAATCCTGATAGAGCAGTATGGTGAGAAGACTCAAATAAAAAGGAAGTTCGACCTCCGCCCCCGCCTAAAAGTTTTGATCATGTACTCGACCTGGAGATTCCTTTATCCAAGGAAGTCAGTGACTCAAAGATGATCTTCTGAGGAGCCCTGATTGGTGAGGCCATGATGGGAATTGTAACATCTGCATAAGCTCAGAAATTGGTGAGCTCCTTATCCCTATCATCTAAGGGGTGGAAGATGGCGATGCTGGGTCGATCGCGTTTCTTGCTATTTGGGTTGGGCATGCTAGATGTAGAGAATCTCCGCTTCCGCACGAGTATCTCTGAAGGGTTGAATGTATTGTAGAGGCTTGTCTCGCCGTTTGACGGGGCGATACAGGAATGTCCACCTCAGAGGGCGCAGGAGCAAAAGGGAACTCTAGAGATTAGGGGACTTCCTTTGCATCTGAGAGTTAGCAGTGTGGTGTCAAACACTATATCGAGCTTTGCGGCAGTAGAAGGGGCAAGTGTGGGACTGCAAGGGGGAGATGGAAGGCTTGTATCAGTAGAAGTAAAGTTAACCTGGGGCGAGTAGGTCCCCAGCAAGATTATTCTTAGATATGGAGGAAGTTCTTGGCTCCTTCATGTCAGATTTCTCCATCACTGAGAAGAGAAGCAAGAGCAAGTGGGAGGGCAATCCTATGTAAAGGTGGTTAGGGTGCAAGGGGGACACATTGAGAGCAAACCAAGTCAGGAAGAATGTCCTGAGTCCAAGAAAAGAAAGGGATTCCATGATCTAGTTTCGCAAGAAGAGCAGATGGATGGGACTCCTAGAAATCAGCAGGGTGGTGAGGAGATGCTTGAATTCCTTGAAGGGAGGGAAATTGTTCCAGTGGATGCATCTCTAGCAGATAGACCAATGTCTGATAAGGGTGTAGAATTCACCTTCGAGGTGCCAGAAGGAATAAAGTATGGGGTTGGACCATCCTCAAGAATCAACCTAGGTTGCTCCCCTTATAAACTCAAAGGAAGAGCAGTAGGTGGGGTCAAAGGCTCAATGAAAAATCTATAGCAGCAGTTCTCAACCTTGAGAGAAGGTTGATTGGTTCAAAGGGGGTAGATCAAACACATAAATGAAAGTCCTCATGTGGAATGTGCGTGGGTTCCGCAATGGAGTTTGGAGACCTTAGCTTGCTCAATATCTTCGAGAATGAGAAGTAGATTGTGCTCTGCTCCAAGAGACATATTGAAGAGGAATGCAAGCATTTGTGGCACACTCTGATGCAAGGAGGTGAAGCAGACATCATGTCTATAGATGTGCAGGGGAGATCTGGTGGAAATGCTAAAAAATGCATCTACTAAATGTTTGAAGAGAGCAATATATTATCACTTGCAAATTCAGACATTTGAAACCGATCAAGAATTGGTTATAACTTGCGTTTATGGTCCATCCCTTGACAGTGCGAGAAATTCTCTTTGGCAGGAATTGTCTTGATTTGCAGAAGTGGTTGAAGGGCGGCCTTAGCTAGTAGGGGGAGACTTTAACTGCACCTTAACTAAGGATGATAGGGGAAGTGGCAGACTGTATGGTGGTGCCTTAGGATTCCAAATGACTGCCTCAGCACTGGGTCTATCAGTCTACCCTTCCTTAGGGGCTAAATATACATGGCGAAAGGGGAGTGGTCAAAAATCGAAGCTAGATCGCTTCTTTGCCAATGCGAAATTGCTAGAAAGACATCGACTATCCTTAGTAAAGGGGCTGGATCGCCCATTTTCAGACCATACTCCTTTGCTTTGGCAAAGTGGTGAAGATTCCTCAATAGGTACTTATTTTAAATTCAAAAAATCTTGGCTTAGGGAAGAAGGTTGTAAGGAGATGATCAGCAACTTGTGGAAATCTAAGCATGTGGATGGCTCCGCCACTTTCAGGCTAGCAACTAAGCTTAAAGAACTAAAATCTGTTATGAAAGAATATAGAAAAATTGTAGATATCATGAGAGACCAAAGGAGAATGGAGGCTTTGAAGAATGTAAACTTGCTTGATGAAAAAGAGAATAGAGAACAACTAACAGAAGAAGAGCAACTGCAATGCAAAAATTGGCAGGGGACTATTCAAGAAGAAGACCTAAAAAGAGAAAATGATTAGAGAGAAAATCGAGACAACTTTGGCTGAAAGAAGGAGATGCCAACACCAAGTTCTTCCACATGGCTGCTAGCTCTAGAAGAATTAATTACATCTCCTCCTTGAAGTCAGGTGATCAGGTGTTGACTTCCCCAGGTGACATTCAGAGAGAAGCAATCAGATTTTACAAGGAGGCCTCTAAAGCAACAGAAAGAGGGATTTGGAGAATAAGAAATTTTGATTTCACTCGGATTGATGAATTTGAAGCTGAACATCTGATTAAGCCTATGATGATTGAAGAGGTTGATAGTGCAATAGCTGGTTTAAACTCTGAAGGCTCCCTAGGCCCAGACGGTTTTCAAGTCTTCTTCTACAAAGAACTCTGGTCGGTGGTGAAAACGGATGTAATGGAAGTCATCAAGGAGTTTTAGGAGGGCAACTTGGGCTTCGAAAGAATCAACAAATCATATCTCTTCCTACTGCCAAAGAGGCAAGGTGCAGAGAGTTTACAGGAGTTCAGGCCAATTGCCTTGACGAACTCCATATACCTGATTATAGGTAAAATTTTGGCGAACAGATTAAGAGGTGTCCTTTCACAACTAATAAATCCAATTCAATCAACCTTTCTTCGTAACCATTCTCTGCAAGTCATTTATCGTAGCACAAGTGATGGTCAGTGGTTGGCATAGGTGAAAATGCAAAGCCTTTATGTGGAAAGTAGACTTTAGCAGGGCTTTCAATTCCATTTCATGGTCGTACCTCTGGGAGATTATGAAAAGGAGAGGGTTCCTGCCAAAATGGATTCAATGGATGAAGAGATGCATTGTAACTTCATCTTTCTTCCCTCTAATTAATGGCAAACCTTGTGGAGCTTGGATACAACCCCAACGTGGAGTTAGGCAGGGTTGCCCCTTAGCCCCTCTCATTTTCAACTTGGCTGTAGACACCATTGCATGTTTTGCATGCAAGCTCTCAGCAACAGGGCTTGTCAAAGGCTATTCGTTGTCAAGTTCTAGAGCAATGGCGCCAATTCTACAATATGCAGACGACACTGCTTTTTTCATGGAAGGCGGAAGAAATGAAGTAGCAACCCTTTACACTATGGTCTCTCTGTTTGGAGGCATCTCTGGACTAAAGCTAAATGGGGAAAAGTCTTTTCTGATTTGCTTTGGACTAAACGACCAAGAAAGGGAGACCTTATCAACCAATCTACGCACGCCTATTGTTAGTTTGCCAATGAGGTATTTGGGGTTGCCTCTGCATGGAACCAAACTGAAGTGAAGTGATTGGAACCCCTTGTTTGACAGGGTAGCTATTAAACTTGAAAGTTGGAGTAGCTGCTTTTTATCTAAAGGAGGTAGGCTGATCCTCCTAAACTCGGTCATCACCTCTATCCCGGTGTTTTACTACTATGTTTTCAAAGCGCCAAAATCAATTTGGAAAAGATTTGACACGCTGCGAAAGCGCTTCTTTTGGAAGGGAGTCAAATATGAGGGCAGATTTTTATATCCCCTTAGATGGCAGCAGCTCTGCTCTCCTAAAAAGAACGGTGGCCTGGGCATCCGCTCCTTAAAGGAGTTCAACGACTCCTTGCTGCTTAAATGGGCAGTGAAGCTCTTGGAAGATGATGAAAGAAGCTGGTCCATGGTTGTCAAAGATGCATATGGCTATTCACATGTATCTCGGTGCACAGCAGCTCCTAGCAAACCTTCCCCTTTTTGGAAATCAATCTAGACAGCCATGCGTGATAACTGGTAAAACTTCAAATTAGTGGTAGGAGATGGTGAGCACTTCTCTTTTTGGCATGACCGCTAGTCCAGCTTGGGTCCTCTGAAAGATCGATTTCCGTGCATATTTAATGTAGCAGCAGACAAGATGATCTCGGTAAAGGACAGTTGGGAAGCCACTCAAAACCGTTGGAGTTCAGTAAGCCACTTAGCGAGGGAAGGAGGTCGTTTGCAAGAAGAAATTGGACAATTGAGAAATGAGCTTGAGGCCTTCCACTTGCTTAGAGGACCTGACAAATTTATTTGGTGCCATGGGTTGTTTACTACAGCAAAGGCATACAAATTTTTAATTGATGGAGATGATTTAAGACCAACACAGGTGGATAAAGAATATGCCGCTATATGACATTTAAAAATCCCTCTGAAAATAAAGATATTCCTTTGGCTGAGTAGAAGAAATGGACTTATTACTGGTGAATTAAGACATTCCAGGTTGGGCTTTCCAGCTCAAAACTACCCTCTTTGTGACTTCCCCACAGACAGCAGCGTGCATATTTTTTCCGCGTGCCTGGTAACTGACCAAGTATGGAGAAAGGTCTCAGGCGAAGCCTTGCCCACTTGGAATGAACTATGGATGTCCTTTAGTATTGCAACTAAATCGCATTCATTGTTGGCTGGAATGTTGTGGTGTGTATGGTGTGCTCGTAACAAAAAATTATTTAGAGGGGAAACAATTAATGTGGGGAATATTGTAAGAGAATGTTGGGAATTGGTGGGAGCGTGGAGTGCCTTGTGAGCATTATTTGTAATGTGAAGAGATTACTTGTAAATTTTATTGATTGATTTGATTATTGAATAAAATGCTCCTGATTTGCTATCGTTGATGATAGCGTTCCTCATCTTTTCAATATATATATATAACCCTCGTAAATTTATTTGCAATGCATCTTGTAGACATATTACAAATCTTAGGAGAATATTAAACCTTTAATCTATGTAAGAGGGAAAAAAAATGAGAAAACAAATAACTTGCGAGATATTAAAATAGAACATAAAGACATTCGAAACCATTCAATAAGCAAAATAAAAATAAAGAAAACAATATCCATACTTAGTGATTTGAATGTTTTAACCACCACGCTTATTACAGAATACCCACTACATGAAGATAAATTATTGTAATCGACCTTCAAACAATCCATAGATTCCACCAACTACCCTCTCTTCATGGAACCTAATCGACAAGGTCATCCATAATTTCCAAGAATAGAAATTTAAGTCCTTGTAACCTTCTATAGTTGACGATAACCTACACAGCGAGAAAAAAATTAAAAACCTAGTTTTACATGAAGGTAAATAGAGACAAGAATGTTTGGCGAAAGGAATCTTACACGTTTCCACTGGGTCGGATCCTCTGGGATGATGACATGTTCTTCGATATCCCATGTCCATGCTTTATCAGCTAATAATTCCATCACCAATTGATAGCTCTTCTTCAAGAACTTTCAGTGGTTCGTAATTTAATGAGTGGGACATTCTCATTAAAATGATATTCCATGTGATCTCTCAAAAGGTGCCAGCCATCTCTTGACAAGGTATCGTTAACGTAGTCTCCATCCTCTTTCAAATTTTGTAACGCTATGACCAGGCATGTATCCTTTTGAAGAGTCAAACCCCGAAAAGATGTCATTCCTACGGCGAGAAATTTTGAAAATGACGTAGAACTTAGAAAGTACTTGATAATTCCACCCTTAATGTAAGGAAAGAAGTTCAAACATAATATGAATGCTAGTACTTCTGGATTCCGTAGTGTCATTTATAGTAACATCATAATCAATTGTTTGAACAATTGTTGAAAATGTCAATGCGATTGAAAGATGACAAGTACAAATTATAAGAACTTCACCATACATTACCCCACATAAGCACGTAATTTAACATGAGTTATTGTTACTCTATGGAACATGATGATCAAATCTTTGTACTATCATTGATCGTTGAAAGCCTCTCCCAGCAATTTTTGTTAGCACAAGTAACTGTTGCTTTAATTCAAGCCTCTTCCTTTTCTTCTCTCAGTGTTCACAGCAAACATCATAATACATGCAAGCCATGAATGTCAACTCCATCCTTTGTGATTTGAATGTTGGGTTGAACTTGAGAGGGGATTTTCGAAAACCGCAACCCTAAAATAAAAACGTCATTGCCACCTTTCAGTAATTAATTTAATCGAATGATATTAATATGGAAAGTTTGCCTTGCGCTATTCCCATATGGAAACTTGTAATATAATCTGTTTAAGATAGCAGATACACTTGTGCTTTCTTCCTCGAAGACAAGTTCAGCCATGTGTCCACAAGTGCATCTCCTTTGAAGTGTTGTTAATCTGCGTGGCGTAGACATCCTTGTGAGCTAAGATTTGAAGGAAGGTTATTTGAAATTTCAATCGAGGAGAGTTGAATAAAGGTAAATTTCCATAATAGATTTAGAGAAGTCCTCAAGAAGGTGTTCATCATACAGAAAAGCCAACCTGAATTACTTAAGAACTTTGATAGAACATTACTCTATCAAAGAAGAGGATAAAACGGATTACATGCAAACAAGTTATTAACTAATCGAAGTTAATTCGTTTGATGGAAGACAACAATTCATCGAGTACGAAGTCAAGTCTTTGCTCTCAACTCATCCAACTCAGGCTTCAGAAGTTCCACCTCTACATATGCACTATATTCCTCTGGTCACTGTGTTAACTTAGTAGATGCCTCCAGTTTTCCTACAACATGGCCATGAAGTTACACTCATCCTTAAGTGATTGAAAGGTAAGGAAGTTGGCTGATGAGCCCATAATTATGGGCTAATTAGTTACTTAAATGCCTAGACATTAGAGTAATATTAACTTATATATAGCATGTATTAAGATGTAAATAATATAGTTTATACATATTTGCCTGGATGCATTACATTCATATATAAATTATTTAGCATCATTTAGTTTGCATGCATACATTACATGCATTAAATAGTTAGAAATATAGGGGCTTTGTATATAAATAATCCACATATGTTTTTATATCTGTCTTTGTGCAGTAGCAACCATTCCTCCTCGACAAGCCATTTATGGCCAGAACAGGCAATGAACACAGCAATGAGGAGGAGCGGAGGATGCAGATCTCACTGACCTTTCTCCACACTCCATCTTCTTCTTCATCATCCCTTGCTGCTATAAGAAAGATAGAGCCTCAACTGGGCTCGTGGAGATGCCGCCCCACTCCACCGTGGTCTCCACGGCTGAACTCCACCACACCATGGGCCGACGAGGTGACAACTCGCCGTGCCAAGCCAGTGGATTCGTGCCAACACCGTGCGTGAGCCTTCACGGCTCCACCTTACCGTGAACACCTCAACGTGCACCACCACCACCGCAGCCATGCACTAGCAGCCATCCACATGCGTTTAAGATGTCTGGGAATGTTCCTAGATGTCTGACGCCCCTACAGCACCACCTCCATCTTCACTTTCCCTTTGCTTCTTCTTCTTCCTCTTCCTCTATTTATCTTCCACCAGAAACCCAACATTTTCAACCACCAACAAACCCACCAGCTGCGACCTTCACGTGCATCGCGTGCACCTCCTCACTCGCATAGCAGTCACATACGCCCTCTCCTCTCCATGTGCACCTCCAACAGACCGGACGCGCATGCCTAGCTGTGCGCACACAGCAGCAGCAACCACCTCTCGCTTGCCTCTCTAGCAGCCCGCGCGTGGAGCAACTCCAACTGTAGCAGCAGGCCGTCGGAACCCATCACCTTCCATAGCTCTTGCCAGCCACCGGAAGCCACCATTCACCGTGCCGTGACTGTCATTGAGAAGCCCTCGATCAACTTATCCTCCATCACGAACCTCGCCTCCAGTTGTGGCCTCCTTTGCATGTAGCAATGCCACGAAGAAATCCTCTATTTCGGGTTTCATTTCTTATTACATTCAATGCCAATGCCACAATTTTATTTTTATTTTTATTAATTAAATATTATGGAACATTTAGGAGAACACCCTCAACTTTCAACAAAAATGCAATATTAGCACAATCATACCTTCTTCTCTCATTTGAAAGGCAATTTTAACTTGATTTCTTGACGAAATTTATCATGAACATCTATTTTTAACTCGTACGAGTTTTAATAGGCCATTGCCTCCCTGTGGATACGACCTGCTCTTCTCGAGTGGTTAATTTTTATTGTTTTGATTAGCGATTTTCCACCACTTGCATACTACAACACAACTTTTTATGTGCAAAATAGCGAAAGCAAAAATTATCTTTTCAAATGGCGCCATTGTCGAGAAGGCAACGAGCCTACTAAACTCACATTTATTTAATTATTGGTTCACACATTTTATTTGAGGCACATTTCAATTCAATTATCTGTTTGGTGCGATGTATGCATATTTAGAGACATCTTGTCGCACTAGCCTCAGAGATCAGGCAATCCTTGACGTTGCCAGTAGGGTCGCAACACTAGGAGAAGGAGCTTCACACTCGCCTCCACAACGCCTTGGTGGACCTTGTTTCCACCACTAGAGGAGATATTTGGAGGACCACACCCTCATCTCATCCATTCAACTGTAGATAGAATTTAGGTTTTAGAACTCTATTTTCTTGCACATACATTTGGTTTGAGACCCTTGTTTTAGGGTACATTTTTTGGGGTTTGTTCCTCGACCTCTTTTAGGTCCCTGCATAGGTAATTTTTTAGGAGCCTGTTCCCATTTATTTAGACTTAGATTTTTATTTTTTTTCGTGTATTGATTTTTCATTATTTATGCATAAGTAGGTAAAAATAATAAAAATAAAAAATACACGAGCTGCCTGTTAGAAGTTGCCTACCCTTAGGTTGAATCATTTAGGATTGAATGAGTAGCATGTAGATCTAATTTCCCGTCTGGCATATTGCATGAAGAATGCTGGAATCAGGTATGCGTTTCTAACTTTGCATTTCTAGTTGTTATGCAAATGCATTTGGATTAATTTTAAGACTAGACCA